>OY821517.1:45270948-45870948 GCA_963682025.1 Cordilura impudica
GTGTCGGTAGAGTTGTCAGGAGTTGTTATATACTCATAAAAAAGGGTTGCGATATAATGCGCTTAATTGTTACAGGTACATTTACATAGGTATCTTTCAAAAACATTAATAGTATGAATTAGAGTTATATAGTTTAAATACCTGACAAAATGGGAAACAATTTAAATAACAGGTAAATGGTAAAAAAAACCTATTGCGACATAGCCCTTTAAGATATGAACAGGTAAGCTTCACCTTTTAAAAGGGGTTAGGGTGTGGGTTTTTTATGCTTCTAAAAGTGTAATAAAAGATAAAATTTTTTGCAAGAAAGAGTATTTATAATAATGTTTCCACAATTATTATTCATTACAATTTGTGCAATGGCTAAGTAATGTTACAGAGATCTGGCAGATATTTATTTTCAACGAAATGATGTAGACGATGTAATTTTGCACATAGTGAGCAACGACTTCTTTAAGAATTGTAACCTAGAAGACATTGAAATGCACAAAGGAAAAATTACTAATTTTGCATCGAATTTGAAAAGACGGTACATTGAATGCTCTCATAGCAAGGCAAAGATGTACAAACGTTACCAAGACTGGTTAATAAAGGAACTTATTTTTGCATCTACAACTGCCAACAAAGTGGAAGAAAGGGTCGACCAGCAAAACCAATTGACGGATGTAGTGAAAGATCTCGAAGGCGCGAGCTAGAGAATATCAATGAAGAAATTTCTCAAAGAATTATTAAGGATTCATTTTTGCACTAAATTCAACCAACCCAAAATAAAACAAGTAAGAAAATTATAGTCGGTCTAGACCGACTATACGATAGCCTATACCATGCGTTTAGAAACCCTATCTCTTAGGCCCAACTAACTGGACATAGAAAATAAGCATAAACCAAATTTGAGTGGGATTTTTATTAATTTTTTTGGCTGCAGATATGAAAAAGTTCATACTGGATGCTATATCTATATGGGGACTAGGTCAAAAAATGGACCAATCCTGATCATGTTTGGTAAAGTCTCTTGTATTTTGCAAAAATATATACAAACAAAATTTGAGAAGAATCAGTGCAATATTTTTGTTTTTAATAGATTTAAGTGAAGATCGGGAAGCAGCTCTATATGGGGTCAAAGGGATCATTTTTGGACTACTCATTAATGGATGTAATGAACGCATACAAACCCAATTTGAGTAAGATCTATATGACAATTTGGATCTTATGGCAATTTATGTCGATTTCATAGGGGTAATTTGTATGGGGGCTAGGTCTGAACATGGACCGATTCTCACCAATTTCAATAGCGTTCATCCCATGGCCGATAAAAGCTTACATACCAAATTTCATCAAAATATATTCATATTTGCTACCTGCAGTTTGATTACAAGGTTTACATGGACACACAGATTAAAGATGGGTCTAGGTCAAATATTTTTGGTTGTTACAAACAGCAGCACAAAGTCATTATACCCAAACCACATAGTGGTATAGGGTATAAAAAAATAAAATTGAAATAATTGAAAAAATAGTACAAGCGAGCCCAAGGCGCACAAAGAGGATTTTGAAAAGCATTCCTACACCAATTGAAGATAAGAAATTTACGCCGGAAGAAGCGTCCGCCCTATTTTTGGATTTGAAATTGACCAAAAATCAATATAAGGAATTGCGGAAGCGAACCAATGAAAAGAATTGTGGGATTTTTCCAGAGTATCGAGATTAAGTTTCTGCCAAAAAAGAATGCTTACCTTCACAATCTGCTATTAGTGTCACTTCAACATCAGCAGAAATAAAATTGCAAGATCTCCTTGAACATACTGCAGAACGATTGCTAAATACGCTTGATACTGATCATTTAAAAAAAATTGGTAATGTCAGAATTACTTTAATTTCTAAATGGTGATGTGATGGATCCTCTGGTCAGAAACAATACAAGCAATTTAATGCCGAAAATTCATCAGATGCTAATTTATTTATGGTATCTTTCGTTCCATTGCGCTTAACAAAAAGGTATAGCGTCTTAGAGCCGTCAACTAGTAGAGCCGTCAACTAGTAGAGCAACATGGAAAAATGAAATTCCTTCTTCAACAAAGTATTGCAGACCAATAAAATTTGCATTCAAAAAGGAAACCAAAGATGTCATAACTGAAGAAGTTCAAAAAATAAAAGATCAAATTAAGGAACTTCAACCAGTAATAATAAAATTTGATGACCAAGACATTGAAGTACATTTTAAAATGTGTCTCACAATGATTGATGGAAAAGTTGCACAACTTTAACTGGAACAAAGTCAACGTCAAGCTGCATTATATGCCAAAAGACATCAAGTCAATTAAGCCAACCCCCACCAGAAGACGATAGTTTTAAGGAAGCCTACGAATTTGGAATGTCCCCTCTTCATGCTAGAATACGTTTCATGGAGCATATTCTTAATTTGGGTTATGATTTGGAATTTGGTCCGTTAGGCGAAACAGTGAGAAAAACAAAGAAAATGAAGAAAAAAGAAAGTAAAAAAAAACAAATTCAACAAAAATATCTACAGCTAGGCCTCGTAATCGACCAACCAAAACAAGGGGAAGGAAACACAAATGATGGAAATACTGCAAGGAGATTTTTTTCCGATCCGGAAACTGCAGCATCTATCACAGGTGTAGATCATGAATTTATAAGACGATTCAAAATCATATTACAAGTTCTAGCATGCAGCAGAAAGATAAATGCAAAAAAAAATTTGGAGAGTACGTCAATAAAACAGCTATACTTTATAATGAAAAATACTCTTGGAGATATATGCCATCCACAGTTCATAAAATTTTGTACCATGGGGAACAAATAAATCAAAACAATATGCTACCAATAGGAGATCCATCTGAAGAAGCGCAAGAAAAAAAGGAACAAAGACTACAGATTCTTTCGCGAGCACAACACAAGGAAAATGTCCAGATGTTGTACTAATGAAGACCTTATCACTATTTGGTTGTGCACTTCAGATCCATATATGTCCAACATTCGTCAAAAATGGAAAACTACCTCTATTGAATTAGACGAAGAAGCTAAACAACTTCTAGAAGATGAAAATCAAGGCTATTTAGAAGAAATTTTTACTAAAATTGGTTGATTTAAAGTACTTTTTCATTACACTAACAATAAGTTACACTTTTTTTTTATATAGTTAAAAAATTTTCTTGATTTAAAAATTTATATATTTTGTAAATTTACAATAAAAATTGTTATATTTCATAAATTTACCATAAAAATTGATATAGAAATATTTAAAAAGACAATAAAAAAAAATTTAACTAAAGCAAAAACATACGAGTTTTTCATTGAAACTTCTCTATCTTGAACCAATATAAGGTAACTTTTACGTTCGGTGCTTAATAAATTATATTTTAACTCGGGATCTTTCAAAAAAGAGAAGCTTTGGCCCTTGTGCACATTAGGACTAAAAAGTTTACGGGGGCCAAAGTTTGGCATTTTCTGAAAAAATTAACTTAAAACATTTTTAAAAATTATTAGTTGTAAAATTAACTGAAAAAATAAGACATTATATTAAAAAAAACCTTTTTTAACTTTTAACACTTCACTTTTGTACTAAAATTCAACTACAAATGAAAATGTATTTTAAACCCTCCGTAACTTTTTTTTATTTTCGGTCGAGAATTACGTTTTATAGCAAAACTTAAAGGCTAAAGTCTCACCTACCAAACAAAAAATACCGCATATCAAAATTCCAATCCAATCAAAAGTTATAGATTTTTGACCGCCTTCTCGTCAAATGGTCCACTGTGCGCCGGTGTTCTTCTTGCTCTCAAAAATTAGCAACGGTTTCCCAACGATGATTATTGAAAAAATTACAAATTCTTTCTCGACGTTGTTCTTCATTTGTTGTCATTTTAAAATAGTTAATATTGTCAAAGTAGTGGCTTAAGCTGCTGATAGTTTGTAGGATTTGCCTCCCTTATTACAAAAATCACGTTGCTTCGTTGCTTCTTTTGCGGCAACTGCATATTGATGGCAATACCAGGAACTTTTTTAGAAATTTCGTCTGCTTTTGACTGTTAAACTTATATTCAACATTATCTCAAGCATTATAAAATCTTCCACTAGATAAGTTTCGAAGTCCATTAAGCAGCAGGAGTATTTTTAAACTCTTTCTTTAAATTCTTGCTCTATATGTCTGTCTGTCTGTCTGTCTGTCTGCAACCCCATTCCCCTTATCTGAAACTTGGCCCATAGTCTTGTTGTGAGTATAGATTAATTTTGGGGTAGTCACGCACAGTCATACATAGTCACGGAGTAATCTAAATGTCATTTCCCCACATCCTATCGATCTGAAACATTGTCCATACTCTTGCTGTAAAAAAAGGTTAACTTTGATATAGTCACGCACAGACACGCACAGTCACGGAGTGATCTAAATGTCATTTACCCTCATCCGATCGATCTAAAACTTGGTCAATATACATAGTCACGGAGTGATTTAAACCCCACTTCCCCTCATCCGATTGAGCTGAAACTTTGTCCATAGACTTGTTGTGGCCAAACGTTAATTTTAAGATAGTCAAACGCAGTCACGCATAGTCACGCACAGTCACGGAGTGATTTAAACCCCACTTCCCCTCATCCGATTGAGCTGAAACTTTGTCCATAGACTTGTTGTGGCCAAACGTTAATTTTAAGATAGTCAAACGCAGTCACGCACAGTCACGGAGTGATTTAAACCCCACTTCCCCTCATCCGATTGAGCTGAAACTTTGTCCATAGACTTGTTGTGGCCAAAGATTAATTTTAAGATATTCAAACGCAGTCACGCACAGACAAGGAGTGATTTTAACCCCATTTCCCCTCATCCAATCAATCTGAAACTTGATCCATAGATTTGTTGTGTAATTTTAAAATAGTCACGCAAAGTCACGCATAGTCACGGAGAGATTCAAAACTCATATGCATAAGGAAAGAAAGAGTTTTAATAAAAACTTTGTTTTTATGGGTTAGATTATTTATGAAACATGATTTCAAATACCGTGCTCTTTTTTTGGCCTAACATTTTCATTTGATACTTTCCAACCTTTGACCTTTGATTGTTTAGCCAACTTTTTGTAGGTTCAAGTTGGATCTTCTTGAAAATAAAAAATAATTTTAGCACTTCAATTTCATCACTCATTTCAATCAAACTAACAACAAATGAACAGGGTTATCATTAAATTTAATAAACCGGCATATTTCTTAAAGATAACTTGATCAAAAAAAAAAAAATGCAAATAATACTTTCGAAAAAAGTTGAGAGGAAAAACGTGTGTTAAGATTTTATCGATCTCGCTTCTTAACAATAACATTTTTCATCTGGTATTTTTCTTTCAATTTCTTTTTAACCAGTACTAAACTGTTAAAAACGAACTAACTACAAAGAGTCATTGCTGTCCATTTCTTTAAAAAAAATTGAATTATTGAATTTATTTAAAAAAAAAAGTTTAATATTGTGAAAAATGTTTATGAAAATTTAAATGTTCTAAAAGATATAAAACATTTTCTTATAACGATTTATTGCCTAACGTTTTTGTAAAGAGGTATGGAATATAATGGAGTCAATTTGGAGTCGAGCAAAGAACCTTTTTTACTTTAATAATTTTATTTGTTTAACTAACATTGTTTTTATGTTTTTGTTTTTTTTTCCTTTTTCTATTAATTATTACTTCTAGATTGGTTTACAGCCGAACTGTGAAAAAATACAACCGCTACTACGCCAATCTCATAATGATTATAATTTAGCGGTTTTGGTTGGCATCATTTTCAGCTGTTTTGGCATAGTACTCATTGTAATGGCATTCTTTTTATGGAGGTAAGTGGTGTTCTTAAAAATTAACAAAACAAACAAGCTGAAATATCCCACAAATATGGATATTAAAAATGAAAATAAAATAAAACAAAATACAACTGATTACAGCCATTAGTAATGAATACAAAACGAAAATGAAAATAAGACAGTTTTTATGTTTTATATTATGTGGTCTTTCTTCCGTTTTTTTTCTTTTTTTGTTCTAATGTTTGGTCTTTTTTATTACCAAGTGGTGGTGGTACTTTTGAATGGTTTAATTTATGAATGTATGAAATTTATGGCACTTTTTGTTAATTTTAAAACAAATTGCTACTTTTAAGTGAGTTTTGTTTAATGAATTTTATTTAGAAAAGTGTTTTTTATTTCCTGATTTCTTTGCGGCAAGTTTGGTTATGAAAATACAGTTTTTTGTTTGCTTCGTTGGCTATTTGTGTTTTTGTTTTAATTACTAAAAAAAAAAAATAAACCATAAATTGCAAATCCTTTTTAACAAGTTTAATAATTATAATTTTCAACCCATATAATCGGTGAAAAAAGTTTTTTAATGGAAGTGTTGCGTATTGTTTAGGAATAATTGATAAAACAATTCGTTGAAATGTAGTTTTGAACGTTCACAACACAAAAGTTTAAAATTTATAAAACTTTTAACAATTAACCAAATTTTTGCTATTTAATAGTTCAATTAAATCTACATTCTTACTTACATTCTTGTACCACCTAAACTTTCACGTTGGAAAACAGCTTTTATGGATATAATTTGAAAACTTAAACTTGCTCATTTTATTTTCGAATTAAAACAAGTAAGAAAATTATAGTCGTTCTAGACCGACTATACGATACCCTATACCATGCGTTTGGAAACCCTGTCTCTTAGGCCCAACTAACAGGACATAGAAAATAAGCAAAAACCAAATTTGAGTGGGATTTTTATTATTTTTTTTGGCTGCAGATATGAAAAAGTTCATATCGGATGCTATATCTATATGGGGACTAGGTCCAAAAATGGACCGATCCTGATCATGTTTGGTAAAGTCTCTTGTATATTGCAAAAATATATACAAACAAAATTTGAGAAGAATCAGTGCAATATTTTTGTTTTTTAATAGATTTAAGTGAAGATCGGGAAGCAGCTCCATATGGGGTCAAAGGTATCATTTTTGGACTACTCATTAATGGATGTAATGAATGCATACAAACCCAATTTGAGTAAGATCTATATGACAATTTGGATCTTATGGCAATTTATATCGATTTCATATGGGGGCTAGGTCTGAACATGGACCGATTCTCATCAATTTCAATAGCGTTCATTCCATGGCCGATAAAAGCTTACGTACCAAATTTCATCAAAATACATTTATATTTGCGACCTGCAGTTTGATTACAAGCTTTACATGGACACACAGACGGACGGACGGACGGACGGACGGACGGACGGACGGACGGACATTGTTAAATCAACTCAGAAAGTGATTCTGATTCGATCGGTATAATTAAAGATGGGTCTAGGTCAAATATTTTTGGTTGTTACAAACAGCAGCACAAAGTCATTATACCCAAACCACATAGTGGTATAGGGTATAAAAACAACAAAGATAAAAAGATTATCAGCAGAATTTACATCGAAGGAAACTTGAGTTTGTGGCGCCACTTCCGCAATCTAGTTAACATAACTTCGAAAATAGCTTAAGTTCCAGTATCACAATTTTAAATGAGAACGTTTTTATACCCTATACCACTATGTGGTATAGACCTAGACCCATCTTTAATTATACCGATCGAATCAGAATCACTTTCTGAGTTGATTTAACAATGTCCGTCCGTCCGTCCGTCTGTGTGTCCATGTAAAGCTTGTAATCAAAGTGCAGGTCGCAAATATGAATATATTTTGATGAAATTTGGCATATAAGCTTTTATCGGCCATGGGATGAACGCTATTGAAATTGGTGAGAATCGGTCCATGTTCAGACCTAGCCCCCATACAAATTACCCATATGAAATCGACATAAATTGCCATAAGATCCAAATTGTCATATATATCTTACTCAAATTGGGTTTGTATGCGTTCATTACATCCACTAATGAGTAGTACAAAAATGATCCCTTTGACCCCATATAGAGCTGCTTCCCGATCTTCAGTTAAATCTATTAAAAAACAAAAATATTGCACTGATTCTTCTCAAATTTTGTTTGTACATATTTTTGCAAAATACAAGAGACTTTACCAAACATGATCAGGATCGGTCCATTTTTGGACCTAGTCCCTTTATAGATATAGCATCCGATATGAACTTTTTCATATCTGCAGCCAAAAAAATTAATAAAAATACCACTAAAATTTGGTTTTTGCTTATTTTCAATGTCCAGTTAGTTGGGCCTAAGAGATAGGGTTTCTAAACGCATGGTATAGGGTATCGTATAGTCGGTCTAGACCGGCTATAATTTTCTTACTTGTTTAAAATTATCTTTGCTTTTTCTTTAGTTAATTTAAGATCAAGGATCGTGCATATGTATAAGAGCAGGCACAAACTGAAAATTGATTCGATTAAAATACATTGTCAACAACATTACATTATCAACAAAAATATTGTCGCTAATTGTATTCACAAATGTAGCAAAGACAACCTATAATTTATTGTATAAGCTTAATGTTTTCATAATATGTAAAATATTAATACATACAATATTTAATATGTGAATGCGAATGTTTTCATAGCTCGATTTTTTTACAATTTATTTTTTACCGTAAATGAAATTAGTTTATTAAATTACAATTGCCATATCTAATTGAATAAAAAAACTCTATTTGTACAAAATTGGATATTAAATAAAAATGATTTGAACCAGCAAACGCAGACACATACCGATTAATGTATTAACTATTATGAGAGCGGATCAATAAGTCCGTGACTTTTAGAATGAAACACAGTTTTTTTTTTCCAAAAAAAAAATATTTTTCAATATAATCTCCTTTTAGCTCAATACACTAATTCCAACGTTCTCCAATTTTTGTATCCCTTCCAAAAAATAGGATTTTTCGAGGTCCATAAAATAGGCATTTGTTTGTTCAATAACTTCATCGTTGGAGCTAAAACTCTGTCTACCGAGCCATTTCTTTAGGTTTGGAAATAGGAAATAGCCGCTGGGTTCTAAATCCGGATAATATGGCGGATGAGGTACCAATTCGTTGCCCAATTCGTGGAATTTTGAAGTTGTCACACGACTACGTTTATTGTCAAATGAGATTTTTATCGTAGATTTTTTCGACATTTTCGGGTGTATTGACCTCAATTGGCCGTCCAGAACGTTCAGCCTTTGTATTTGTGCGACCACAACGAAAGTCAGTAAACCACTTTTTTACCGTTGAAATCGATGGTGAGGAGTCCCCATAGTATTTATCAAGCTTTTCCTTGGTTTGATTGACGGTTTTTTTTTTCGCAAAAAATAATGTTTAATGTTTTCTCCATTTTTATGTTTTGAACAGCTGTTAAACGCAAAGTAAATGACGGAACTTCCTCAAAATTTTACAGTAGTCTATTAACAGGTGGTACTTGATGGGAGCAGTGTTGCAGTATTACGAGGCAAGTTCGAAAAGTCACGGACTTATTGATCCGCCGTCGTAGTTATTAGTTTACATAAATGTATACAATGTGCATATTATGAAGAGATTAATATTTTACATATTCAGCCCAATTCTAAATAAGATTTCCGAGGAAATTTTTCCCTTTGTACAATTATGCCAAAAAGTTTTATAAATTATTTCCAATATTATTTCTTATATTTTGTGTAGCAGTCAAATAAAACAGCTGACTTCAAAAATTCGTAATTCTATCTCTCTCTTATTTTTATATTCCGTCTGAATATTCATATTTGGACCCAATTAGCTTAGACAATAAATTATAGGTTGTCTTGGTTATATTTCTAAATACAAATATTTCTAGCAACAATATTTTTGTTGATAATGTTAGCAACAATGTTGGAATTTCATTCAAAACTCTTATTCAATCGAAACAATTTTCAGTTTGCGCGTCCTCTTTTATGATCCTTCGTAATTAATCTTAAATTATCGATTTTCATAAGGAAACAAAATCGAAGTGGTGGATGATGTGGAGGGGAGCTTCTTATAAAAAAAGACGAGTCTATGTCAAATATTTTTGAAAGTTACATACATCAGCACAAACTTATTATACCCTGACCACAAAGTGATATGAGGTATAAAAATGTTAAATTGTATTTGCCTTTGAATTTTTATTTATGCTTCAGGAACCAATAAAAACTCACTCATTTCGTGTAGAAAAGATTATTAGCAATAATATACAGTGGTGGAAATAGGATTATAAACAAACTTATATTTTTTTGCGATTTCGTTTTATCTAAAATGAAATGTGCTAATTTGATGAACATTACTTTCAATGAACGATATCTAATGATACATTTTACGGTTGCTTCAAAATTTCTTTTCTTTGAACTTAATCATATTTTAAATTCGTTTAACTGAAATAAACACGTTCTTTGTTTGGAAAAAAATTATAGAAACAAATTCAATTTGTGAATAATATTGTATAAAAAGATATTTTTATTGTTTGTTAGATTTATAGTCATTTTTCAGACATATTGCAATTACTACAGTAATTAATATGCAAATTTTAATTTTGTTTAAATGGTGCGTGGTAAAGAAGAAGAAAGCATATATTTCAAAAATTCATAACTGCACTGTATTCTTAATCTGGCATTTCAGCCTTCATCAGCGATTTATTGAACATTGTGATAATTGTTATGTTTTAATTGAATAGATTGTTTTTATATGAAAATTTTTCTACTTAGGGCGGCCGTGAGGTTTGAACCATGAACCTTCACATACACTCGTACTTGCACTTTTTGGTCAGCTCTTTAACACGCTCACCTAAAGTCAGATATATTTATTTTTATTCTTGTTTCTATTATTTTTTCCTTCTGCAATTTTAAAATTTAACGAAATTTTGCCTTAATATTATATTTTTGTAAATTTTCGTTACTGTGTTTTCGAAGAATGTTAATAAGTTACCTAGTTTCATCCACTTTATCTAATAAAATTTATTAAAAAATAAAATATTTTTTGCTTTATTTAAAGTAAAAACATTTGATCTTGAGCCATATTTAACTTTTAACTCAGTCATTAAAATGATATATATCTAAAATAATAGTTTTTTAAAATAAAATGAGTTTAGCAAAAACAAATAGTTGTTTTCAAGAAAGATTTTTATGATTTGATGATTTTATAATTTGACGTCATTAACCCATTTCGACTTGGCGCCACAAATGACCCCAAGCTAGTATAGGACGATTTATTCAAAAAATTCAAATATTTTGCAAATACTGCTGAATTTTTGATCATTTTAACCGTAGGAGCACATAAGGGTATCTTTTGGTAAAATATAGCACAATTTTATTTTCCAACCCATAGTAAGGGTTTCATCTAATTTACTAGAATATTTAATTTTTTTAAACATGCCAAAATTCAATGTTTGGCCTCGGCAAGGAATGGGTTAACGTTGTTCGGTTTATTCCAAATTTTTAGTGGTACCCTCAAAACTATTTTAATCAACCCCAAATATGCGGCCCCTTAATTTTGCATCCTCTCTGTAACATATCCAAGTTTCAGCGTGATCTGAGGGTGCCATTCAGGATACCTTGTATGAAAGAAATTTTGGAATCTGTACGTTAACTTTCGTGTTGCATAAAAATATTCATATCGTTTAATAACGTTGATATCGCGGAAAAAATGTTTTCATTTGCGTACGTTACGGTTTGCGATATATCTATTTTGGAACAATGTTTAGAACAACTAGAACAACCGCCAAATTTTTTTTTTTTTCAAAAGTGGGGGGCAAAGTTTAAAATTCGTTTTTTTTTTCGATTTACAAATTTTATATTAGAAACTCATCGTTTTGGAACATTGTAGAAAAATCCTAGAACAATTCAGACCAATCTTCGAAAAATTTTATTTCCAAACATGGGGGGGGGGGGGGGGCGAACTTCGCACACTTTTTCTTTTTAGCTGTTCACCAGATTTACAAATTTTTAAATTTTTTCCTTTATTTCGAGTAAATCGCATTTAAAGTTGCTACTAACACATACATAAAAATATACATATGATATGTATGTGTTTATTAAATTTGTTAATGTGTTTGTTAATGAGTTTGTTATCTTCATTCACAATAATAATAAACCAAGAAAGTGTTGGTTTATGAATTGGCTAAGTTGAGAAATAAAGTTGCCTAGAAATTGCACTCGAATTTCGAGCGCTGGAATCTGCTAGTATAAGGAAATCAGATATTTAAAAAAAAATATTAGATATACATATAATAAAACAAATTTCCTTTTTAAAAAATTCTCAATTTCATTTGTAATTTCCTCAATTTCAAATGAAAAATTCTCAATTTCATTCGAAATTTTCTCAATTTCAAATGAAAAATCCCAATTTTGAAATTTTGCTCTTCCTTCATATTTGCTCTGATAGGTGGTTCATCGAGCCTTTCCGTATTTAACTTCTTATGCAACTTTCTCTTAATAACAGCGGAGAGTTTTGTTCGCATGTTTGCCATTAGGAGATTATGGTCCGACGGTACGTCTGCTACTGGGTAAATTGATGTTTTCTTTATGGATGAGCAATAGCAATGGTTTATCAAAATATAGTCGATTTATATCTATCTGGGGATCTATCCTGGGGAGATTTCCAGGTATACAGTCTTCTTGTAGGCAGACAGAAAAGCGTATTCGTTTTCATTTTGAATTCTTGGCAGAATTGGATCGCCTCTTTCGTTTCGTTCGGTCAATCCATATGGTCCTGTTATGCCCGGAACTATATCATTACCTATTTTTGCGTTGAAATCTCCTTGGATGATAGTTATTTCGTGAGGTTTTGTAGTTTTTATCAGATTCTCAATTTCGTTATAAAAAATTTCAACTTCTACCACACCCACCCACATGATATATCCATAATAATCTAGCAAATAACAACAAAGTTTTTATTAAAACTCTTTATTTCCTTATGCATATGAGTTTTGAATTTCTCCGTGACTTTACGTGACTATTTTAAAATGAATATTTAGTGACAACAAATCTGCGACTGTGCGTGACTATGCTTGACTGTGTGTAACTATCTTAAAATTAATCTATAGTCACAACAAGACTATGGGCCAAGTTTCAGATCAATTGAATTGAATTGAATTGAATGGGAAACCCCATGCCCGACAGACAGACAGAGAGACAGACAGACAGACAGAGTATGAGTTAAAAGAAAGAGTTTAAAAATAGCTTTTTTTCTTCCACTTAGTAATGTCATTTAATTCAATTGTAGTCATGATAAAAGGTTCATTAACACGATAATACTAATTTCTTATCTATTTTAATTGTGACTTACTTTCCAGTTTATTTTTTATATTATACATATGTGTGTATGTATATTAGGGTGACAGCGGTTTGTATGAAAAAAAAAATTTTTGGTCGAATTTTGAGGTGTGCGGGTCGGATTATTGTGACACTGGATCTAAAACTTTAGTGCACAAAATTTGAGCCAAATCGGACAATGCTTTCTGGACGCGCATTGAGTTTAAAGTTCAAATATGAATTTATATATAAAAATTATCTAAAAAAATCATTTTTCACAAAAATGTTGACATAAATAATTACGTTTCAATTAAATTAATTAATA
Source organism: Cordilura impudica (assembly GCA_963682025.1). Classification (NCBI taxonomy): domain Eukaryota; kingdom Metazoa; phylum Arthropoda; class Insecta; order Diptera; family Scathophagidae; genus Cordilura; species Cordilura impudica. Next base: position 45,284,466 of record OY821517.1, read on the forward strand.
AATTATCTTTCTAATAAAATAACAATTATCGGTTGAAAAACAGTCAAGTTATATCAAGTTCCCCAGGCAATAAATACGCCGCAGACCACTTGATTAAGAAAATCGAGCTCATATTTTTAAAGACATTGAAATAATTTACAACAACAATATTTTTGCATTCTCCTGATCCCAAAATGATCTTATGTAAAGTATTTTGCATCTCGTCTATTGTCATGCCGTTCTAAATATATGTCAAAGCGGTACGTATTTTTTAGCACTATTTCAAAATCTCCAATTTTACTTTTTCAAAAATTTTATTCAAGAAATTTACCGAAATCAACGATTGGACTTTTAGGTCTTATTAACAAAATATATGTGATTAAAAATGCCAAATATTGTAGGTATCCTGTTCTTAATTTGGCGAGGGCAGCGTTTTTATTTCAGCGGATTTGAAGAAAAATGTGATTTTTCATACTTTTTCAACTATTAGGCTATATCTTTTTGGTGTTTTCATATTTCAAATATCTTTTGTCAAAATATTATACTACTTGATATCAGTTCTCAATCCTGTAAATTAAGGTTAAATTGAAATACTATAAATTGTCCCCCTTTAAGGTCAAAGGTCAAATTTAAGGGTATTTAATATTTTTTTTTTTTTAAACAAAATATCGAAATAATATATATTTGTGGAAGGATTTCGATAAAACTTGTTCGATAATATTTTAATAACTCCAAAAAATAATATTCTGGACTTACTTTCTGAAATTAACCCGTGGGGTACTCAAAATGTGTCCTAGTTTTAATTTTTTTCAGAATTATTATATTCATGTAAAGGTATATCGAGGGCTTATATTCAAAAAGTGCTGTCTACATTTGACGGCAATATTAATTTTTGATTTCAAACTATTCTCTGATATAACTGTCGAATATAATATTAATTTTGATATCATATATGATTAGTGCGACTATATTGTAGCAAATCAATCGATCTGATCTTATTAATAAATTAGTTTTACACGCCCTTTTTAAAATAATTATTGATGCAGATAGCCCTCGTTATACAAATTTGTTTATACTGTATTAAACGTTTAACGTTTTTTTTTTCAACTAGTGCTTATTTCCTGAATGGTAACACTTAGCTCATGTCTGATTTGACAGACAATTAGTTTTATCCTTCCGCTGAACGAATATGGTTGTGTATACGCTTGAAAAACGCTGGGAAATATTGCGACATTACTTTGAAAATCATGGTAATATTGTAGAATATGTGCGAAAATTGTGTACGGATTTTGGAAGAAGAGAAGCACCGTCAGCTCCGTATGTTCGTTATCTTGTGAAAAAAGTGAAAGAAACTGGCATCCTCATCGATAAACCAAAGCGTGAAAAGCCAAAAACAGTGCGTACACCCGAGAATATTGCTGCTGTGGCAGAAAGTGTGCGTGAAGCACCATCAACATCAATTCACCGTCGTTCTCAAGAATTGAACATTTCGGAGGCATCATTGAGACAAATTTTGCATAAAGACCTTGGTATGACGCCATACAAAGTCCAATTGGTTCAGGAGTTGAAGCCAACTGACCATCCAATGCGTTTTCGCTTCGCTAAGTGGGCCTGCGATCGACTTACAGAAGATGCCGATTTTGCCAAAAAAAATCATTTTTTCAGATGAAACTCATTTTGATCTTGGCGGGTATGTAAACAAGCAAAATTGTTGCATTTGGGGCACAGAAAACCCGCACACATACTTTGAAAAGCCGATAATGAAAAAACGAGTCACTGTTTGGTGCGGATTTTGGTCCAGAGACATAATTGGGCAATTTTTCTTCGAAAATGAGCAAGGAGTGGCCGTTACAGTCAATGGCGATCGTTATCGGGCCATGTTGAACGAATTTTTGTTCACAAAAATTGAAGAGGGGAATATTGGCAACATTTGGTTTCAACAGGACGGCGCTACGTGCCACACAGCCGAAGGTACACTCGATGTTTTGCGCCCTGTTTTTGAAGATCGCATTATCAGCCGCAGAGCTGATGTCATTTGGCCACCTCGGAGCTGCGATTTGACACCGTTGGACTATTATTTGTGGGGTGCCCTCAAAGATAAGTGTAACGCCAACAAGCCAGAGACAATTGACGCTTTAAAGGACAATATTCGTGAAGCCATTGGTGAAATACAGCTGCACTCAATCGATAATGTGCTTAAAAATTGGACCGATCGTGTAGGCTACTCCATGGCCAGCCGAGGCAGCCATTTAAATGAAATTATTTTCCATTATTAACCGGAAGGATTGTACTTCCAAATAAAAAAGGAAATTTGAGATAATATTCAGTAGTTTTTTTTTATATCATTTTCAAAAAAAAAAAGTTATTTGGCGGACCCTTTACAAAAACTAATTAATCTAAATATTTTCATAAAATAACGAATAAATTTGAGGAATTTTATGAATACATTAAATTTGTTTTATTTAAAAAAAAAATCCTAATGAAGAAAATATTTACAGATTTTCAATTTGACATCAAGAGTAATTTCAGAAAATAGAATTACTAAAATATTATCAACAAGTTTTATCGAAATCCTTCCACAAATATATATTATTTCGATATTCTGTTTTAAAAAAATGTAAATATCCTTAAATTTGACCTTTGACCTTAAAGGGGAACAATTTATAGTATTTCAATTTAACCTTAATTTACAGGATTAAGAACTTATATCAAGTAGTATAATATTTTGAGATATTTGAAATATGAAAACACCAAAAAGATGTAGCTTGACAGTTGAAAAAGTATGAAAAATCACATTTTTCTTCAAATCCGCTGAAATAAAAACGCTACCCCCGCTAAATTAACAATAGGATACCTACAATATTTGGCATTTTTAATCACATATATTTTGTTAATAAGACCTTAAAATCCAATCGTTAATTTCCGTAAATTTCTTGAACAAAATTTTTGAAAAAGTAAAATTGGAGATTTTGAAATAGTGCTAAAAAATTCGTGCCGCTTTGACATTCATTTAGAACGGCATAACAATAGATGAGATTCAAAATACGTTACATATGATCATTTTTGAATCAGGAGAATGCAAAAATGTTGTGGTTATAAATTATTTCTATGTTTTTAAATATGTGAGCTTGATTTTCTTAATCAAGTGGGCTGCGGCGCTTTTATTGCCTGGGGAACTTGCTATAATTTGGCTGTTTTTCAACCGATAATAGATTTTGTTGTCACATTAGAAAGATAATTTTTTCTAGATTATGGTTTATTAATTAATTTAATTGAAACGCAATTTTTTGTATCAAAATTTTTGTGAAAAATGATTTTTTTGATAATTTTTACATATAAATTCATATTTGAACTTTGAACTCAATGCGCGTCCAGAAAGCATTGTCCGATTTGGCTCAAATTTTGGGCACTAAAGTTTTAGATCCAGTGTCACAATAATCAGACCCGCACACCTCAAAATTCGAGCAAAAATTTTTTTTCATACAAACCGCTGTCACCCTAATGTATATGCATATGTACATATGTTTGGCATGATGCATCATTACTGGTATGTACGAGTATATAAAAAATAAATTTGCTTCCAAAGAAAGATAAATATGTAATACTTTCTTTTTGCAGATTACATGATATATTGGTTTTGTATTTTCTATTTTTGTTGTTGTTGTTTCAAATTCATTTCATATGTACTCGTATTTAAATTGAATTTTTCATTTTCACATAATCAAGAGTTTAGCATTTAGTTATATTTGATTATTTAAAGATAGTAAAATATTTTTATTTGTAATGCAATTAAGAATAAATAACAACTGCATAACAAAAATTTCATTTATAAATTTCGAAACTTAACTTAGTTTGCCATAAATATAAGTAAAATGTTTTTTTTTTTTTTCAATATAGAAAAAAAAAACTTAATTTAAAAAATTGCAGGAATACTGTAGATATATTGCCAAGTTTTTTATTATATTATTTAGATGTAAAACATTTTTGTATGATATTCTTTTTTTTATATTTGGAAAAAAATTTAATTAAGTTTTTATTATGTTTGCGTTTTATTTTTCAAGCTGTTATTAGTTTTTGTTTGCTAGGACTTTACTCGTTCTTTTGTATTTATACAAAAAAAAAGGAACTTATAACAACGGTCATCATTCAAGTATCTTTTTATTTTTTGTGGCTCTTACCAGCATAAGTTTTTTCCCTACAACCAATTTTTCCCTACAACATCGTTTTGTCCTTCTAACTAAAACTAAACTAAAAATTGTCATTTATGCTTTTGTTTCGCGATATTCGTTATTTTTAATTTTGTTTACTTAGTTCTTAATCCTTTAAATGAATTATTTTTATTCTATGAACAAGAGTAAATTTTTATTTTAATGCAATTAGGTGGTGATAATGATGAGAAGAATTTTAGCTCATCATATTCTTAAACAACTTTTATAATAAGAGTTATGTTTATCTCTTTGTGCCTTCTTGCCTATAATAAAAAAAAAAAACTTCAAGTACTTGCAAGTCCTCAATTTAAGTAGATTTTTTGTCTTTTAATTAAATTTAATTTCATATCTTCTCTATTTCTATTTCGTTTTACTAAAGTACATGGAACACTTGACACAACATAGATATATAATAGGGTATCCAAAGTATTTGGTTTCTCTTTAGTCTAGCTAATAATTCTAACTAGCAGATTCCAGACCTCGAAATTCGAGTGCAAATCCTAGGAAATTTTATTTTTTCATTAAATAAAGATCCTAAAGGTATGCCAATCAATTATAGCCAATTCACAAATCAACACAAAAACAAATAAACTCATTTTTATTACAAACACATTAACAAATTTAATAAACACACACATAGCATACGTATAATTTTTGTATGTGTAAGTAGCAATTTTAAATGCAATTTACTCAAACTAAAGGAAAAAATTTTAAAATCTGTAAATTTGCAAAATGAATAAAAAGAAATACCTTTCAAATAACATACGTTTGGTAAAAATCTAGATAAAACGGTAGAACAAAACATCGGTCACAAGAAATCGCCTAGCCTATTAATATTATAGATTACCGATTACAACTTAAAATTATCGAATATTTTCAACATTGGAAAAAATAATATTTTATTTACCCAGTGTGCATTGAAAAATTATTTCTCCAATGCTGGAGAAAAGTTAAGTTCTCAAATTGATGTCCAATGTAATTCTCAACTTGAGTTGAACAATTTTTCTCCATGATATCAAGTTCAGTTCAACTTGATATCAAGTTCAGAATTAATATTTTTGGAGAAATTTCTTTTCTATCAAGTTAAGAATTACAAATTTCTCAATTTGATAACTAAGAAAATCACCATATAAAAAATGTGCCTTTTAAGTTGAGAAGACTATAATCGGACTATTGAGGTGCATTTGAGAATTAACGTTAGAGATTTGAGAAATGTATTTGATCTCAAATGCACCTCAAGTTGATAACAAACAGAAATGTTTATTGGGTAGTATTTATAAATTTATGATTGTTTAACTACCAAATATATTTGTCTTAGAGCCACATTTTATTACTTTCTGAGTCTATATAGCGATGTTCGTCTGTCAGTCCATATAAATATTGTAGTCAAAAAATTTTGATGAAATTTGGTAAAAAAGCTTTCATAGAAATGGGTGAAAATCGTTGCACGTTCAGACCTAGCCCCCATACAAATAACGCCTAACAGACCGAATAAAATGTCATAAGATCCCAATTATCGTGTGTATTACACCCACTATTCAGTAGTCCAAAAATAATTCTTGTAAAACTATCGTTAGTTAGAGTCCCCATATGAAGCTGATTTTCGATCTTCGCTAAAATTTATCAGAAACCAAAAATATTGCATTAACTTTTTCAAAAATTGGTTTATATATTTATATATACTAGCAGATTCCAGCCCTCGAAATTCGAGTGCAAATTCTAGGAAATTTTATTTTTTTCAATAAATAAAGACCCTAAAAGTATGCTAATCAATTATAGCCAATTCACAAATGAACACAAAAAAACTAATTTTTATTACAAACACATTAACAAATTTAAAAAACACACACATAGGCATTGTATAATTTTATGTATGTGTTCGTAGCAACTTTAAATGCAATTTACTCAAAATAAAGAAAAAAATTAAAAATCTGTATATCTACAAAACCGCTATAACCGCAAATAATATACCGCAAATAATATACTTTTGGTCAAAATCGGGATAAAACGGTAGAACAAAACATCAGTCAGAAGAAATCGCCTAGCCTATTAATATTATAGATTTTTATATGAGAAAAAGTAAGTGACCGTACTAAATATGGTCATGATCTGTCTATTTTTTGACCTAGTTCCCATATAAAAATAATACCGATATAAACATTTTGATATCCGAACGCCTCAAATTAATAACAATACCATTAAAATTTGATTTATGCTTATTTTCTATATCTAGTAATTACTTCAGCAAAGTTGGATCCAAGACACTCTCTCTAAACTGAGTATATAATTTAGTGATTTTAGTTTAGGAAAAATAAGGGACCCGTATTTTTGAGGATATTATAAACTTTTTTTTTTTGCTTTTGTAAATTTTTTACTTTATACTAACTATACACAAATTTATTATCACATGATCAGTATTGTGAAATCATTTCTACACAAATCAATAACATGCATAGACTTGATTTAATTTGTTGTTGGTTTTGAATGGGGACGAATGTTTTCAAATACGCATAAATATACAGCAACAATTTCTCCAGTCCCAATAGTTTTGTTTAAATTTTTTTTATATAAAATGGCCTCGTTTATAACGAACAGCGGTTGTAATGAGCTTTCACTTAGTGTTTTTTCATATTTCATATGTATTTATACGCTTATAACGAACCCCGAAAAATAGCTTATATATAAATTGTATATTATCGGCTGTCCATTGAAATACTTATAAATCTAAGCTCTAAGAATTAAGAAAAAAAAAAATAAATAATGAAGTGAAATTTATGATAAAATAAAAAACAATAACAAAAAATAAAAAAAAATCATGTGAGTCCGATCACAGGGATGTGTAAACATCTAGTAATTAAAGATTTTTTATATCACTTTTTTAAAATCAAACAGAAAGCATCATATATGTGTCACTTATACAATCAACTGCAGGGGCTGTGCTAATATAAAAATATTTATTATTATTTATTATTTCAACTGGTTAATTTTTAATTTTACGTTTTTCATTTTTTATTTTTAATTTTTCATTTTTTATTTTTCATTTTTCATTTTTCGTTTATCATTTTTAATTTTTTATTTTTCATTCTTTATTTTTAATTTTTGATTTTCATATTAATTTCTTATTTTTAATTTTTTATTTTTAATTTTTCATTCTCATTTTTTATTTTTCATTTTTTATTTTACATTTTTCATTTTTCATTTTTAATTTTTCTTTTTTTATTTTTCATTTTTATTTTTCATTTTTCATTTTTCATTTTTTATTTTTCATTTTTCCTTTTTTATTTTTCATTTTTTATTTTTCCTTTTTTATTTTTAATTTTCAAACAGGTTATTACATATCATAATTTTTTCACCAATACAAACATAAGTCGCACCGATTTTGTCTTACGTCTCACACGTTACGCTGTTTGTACCATATACCACCATGTTGTTTGGGTATAATGACTTTGTGCTGCTGTTTGACTACCAAAAATATTTGACCTAGACCCATCTTTTATTATACCGATCGACTCAGAATCAATTTCTGAGTCGACTTAGCGATGTCCGTCCGTCCGGCTGTGTATCCATGTAAACCTTGTAATCAAACTACAGGTCGCAAATATGAATATATTTTGATGAAATTTGGTATATAAGCTTCTATTGGCCATAGGATGAACGCTATTGAAATTGGTGAAATTCGGTCCATGTTCAGACCTAGTCCCCATACAAATGACCCCTATGAAATCAACATAAATTGCCATAAGATCCAAATTATCATATAGATCACAGTCAAATTGTATGTGTTTATTATATCCATTATTCAGTAGTCCAAAAATAATTCCTACAGGACAATTCTTAGTCATAGGTCCCATATAGTGCTGCTTCCCGATCTTCACTTAAGTCTATCAAAAAACAAAAATATTGCACAGATTTTTATCAAATTTGGTTTGTATATATTTTTTCAAAATATAAGTGACTTTAGCAAATATGGTCAGGATCGGTCCACATTTCGACCTAGTCCCCATAAAAATATATAGCATCCGATATTAACTTTTTTATATCTGCAGCCAAAAAAAATTATAACAATGCCACTCAAATTTGGTTTATGCTTATTTCCTATATCGAATTAGTTGGACCGAAGAGATAGGGTCTCTAAACCATGGTATAGGGTATCGTATAGTCGGTCTAGAGCGACTATAATTTTCTAACTGATGTTTACACATCAGAAACATAGTAAAAAAATACAAATCAAAAACTTTAAATCTTGGGAAACAAACACAATTAATATGGTTTCGTTAGTGTCCGATACTTTGTTTTACAATTTGAGATTCTATACGCCTTCGCGTTTAATTTGACTTTAAAGAAAAAAAAATTACGTTTTAATTTATGTTTTATAACTTTTTAAAAAGTATAATATTAATATATAATATTAATAGGCTATAATATTAATAGGCTAGGCGATTTCTTGTGACTGATGTTTTGTTCTACCGTTTTATCCTGATTTTGACCAAGCGTATATTATTTGAAAGGTATTTCTTTTTAGCCGTTTTGCAGATTTACCAATTTTTAATTCTTTTCCTTTATTTTGAGTAAATTGCATTTAAAGTTGCTACTAACACATACATAAAATTATACATATTCTATGTGTATTTAATTAAATTTGTTAATGTGTTTGTTAATGAGTTTGTTATCTTCATTCACAATAATAATAAACCATAAAAGTTTTGGTTTGCGAATTGGCTAAGTTGAAAAATAAAGCCGCCTAGAAATTGCACTCGAATTTCGAGCGCTGGAATCTACTAGTATAAATAAAAACACTCTTTAGAAAATTTTGTTTTTTTTTGGGACAAAAATAAAATACTGCGGTTATAACGATTGTTTATTTTAATATTTGTAATACGAGTAGTGTAAGTTTTTCCGAATTCACCTATTTTAGGATCGAGTGGCAACTCTTTAAAGTATTTAAAAAAATTTTGTTTAACTAAAATTTTAACTGACATCCCAAAAACGCGACTTTAGTGAGACAACTCTGTGGTTTTCTGGAATAACCGCGCATGTTTTTAACGCTCTTTACATGTGTTCAATTTATTTAAAAAAAATATTGACCATTTCTGGGTTTTTTCTTTAAATAACGACGTAACTTAAATGTTTATTAAATTAATTTGCAGCACTATCGACGTATGTCAACCTACGTTTGATCGCTGACAAATTATTTTTTCAGAAAACGACACATAGCGACATACGTTGTTATTAATGAAAAAAATGCAAAACAATTTTAGATTAGTTTTCAGTTTATAACCACTTATAAAAGCTTGTGTGTTTATTTCTCTTATTTTTTGTCACTATTATTCTTGATACGTTGTTATATTCTCATCCTAAGTCCCATTAACTTTTTGTTGACGAACAAAAAAAATCCATTTTTCAAGCAACTACAACTTATGTCTACATGGGTGGTTGCATTGGTAGTTTTCTTTTTCAAAGAAAACGTCGTTTGTCGACTGTCTGCACACATTAAGTGTTATTTACATATTGTTTTTTTCGTCCTTCTCTAGGATCTATTCCTCTGAAGATTTTTGACTCAAAATTTTATATAAAGTATTTATTGCTCATATCTACAGGGCTGTTAAATAAAAAGCTCTAAAGTCTTTATATCGGGCCCATAATTTCGAATATAACGTTTTTTGGCTACCCTGAACATTTTGATTTTATGACATACGCGGTTATTCTAGAAAACCACAGAACTAACAATGATTCGTACTCAGTATTGAGGTTATGTCATAACTTTTTGTTAGAGCCTAGTTTTTCGAGTTATTTAAATGGATTATTTCTATATACAGGTATATAAGTTTTTTTCATGCCAACATAATTCTTTTTTTTTCGCCTTAGCAATTTTCTTTTTATGGTTTATTAGATATTCGTAAAGTTATTTTAAGTTTTTATTTAGTTGTTTACAATTTCATTGAAAATATTTTGTTTTTTTTTTTTGGCATAGTATACTTAAAATTTAGTTCTCAACTTTATATTTTTTTTTTTGTAACTCATCCAATAAGAGTAAATGCAGAAAGACCAGAGACAACAAAAAATGCATAAGTAGTATGGTGGCATAAAGTTTTGTGGCTTTTATTTTGTTGAGAAAACTTTAGCCAAAAGAAATTTGTTGGATTTTGACTCTATCAGTTTTGTTATGATAAAAAATGTTGGCATAATTTTACAAAAAAAGCCAAACAATTTATAATTGGTCAAAACCGACCATATGGTAACATACGAGTACACTACATTCGAAACTAAATGCCCTGAACTTTATGTGGTTGAGTGATTGGCAGATAAAAAGTTTTGAGATAAAGAAAATTACCACCCATATCTGATTTGATTTAAATCATATGATTGTCATATGATTGTCTTTATAAATGTTTTAGCGGTTTTATAACGTTTGCATTTGCATTTGAACGCTTGGACTTGACTCATTTTAGATAGCAAACAGCAGCGATGTACAAATTTAAATAATTTCCCTCCAAATTTAAACCTGTTGATCAAAGACAGAAATTATGTAATAAGATATATCTATAATATTAATAGACTAGGCGATTTCTTGTGACCGATGTTTTGTTCTACCGTTTTATCCCGATTTTGTTCAAACCTATATTATTTGAAAGGTATTTCTTTTAAGCCGTTTGGCATATTTACAGATTTTTAAATTTTTTCCTTTATTTTAAGTAAATTGCATTTAAAATTGTTACTAACACATACATAAAATTATACATATGCTATGTGTATTTAATAAAATTTGTTAATGTGTTCGTTAATGAGTTTGTTATCTTTATCCACAATAATAATAAACCATAAAGCTGTCTAGAAATTGCACTCGCATTTAGAGCGCTGCTAGTAAGTAGATTAATAAGGATTCGAATATGCCAAGAAAAATTCCGATGGCTTTCTATAGAAAGAGCCATTAAAGCAATTCTGGATATTTGGCTTGAGTTAAAAACTCATTTTAACGTTGTTAATTAAAAATCATATGAGATGAAGCTGTTAATATTCTGTAACGATTCCAGAAAATGTATTTATATAACGCACTTGGCCCAATTTTGTCTGAAGTGCAATTAATGAATGTGGAATTTGAAGTCCAAAATGCGGACCACACAAAACTTTTTGATGACTTATATCGGTTATTAAAAACTTTAACAAATTGTATAGTTGCACCTATGCGTAAATTTGACAATAATATTGAAGAATCGGAAAAAGAATTAATTAGCAAAAGTTAATTGAATTCAGGAAACTTTTATTTACGAGTTATGAGCTAAATTGTTATCTAATTTTACAACATAAAAAAAATTTCTAAAATCAGCATAGACAACATTTTTTCAAAAAAAACTCTGAAGATTTAATAAAATTTATAAAAGAACTGCAAAAACTCAGTCAGTGAGTTTTTTAAATTATCAATATTCGTTGTAGATACATATCGCACCTGTACCTTTAAAGTGAGTCAACTCAAAATTTACAAATTTTCAGTGGAGCCAAAAAACGGTTTGCCGTTAAAGCACTGCAAAGAATTGCGAATAATAAGTATACAACAGTAGTTGTTTTTGCGATTTTTTCAGTGATCATCAAAAATAACAAGTTGTTTGGGTGCAACTCAAAGTACATATGTCTTTTTAGTGGATTTTAAAGAAGCTGCTCTCATAACGCAAAGAGTATTACAACTGTATTTTTTTTTTTGCGAAAGACTAGAAAAAACGATGTAAGAGTTTTACAGTGGATAGATATGACCACTGTGTATCGTTTTCTTGCAAAAAGTGAAAATTGAAAAAAATGATCTGAAATGTACAAATAACATACAAGTTTTTTAAATACGAATGAAAACAACTTAATTTTTTTACCACCATATACTTGGCGCTTTTACTTTCATTCAAATTTAGCACCTTTTAGTGCTTTTTGGTGTACTGTTTTGGGCTTTTTACTTGGAAAAAGTTGGCATCGCTGGCAAACAGCTCTATATACAGTGTTGGTCAGAATAAAAGCAACCAAAATTACTATTGACTTTTTTGCATTTTCAAGCATGTTATTGTTGTCTTTCCAAAATCTTCTTTATCATTTCTTACTCTCTATAACATTACAAACCAAAAGACAAAATTAAAATTGTAAACTAAAAGAACCGTTATTTTTTTTTTTTTTTTAATCAAAATGGTACATTTCAGTTACGACGAAACAAAAGCACCATTTAATATTATTCAATATTTAGTGAAGAATACATTTTTTTTTGTAACGTCGCGGCATCTATGTGGCATGGATTCAATAAGGTTGTTGATAATATTGACTGGAATGCTTTCCATTCAGTTTACAGCGCTTCTTTTAAAGCTTTAAAATGGCAAATAAGTTCTCAGTAGGATTCAAATCAGGTGATTAGGCCGGCCAATCATGTGTTTAAATCCCATTTTCAGCGAACCACTCATTTAACAGCTTCGAAGTATGTTTCGGGTCGGTGTCGTGGTGAAATATCCAACGAAGCGGCATCTCCCACTCAGAGTGTGGCATCACAACATTAGCAATAATGTTTATACATTTAAATCTGTCCATTAATCCATCGATTTCGTGGAAGGGTCCAATGCCAAAACCGGAGGAACATGCCTAAATCATAACTGATCCGCCGCCATGCTTCACAGATGGCTTGCAGTAGCGTAAGTTTAAACGATATCCTTTCTTTCGAACAGTGCACATTCCGTCAGAGTTAAAGAAATAAAATTTTGACTCGTCGCTAAATAAAACAGTTTTCCATTTTTCAGGCGTCCAGTTTTGAAATTTTTGTGCAAAATGAAGCCTACAAATACAGTGCGAACTCGATTACTGCAACTCTCGTTATGCGCAACAACTCGATTAACGCAACACCTGAATCAAATGCATTGTAGACTCAGTCAACGCAACTTTTTAAAAAATTTACCTCAATAAACGCAACTATTTTTTTTAACTCTGTTTTTTTGTTCCTGGATAGTTTTTGATTTATTTTACCGTAATTTCTTGGAATAGTTTTCATAAAAAAACAGACAAACAGCACGTGTCTGTTGTTTTTTTTATCAGTTTGGTGAAAAGATTTTCGCGATCAGAACCATTATTAAAAACAACGCATAAAAATGGTGAAGGTGACAAAGTGCAGTAAATTAACAATTAAACAAAAGAGTGAAATTTTGAATAAACTTGATAAAAACTTATCGGTCAAAGCATTATGCCAGGAATACAATGTGCATAAATCAACAATAACTAGAATTAAGCAAAATAAATCAAAATTAATTAAATTTGTTACAAATGCTGAATCCGGCCCAGGAAAGCGTATAGTAATTAGAGCCTGTGAGTATCCAGTAATGGAAAAAGCTCTGTATAAATGGTTTTTAAAACAAAGAGAATTAAATTTGTCTGTTTCGGCTGAAATCTTAAAGTCAAAGGCTATTCAGCTACATAACAAAATTAATGAAAGTCGTGGTGATTTTCATGCAAGCAATGGATGGTGTTCAAATTTTAAAAAACGTCATGGTATTCGGATGCTTAAAATTTGTGGCGAAAAACTTTCAAATAAACCAACACTTATTGATCCATTTTTGGAAAAATTTCATGCCAAAGTATTAGAGCTTAAATTAACACCGGAACAAATCTATAACGCCGATGAGTCTGGATTATTTCATAAAATTATGCCGAACAGAACACTGGTTAACTTTAATGAAACATCTGCTCCTGGTCGAAAAGTAAGCAAGGAGCGCATTACATTTTTAGCCTGCACTAACGCATCTGGTTTGCACAAGGTTAAAATATTTGTCATTGGTAAAGCATTAAATCCAAGAGCTTTCAAAGGTTTTGAAAACAATCCCGTAGTTTACAGGGCTAACAAAAATGCATGGATGACGTTGGCATTCTTTGAGCAATGGTTCCATGATACGTTTGTTCCTGAGGTAAGTAAACATTAAAAAATATGTAAGTGGGAAAATAGAAAGAGTGTTTTTTTAGGTAAGGTCATATCTTCAATCTAAAGGACTTCCAAAGATAGCGTTATTGCTGCTGGACAATGCACCCTGCCATCCTAAGGATGGCGAGTTAAAAAGTGATGACGGGTTAATAACAGTCATGTGTTTTCCACCAAATTGTACAGCTCTTATTCAGCCAATGGATCAAAATGTCATTAACATAACAAAGTTGTACTATAAGAAAAGCCTCTTAGCGCATTTAATTGGAAGTAAAGGCTCAAATATTGAAGAAAAAATTAAGGCTTTTACTTTACGTAATGCAGTTTGTCTCCTTTCAAATGCATGGGATCAATTGCCTTCCGATATGATTAAGAAGTGCTGGAAGAAGATTATGTATCCTAAAAACCACTGGACAGATGAAGATAATTTACCACTGAGTGTAATAAGAGCAGAAGTCGAAAGAGAAAATTCATTATTGTTATCTGTCTCCGACTATTTTCAAGAAATTATGCCAGAGGAAACAATTTCTAATGACGAAATCAATGAATGGATATTTGAAAACGTTGATAACGGTTCGAACTATTGTTGTGAAAATCTAGATGAAGTGCAAAAAATCGATAATTCTGATGAAAATGTCGTTGAAATTCCAAAACTTTCTAGAATTACACATCAGACTGCTATTGATTCATATAACAATTGCATTCAATGGGCTGAAGAAAATGAAATGGATCTTAAAGATATTCTTGTGCTTCAAAATCATCGCGAATCTGCTGTGCAGAAAAATATATCAGCCAAAAAAACACAGTCAAAAATTTCTGATTTTTTAAAAAAGTAAATATGTTTTAGATGTTTTAAAAAACCATATGTATCTATATGTTTTGGTTTTAAGTTAGTATAGATTACATTGGATCTCTCAATATGTATAATAAGTATCAATATTAACATATATGAATTTTTTAAGTTTTTTTTTACTACTAAATAAAAAGTATAAGCGAATAAATATACTAAATAAATAGTTTTTTTTAATAAATATTTGAACACATATTGGAAATACGTGAAAAATAGGAGGAAAAAGCATTAAAATTTTGTGACTCGGTTAACGCAACTACCGCGGTTATCGCAACTACCCGAATTTCTATTAGTTGCAGTAATCGAGTTTGTACTGTATTGATATGCTAAGAATTTTAGCGAAATAGAATTGAAATAAATAATTTCTACCTTTTTGCCAAATCTTTCTTAGTGAGCAGTGTTTTTTTTTTTTTTTTTTGCTAGCCTGAAGCTTCGGAAACCTGCTTCTAATGTTCGGTGCTTGAATCTACATTTAAATTTTAATCATTTAAAATAGTTGCTGATGATTTAAGTGGATATTTTTGCACAATTTGTACAATGTGACGGTCTATCCTTTCATTTGTCTTCTGTGGTTCTCCTCCCAAATATATTTACAGATTTTATTCTATCGTTTTTAATAAGCCGAGATAAATATTATATAATTATTAATATTATGCTTTTTAGCTAGTTCTATTTGACTCTTTCAATTAAATAATCCTTTATTATTTCATTTTTATACACCTCAGTGGCAGAGGGTATGTATAGGTTTGTCATTCCGTTTGTAACACATCGAAAAACGAGTTTCCGACCCCATAAAGTATATATATTCTTGATCCTTATCACAGCTCGAGTCGATATAGCGATGTCCGTCTGTCCGTCTGTCTGTTGAAATCATGCTTATTCACAAAAAAAAACCATTTTGCTGGGTAAGGTTACAATAATATCATTTGCCATAATTCCCAGCAGGTTGGTATTGAAAATGGGCTAAATCAGGCATCATTGTGCTTAGATACAAGCAAAAATATGTAGATACCTCTAAAAAAACAAAACCCAGTGTGTTTGTTTGTTGTTGTAATAACAGTTGTACAAAAACATAAACAGTTCAAAAAAGCCACAAAAAAATGATGCAGTCATACCAAGAAACACAACTACCATGAGCTATGTAAGTAGTATTGCCACATATTTTTCTTATCGTATAAAAAATCTTAAATATGAAAGAAAAAATGAAAACGAAAAATGGAAAATGAAAAATGGAAAATGAAAAATGGAAAATGAAAAATAGAAAATGAAAAATGGAGAATGGAAAACGAAAAATGGAAAATGGAATATGAAAAATTAAAAATGGAAAATAGAAAACGAAAAATGGAGAATGGAAAATGGAAAATGGAAAATGAAAAATGAAAAATGGAAAATAAAAAATTAAAAAAGGTAAATGAAAAACGAAAAATTAAAAATTAAAAATAGCAAATGAAATATGAAAAACGAAAAATGAAAAATGAAAAATTAAAAATGAAAAATTAAAAATGAAAAATGAAAAATGAAAATTGAAAATTGAAAATTGAAAATTGAAAAATGGAAAATGACAAATGAAAATTGAGAAATGAAAACTGAAAAACTAAAAATGAAAAACGAAAAATTAAAAATGGAAAATGAAAGTGAAAAATTAAAAATGGAATTTGGAAAATGAAAAATGGAATTTGGAAAATGAAAAATGAAAAAAGAAAAACGAAAAATTAAAAATGCATAATGGAAAATGGAAAATGAAAAATGATAATTGAAAAATTAAAAACTAAAAACAAAAACGAAAAATTAAAAATGAAAAATGAAAATGAAAAATGAAAAATGAAATTTGAAAAACGAAAAATGGAGAATGGAAAATGAAAAATGGAAAATGGCAAATGAAAATGGAAAAGGAAAAATGGAAAATGGAAAATAAAAAATGAAAAAAGGTAAATGCAAAACGAAAAATTAAAAATTAAAAATAGCAAATGAAAAATGAAATATGAAAACGAAAAATGAAAAATGAAAAATTAAAAATGAAAATTGAAAATTGAAAAATGGAAAATGACAATTGAAAACTGAGAAATGAAAACTGAAAAGCGAAAAATTAAAAATGGAAAATGAAAACGAAAAATGAAAAATGGAATTTGGAAAATGTAAAATGGAATTTGGAAAATGAAAAATGGAATTTGGAAAATGAAAAATGAAAAATGGAATTTGGAAAATGAAAAATGAAAAAAGAAAAACTAAAAATGGATAATGGAAAATGAAAAATGATAATTGAAAAATGAAAAACTAAAAAACTAAAAAACAAAAACGAAAAATTAAAAATGAAAAATGGAAAATAGAACATGGAGCATGAAAAATTAAAAATGAAAAATGAAAATTGAAAAATGAGAAATGAAAATGAAAAATGAAAAATGAAAAATGAAAAACGAAAAATGAAAAATTAAAAACTGAAAATTAAAAATTAAAAATTAAAAATTAAAAATTAAAAATTAAAAATTAAAATTAAAATTAAAAATTAAAAATTAAAAATTAAAAATTAAAAATTAAAAACTAAAAATTAAAAATTAAAAATTAAAAATTAAAAATTAAAAATTAAAAATTAAAAATTAAAAATTAAAAATTAAAAATTAAAAATTAAAAATTAAAAATTAAAAATTAAAAATTAAAAATTAAAAATTAAAAATTAAAAATTAAAAATTAAAAATTAAAAATTAAAAATTAAAAATTAAAAATTAAAAATTAAAAATTAAAAATTAAAAATTAAAAATTAAAAATTAAAAATTAAAAATTAAAAATTAAAAATTAAAAATTAAAAATTAAAAATTAAAAATTAAAAATTAAAAATTAAAAATTAAAAATTAAAAATTAAAAATTAAAAATTAAAAATTAAAAATTAAAAATTAAAAATTAAAAATTAAAAATTAAAAATTAAAAATTAAAAATTAAAAATTAAAAATTAAAAATTAAAAATTAAAAATTAAAAATTAAAAATTAAAAATTAAAAATTAAAAATTAAAAATTAAAAATTAAAAATTAAAAATTAAAAATTAAAAATTAAAAATTAAAAATTAAAAATTAAAAATTAAAAATTAAAAATTAAAAATTAAAAATTAAAAATTAAAAATTAAAAATTAAAAATTAAAAATTAAAAATTAAAAATTAAAAATTAAAAATTAAAAATTAAAAATTAAAAATTAAAAATTAAAAATTAAAAATTAAAAATTAAAAATTAAAAATTAAAAATTAAAAATTAAAAATTAAAAATTAAAAATTAAAAATTAAAAATTAAAAATTAAAAATTAAAAATTAAAAATTAAAAATTAAAAATTAAAAATTAAAAATTAAAAATTAAAAATTAAAAATTAAAAATTAAAAATTAAAAATTAAAAATTAAAAATTAAAAATTAAAAATTAAAAATTAAAAATTAAAAATTAAAAATTAAAAATTAAAAATTAAAAATTAAAAATTAAAAATTAAAAATTAAAAATTAAAAATTAAAAATTAAAAATTAAAAATTAAAAATTAAAAATTAAAAATTAAAAATTAAAAATTAAAAATTAAAAATTAAAAATTAAAAATTAAAAATTAAAAATTAAAAATTAAAAATTAAAAATTAAAAATTAAAAATTAAAAATTAAAAA
The DNA here is from genome assembly GCA_963682025.1 of Cordilura impudica. Lineage (NCBI taxonomy): Eukaryota > Metazoa > Arthropoda > Insecta > Diptera > Scathophagidae > Cordilura > Cordilura impudica. The sequence goes on from OY821517.1 coordinate 45,303,058, forward strand.
TTAAAAATTAAAAATTAAAAATTAAAAATTAAAAATTAAAAATTAAAAATTAAAAATTAAAAATTAAAAATTAAAAATTAAAAATTAAAAATTAAAAATTAAAAATTAAAAATTAAAAATTAAAAATTAAAAATTAAAAATTAAAAATTAAAAATTAAAAATTAAAAATTAAAAATTAAAAATTAAAAATTAAAAATTAAAAATTAAAAATTAAAAAATTAAAAATTAAAAATTAAAAATTAAAAATTAAAAATTAAAAATTAAAAATTAAAAATTAAAAATTAAAAATTAAAAATTAAAAATTAAAAATTAAAAATTAAAAATTAAAAATTAAAAATTAAAAATTAAAAATTAAAAATTAAAAATTAAAAATTAAAAATTAAAAATTAAAAATTAAAAATTAAAAATTAAAAATTAAAAATTAAAAATTAAAAATTAAAAATTAAAAATTAAAAATTAAAAATTAAAAATTAAAAATTAAAAATTAAAAATTAAAAATTAAAAATTAAAAATTAAAAATTAAAAATTAAAAATTAAAAATTAAAAATTAAAAATTAAAAATTAAAAATTAAAAATTAAAAATTAAAAATTAAAAATTAAAAATTAAAAATTAAAAATTAAAAATTAAAAATTAAAAATTAAAAATTAAAAATTAAAAATTAAAAATTAAAAATTAAAAATTAAAAATTAAAAATTAAAAATTAAAAATTAAAAATTAAAAATTAAAAATTAAAAATTGAAAATTAAAAATTAAAAATTAAAAATTAAAAATTAAAAATTAAAAATTAAAAATTAAAAATTAAAAATTAAAAATTAAAAATTAAAAATTAAAAATTAAAAATTAAAAATTAAAAATTAAAAATTAAAAATTAAAAATTAAAAATTAAAAATTAAAAATTAAAAATTAAAAATTAAAAATTGAAAATTAAAAATTAAAAATTAAAAATTAAAAATTAAAAATTAAAAATTAAAAATTAAAAATTAAAAATTAAAAATTAAAAATTAAAAATTAAAAATTAAAAATTAAAAATTAAAAATTAAAAATTAAAAATTAAAAATTAAAAATTAAGAATTAAAAATTAAAAATTAAAAATTAAAAATTAAAAATTAAAAATTAAAAATTAAAAATTAAAAATTAAAAATTAAAAATTAAAAACTAAAAATTAAAAATTAAAAATTAAAAATTAAAAATTAAAAATTAAAAATTAAAAATTAAAAATTAAAATTAAAAATTAAAAATTAAAAATTAAAAATTAAAAATTAAAAATTAAAAAGTAAAAATTAAAAATTAAAAATTAAAAATTAAAAATTAAAAATTAAAAATTAAAAATTAAAAATTAAAAATTAAAAATTAAAAATTAAAAATTAAAAATTAAAAATTAAAAATTAAAAATTAAAAATTAAAAATTAAAAATTAAAAATTAAAAATTAAAAATTAAAAATTAAAAATTAAAAATTAAAAATTAAAAATTAAAAACTAAAAATTAAAAATTAAAAATTAAAAACTAAAAATTAAAAATTAAAAATTAAAAGTTAAAAGTTAAAAATTAAAAATTAAAAATTAAAAATTAAAAATTAAAAATTAAAAATTAAAAATTAAAAATTAAAAATTAAAAATTAAAAATTAAAAATTAAAAATTAAAAATTAAAAATTAAAAATTAAAAATTAAAAATTAAAAATTAAAAATTAAAATTTAAAATTTAAAAATTAAAAATTAAAAATTAAAAATTAAAAATTAAAAATTAAAAATTAAAAATTAAAAATTAAAAATTAAAAATTAAAAATTAAAAATTAAAAATTAAAAATTAAAAATTAAAATTTAAAATTAAAAATTAAAAATTAAAAATTAAAAATTAAAAATTAAAAATTAAAAATTAAAAATTAAAAATTAAAAATTAAAAATTAAAAATTAAAAATTAAAAATTAAAAATTAAAAATTAAAAATTAAAAATTAAAAATTAAAAATTAAAAATTAAAAATTAAAAATTAAAAATTAAAAATTAAAAATTAAAAATTAAAAATTAAAAATTAAAAATTAAAAATTAAAAATTAAAAATTAAAAATTAAAAATTAAAAATTAAAAATTAAAAATTAAAAATTAAAAATTAAAAATTAAAAATTAAAAATTAAAAATTAAAAATTAAAAATTAAAAATTAAAAATTAAAAATTAAAAATTAAAAATTAAAAATTAAAAATTAAAAATTAAAAATTAAAAATTAAAAATTAAAAATTAAAAATTAAAAATTAAAAATTAAAAATTAAAAATTAAAAATTAAAAATTAAAAATTAAAAATTAAAAATTAAAAATTAAAAATTAAAAATTAAAAATTAAAAATTAAAAATTAAAAATTAAAAATTAAAAATTAAAAATTAAAAATTAAAAATTAAAAATTAAAAATTAAAAATTAAAAATTAAAAATTAAAAATTAAAAATTAAAAATTAAAAATTAAAAATTAAAAATTAAAAATTAAAAATTAAAAATTAAAAATTAAAAATTAAAAATTAAAAATTAAAAATTAAAAATTAAAAATTAAAAATTAAAAATTAAAAATTAAAAATTAAAAATTAAAAATTAAAAATTAAAAATTAAAAATTAAAAATTAAAAATTAAAAATTAAAAATTAAAAATTAAAAATTAAAAATTAAAAATTAAAAATTAAAAATTAAAAATTAAAAATTAAAAATTAAAAATTAAAAATTAAAAATTAAAAATTAAAAATTAAAAATTAAAAATTAAAAATTAAAAATTAAAAATTAAAAATTAAAAATTAAAAATTAAAAATTAAAAATTAAAAATTAAAAATTAAAAATTAAAAATTAAAAATTAAAAATTAAAAATTAAAAATTAAAAATTAAAAATTAAAAATTAAAAATTAAAAATTAAAAATTAAAAATTAAAAATTAAAAATTAAAAATTAAAAATTAAAAATTAAAAATTAAAAATTAAAAATTAAAAATTAAAAATTAAAAATTAAAAATTAAAAATTAAAAATTAAAAATTAAAAATTAAAAATTAAAAATTAAAAATTAAAAATTAAAAATTAAAAATTAAAAATTAAAAATTAAAAATTAAAAATTAAAAATTAAAAATTAAAAATTAAAAATTAAAAATTAAAAATTAAAAATTAAAAATTAAAAATTAAAAATTAAAAATTAAAAATTAAAAATTAAAAATTAAAAATTAAAAATTAAAAATTAAAAATTAAAAATTAAAAATTAAAAATTAAAAATTAAAAATTAAAAATTAAAAATTAAAAATTAAAAATTAAAAATTAAAAATTAAAAATTAAAAATTAAAAATTAAAAATTAAAAATTAAAAATTAAAAATTAAAAATTAAAAATTAAAAATTAAAAATTAAAAATTAAAAATTAAAAATTAAAAATTAAAAATTAAAAATTAAAAATTAAAAATTAAAAATTAAAAATTAAAAATTAAAAATTAAAAATTAAAAATTAAAAATTAAAAATTAAAAATTAAAAATTAAAAATTAAAAATTAAAAATTAAAAATTAAAAATTAAAAATTAAAAATTAAAAATTAAAAATTAAAAATTAAAAATTAAAAATTAAAAATTAAAAATTAAAAATTAAAAATTAAAAATTAAAAATTAAAAATTAAAAATTAAAAATTAAAAATTAAAAATTAAAAATTAAAAATTAAAAATTAAAAATTAAAAATTAAAAATTAAAAATTAAAAATTAAAAATTAAAAATTAAAAATTAAAAATTAAAAATTAAAAATTAAAAATTAAAAATTAAAAATTAAAAATTAAAAATTAAAAATTAAAAATTAAAAATTAAAAATTAAAAATTAAAAATTAAAAATTAAAAATTAAAAATTAAAAATTAAAAATTAAAAATTAAAAATTAAAAATTAAAAATTAAAAATTAAAAATTAAAAATTAAAAATTAAAAATTAAAAATTAAAAATTAAAAATTAAAAATTAAAAATTAAAAATTAAAAATTAAAAATTAAAAATTAAAAATTAAAAATTAAAAATTAAAAATTAAAAATTAAAAATTAAAAATTAAAAATTAAAAATTAAAAATTAAAAATTAAAAATTAAAAATTAAAAATTAAAAATTAAAAATTAAAAATTAAAAATTAAAAATTAAAAATTAAAAATTAAAAATTAAAAATTAAAAATTAAAAATTAAAAATTAAAAATTAAAAATTAAAAATTAAAAATTAAAAATTAAAAATTAAAAATTAAAAATTAAAAATTAAAAATTAAAAATTAAAAATTAAAAATTAAAAATTAAAAATTAAAAATTAAAAATTAAAAATTAAAAATTAAAAATTAAAAATTAAAAATTAAAAATTAAAAATTAAAAATTAAAAATTAAAAATTAAAAATTAAAAATTAAAAATTAAAAATTAAAAATTAAAAATTAAAAATTAAAAATTAAAAATTAAAAATTAAAAATTAAAAATTAAAAATTAAAAATTAAAAATTAAAAATTAAAAATTAAAAATTAAAAATTAAAAATTAAAAATTAAAAATTAAAAATTAAAAATTAAAAATTAAAAATTAAAAATTAAAAATTAAAAATTAAAAATTAAAAATTAAAAATTAAAAATTAAAAATTAAAAATTAAAAATTAAAAATTAAAAATTAAAAATTAAAAATTAAAAATTAAAAATTAAAAATTAAAAATTAAAAATTAAAAATTAAAAATTAAAAATTAAAAATTAAAAATTAAAAATTAAAAATTAAAAATTAAAAATTAAAAATTAAAAATTAAAAATTAAAAATTAAAAATTAAAAATTAAAAATTAAAAATTAAAAATTAAAAATTAAAAATTAAAAATTAAAAATTAAAAATTAAAAATTAAAAATTAAAAATTAAAAATTAAAAATTAAAAATTAAAAATTAAAAATTAAAAATTAAAAATTAAAAATTAAAAATTAAAAATTAAAAATTAAAAATTAAAAATTAAAAATTAAAAATTAAAAATTAAAAATTAAAAATTAAAAATTAAAAATTAAAAATTAAAAATTAAAAATTAAAAATTAAAAATTAAAAATTAAAAATTAAAAATTAAAAATTAAAAATTAAAAATTAAAAATTAAAAATTAAAAATTAAAAATTAAAAATTAAAAATTAAAAATTAAAAATAAAAATAAAAATTAAAAACTACTAGCTAATTCAGATAAAAATATTTAAAAATTTGCTTTTTTAACATTAATATCTGGAAATTTTTAGCCAAGAATCAGTTGATTTTTTTTTTAATTATCATGAATTATCTCAAAACTTTCTTATAGGGATCAAACTTTGGGTGTTATAATGCTGGCTGTGTTACATAATTTCATTAGGGGTTTTCTACTCTAGTAAAAGAAAAATAATGCCATTTTTCAAATAGTAACGCATTTTTTCTAAAGAAGACACGATCATTGTTTTTTATAACAAGGAATTATAATAGAAAACGGCCAACAAGCACAGAATTTAACTTTAAATTTAATTGGTATTCGAAATTTAAATTTAAGTACCGACAACAGTTTTAAAGTGGTAGCCGTACCCAATATTATTTGTAATATTGAGTTAAAGATGCAGGTGGAGGGTATCAAAGATTCGGCCCAGCCGAATTTAACACTCTTACTTGTTTATGTTCTCGGAGTATTTTTCACCCTGATTTTTTGCTTAAAGTTGCTTTTGTTTTGTCCAACTGAAAATTTACAATTTTAGTTTTGTCTTTTTATTTGTAATGTTATGAAGAGTAAGAAATGATAAAGAAGATTTTGGAAAAACAACAATAACATGCTTAAAAATACAATAAAGGTCAATACTGATTTTGGTTGCTTTTGTTCTGATCAACACTGTAACTACAAACATAAACCATCAACCCCACCCACTTGCTAGTCACACGTTCGTAAATACGTCGCTAGATCCACTACGCAAATAAGGATAATCCAGAGTTTTATTCACAGTTTGATAAAATAAATTTAAATAATAATAGAAATTTTTATTAAAACTTATGCTTTAAAAACAACAATATGAAACAGTTATAGGTGTATATACATTTAAATTAAATATACACATAATCCTCCAATTGCATTATATGTAATATATTAATACAACAAACTGTCACCACAAATGTACACTTTTAAGTTTCTAAATTTATTCTATCTCAATCATTGTAATCATTTTGCAAATCAAACTTTTAAAGGTTAGATACTAAAGTAAAACTACAACAAACAACACCTATCACACAGCCCACAACTGAGAGCTTGAAACGAAAAGAGATTTTTGAGAAAGGAAATATTATGTAAACGTAATTTACTCTTTTAATTTTTTGTGTATTTAAGAAAAAATAATATTTTCACAATACAGAGATGAATACCTGTTCCTTAACTCTCATACCCTCTTACAACGAGAATATAAATGGCAAGCTTTGCCAGATTTTTTTGTTCTTTGTCCAAAATAAAAAAACATACATAAATACCTTATTAACCTTTAACTTATGACGTGGTAGTAAATTTACACTGTTTATTTTTATTTTTTTCTATTTTTTTGTAATAAACAGCAAGTTTTTCAAAAACATCCAAAATTTTTTAATTTTTTTTTCTTAAATCTGTATTCTGAAGTAGTTAACATTGATAAATGCAAGTACGAAACTGTTATAACATATAAATGCTAATAATTATACTTAAAAGAAGTATTACTGCCACCTCTTCCTATATGTTAAAAAATTGTACCTCGTAAGTTAAAGGTAAAATATTGTTTTACTTTCAAAATTATTGGTTTCGAAATTTTAGCCAAGTTCTAGCATCAACGTTGTCGCATTAAAAATCTAAATTTAATCGGTACCAGTCTTTGATGACTGGATTTATAAAAAAAAAGAAATATTCTTATTTTTAATTTTTTGAATATAAAAAAAAAAATTTTTATATACCTAAAAAAAATTCCCAAAAAAAACAAAAATCCCCTGATTTTTGTCTTCAAGTTTTTGGGATTTATTCTCAGTCTGGCAAGCCTGTAGAGAACTTAAAAACACTCACAAATTTAGTACGGACAAAAATATCCGATATACAACAAAAGCTACTTAAAAACAGTTGCCAAGTGATCGTAGATCGTGAGAGTAAAAGAAAACAGAAGACGTGCGAATTCGAAGTGCATTCTAAACAAAAAAAAAGAAAATTAAAAAAAAAAAAAAAAAAAAATGATTGAATTTAAAATTTTTGATATCTGTTTTAACATTTAAAACGTCACAATTGTCTTAACGCAATTATTTGATTATTGAGGCAGATACGGGTTTGTCTGTCCCACTATAGAAGCATATAAATTTCTTAAGTGTGAAAAGCCTACAGCTGAAAAAAAAACATAATAAATGCAGTTTAAATGAGATCTTATGTGATTTATGGATTTGAAAAAAAAATACATATTTTGAATGACGCAGTGTGAATATCATAATGAGTGTAAATATGCAGATTATAAATCCATTATAAAAAAAACTAAAATTGTTCTATTTTAAATAAAACAATTTAAAATACAGTGAAGAACAATATCTTTTGTTTTATACGCATCAAATAATGTCAAGTAGAAAAACTATACCATATGATAGACCGGCTTTAATTAAACGTGGTAATTGGTTCACGTAAGTTTTATTTTTGTGCTAAAAATGGAATATTCTTTAAAAAAAAATTTATTGTAAACACGTAAAAGCTTAAAGAATAAATAAAATATTCTTTAAAATACGTCTGTGTAGAAAAACAAGACTATTTATTTTGATAAGAAATAAATGTCAAATAAAACGAAACGATAACACGTAAAAGCACAATTAACACTATTCGAACCAATAGTAAATAAACAGTAAATTTGATAAAACTTTATCACTCTTGGCAAATAAACACAAAAAAAAAATCAAAACGAATTCTTAGTTAAGTAAAAATTTATTGTTGAGTAAAAAAAGCTTCTGAAAAAGCCGGCAATATAACGTTAAGTGCATCCGCACTGCCTCTTAAATCTAGTTTAAAGTAGATTACAACGTTTATCTACTTCATTAATATCTGGTAGATTTCCAATAAAAAATGACGATTGCTAGCTACTTTATGAAATCTAAAGTAAATTTTCTTAATAATTGAAGTCTGTAAAGTTAAAGATGCCAATTAAAAGACGATACGAAATACAACAAAACATACAACAGACACATTTACAACAGCAAAAATTTACTTATATTTTTCTTTAAAGTTATTCTCAAAAATTTTGTAAGTGTATTCGTTATACTCTTGGAGGGAGTTTGATCAAATAGAGTCACCTTTAAATATGTGATATATATCAAATTAAAGCTGCTGTTATGTAGTTTCCTACTGTGTAAGCAGTAGGTATATCTGAATTGTATTTAGGTTTTTTTATTTGGTAATTTTTGGATAAACTTCAGAAAAGCGCATACCTCCGATCGGTCTGAAATTTGGTATACTAACGTATTTTGACCTGCTTGTCACGAATATCATAGTGAAAATTGCCGCAAATGCCGTTTTCAATATAAAAATCGGAAAAAAAAACTTGTTTTTCCGCTGTGAATTGCCGCACTATCCTGACCGAAATTCGAGTGCAATTTCTAGGCAGCTTTCTTTTTCAACTTAGCCAATTCACAAACCAACACTTTTATGGTTTATTATTATTGTGAATGAAGATAATTCATTAACAAACACATTAACAAATTTAATAAAACACACATAGCATATGTATAATTTTATGTATGTGTTAGTAGCAGCTATAAATGCAATTTACTCAAAATAAGGGAAAAAATTTAAAAATCTGTGAATCTGCAAAACGGCTAAAAAGAAATACCTTTCAAATAATATACGTTTGGTCAAAATCGGAATAAAACGGTAGAACAAAACATCAGTCACAAAAAATCGCCTAGCCTATTAATATTATAGATTTAAACTTCTACAGCGGAAAATAGCCAAAGTTCAAGTACTGCAGCGGAAAATATTTAGAGCGAAGCTACTACAGCGTAAAATCTGCAGATTGAAGCTACTACAGCGGAAAATATTCCGAGTGAAGCAACTACTGCCGAAAATATTGAAAGTTAAGCGACGAATTGTTTTCGAGTTCATAATTTTATTTGAATTGTATAATCTGTGATGCCGTCCAAATCATAATGGATCGGAATTAAAACATTCTTCATTTAAGCTCGATATTTCAAAATCACGTAAAAACTTTACAATGGTTACGCGACATTGAAATGATCCCTACCACAAGATATTGTGGCCTACATAAAAAGTACATGACACTGTATGAATCACGATTGGGCTGTGCCGAATAAAGAGCAAATACAACCACAATGCGACCGTAGCAACAAATACACACACACACACGTACACATGGAATGCTTATAGACTTTACCTCCACGGGGTGCCCGAGCGCCCAGTTTTTACAGGATATTTTTAACATCAAACACAAAACATGAAATTAATATTTGAATTTTGTTTATTGTATTTGGACTGTTAAAAATCCGGTATAAAAAATAAATAATACTGTTTACAAAAAAAAAATTAGGATTAGATAAATTAACATACTTTTTGATATAAAAACCCAGCGCAAGAAATATAAATATTTATAAAACAAATTACTTTACGGAACTTTAATTTCAAATTTAGATCCGTATGATCTTAAGTTATTACAAACACTGAAATCTAATTTACAAATGGCTTTTGTGTTGTACAATTTGCGCTACAAGACAGCTTGGGAAATTTCTGTCTACTACATTAGTTGTCAGCAATGCTATGTTCAGACGGACAGCAAGATTCGAGGTTCGCTCTCTCATTCACGCCCCAATCATGATTGAACCTACATGAATCGCCATACAAAATTTTGAGAATCTAGTTACGAACCACGAAAAATCTACTGTAATCTCCAATTTTGATAAACAATTATCGCTAGTTTATCTGAACTAGCCGTCAAAAATATATAAACAAAGAAAAAACAAAAAATTAATGTGTGCAATAAAATAAATAGAAACATTTAACAAATAAAAATTATATATTTACATATACATATACATACATATATATTCAAATAAAAATGGAAAAAATTAAATATTGAATCGTATATCTTCAAATATTTGCACAAAAAATATAAACGTCAAAATTAAACAAGAACACTCGTCGGAACACCAAGGTTCGCAATCGTGATTCAGAGAGCGAATCAAGTGGTTCATTTTGCCGTCTGAACATGCTATTAGAATTAGTAATAATTTGACAATTATAGATTATTAGAAAAATAAATCGATAAGTACTTATTGGATCGTAAACAGTCAGTCTTTGCTAATAAAAAAATATCACGACCACTGCCAATATCGAAAGGTGTTCCTCAAGGATCAATCCTTGGTCCTCTTCTTTTTACAATATACGTCAACGATTTACCAGAGCAACTAATGTACAGCAGCGTTCATATCTATGCTGATGATGTTCAATTATATATATGTAATAACAACAAAAATATTGATGATTGCTTAAGTAAACTAAATGAGGATTTACACCGTGTTTTTATGTGGGCTTCATCCAATGGTCTTTGCTTGAATCCCAGCAAATCTAAGTGTCTGGTGATTAATCCAAAATCCAAGAAATCAACTTTTGAACCAGAAGTTATACTAAACAATCAAGCAATTGAGATTGTAAGAACTACAAAGAATCTTGGTATAATTTTTAATAATAATCTTACATGGACTGATCACATAAACACAGCTGCTGGAAAAACATATGCTATGCTACGAATTCTGTGGAAAACACAATACTTTACACCGGTTAAGATTCGGTTATTACTTGCAAAAACATATACAATGCCAATTTTGTTATACGTATGTGAAGTTTTTTCGAGCTGTGATTATAAGAGTTACAATAAATTGGAGAAAGCTTATAACGCCATACTAAGGTATGTTTACAGCCTGAACAAGTATGATCATATTACACCAGTTTCAAAAAAATGTATGGAGTTAGTTTCAGTGATTTACTAAAAATACGTACCTTGACTTTATTACATAAAATTGTATATACCCGTGAACCTTCTTATCTTTTTAATAGAATATCGTTCACTCGATCTCGCAGAACAAATGATTTAATACCAATTAGACATCGAACACAAACATCTGAATGGCAGTTTTTTATTAATTCAATTCGTCTTTGGAACTTGCTACCTTCAAACATTCAGTTCATAAGCAACGCAATGCAATTTAAAATGGCCCTCTTTAATTTCTATAATTAATTGGTTTTCTATTTTAAATCGCTTTTAAATAACTAATTTTTACATTAAACTTTTTTATAATTATTTTATTTTGTTATTATATTTTTTATTATTTTTAATTGTTATTATACACAATGTTAAATTTCCTTACTACTATGTACCTAGTACTAATCCTGTACTTTAATTATAAGATTTTATGTCTTGTTGTATGGGAATTCGAAATAAATAAATAATAATAATAATAATAATAATAATTGATGACAGTGGCGGTAACAACTACAATATATGTTTTTGTTGTAATCTTCAAAAATACAATTATTTTTACCTGTGTATTTTTAATTCACTTTTTAATTTTACAAATATTAGTTTTACGTACATATATTCGGAGTTTATTATATTGGGAAAACTTAAGTAGTATAACGCCTTGCTTAGATTCTAATTAGGTTGGTATATGAATTAAAGATTTACACGAAACAAACTATCTAATGCTTTTTTTACTGGTGAGAGTTGGTCTTGAAGAATATAGATCAAAGTTTTTGAAAAGAATGTTTTAATGGTTTGGCTTTAATTATAGTAAAAACCATTTGATCTTGAGCCTGATAAATTTCTAAATCAATCATTAAATGATAAAGATTGAAAATAAGATTTTTTTTTTTTGAAAATATGATTTTTAACAAATGAAAACATAATATATTAATAAATAAATCGTGTGAGTCCGAACACAGGGGAGATGTGTAAACATCTAGTAATTAAAAATTTTTTATGTCACTTTTTCAAAATCAAACAGAAAGGGTCATCTATGCATCACTTATAGCAATCAACTGCAGGGGCTCTGCTATTATAAAAATACTATCAGATTCCAGCCCTCGAAATTCGAGTGCAAATTCTAGGAAATTTTATTTTTCCATTAAATAAAGACCCTAAAGGTATGCTAATCAATTATAGCCAATTCACAAATCAACACAAAACAGCAAACTCATTTTTATTACAAACACATTAACTAATTTAATAAACACACACATAGCATTGTATAATTTTATGTATGTGTTAGTAGCATTTTTAAATGCAATTTACTCAAAATAAAGAAAAAAATTTAAAAATCTCAAAATCTGCAAAACAGCTAAAAAGAAATACCTTTCAAATAATATACGTTTGGTCAAAATCGGGATAAAACGGTAGAACAAAACATCAGTCACAAGAAATCGCCTAGCCTATTAATATTATAGATTTATTATTTATTATTTCAACCGGTCAATTTTTAATTATTCGTTTTTTATTTTTCATTTATTTTAAATTTTTTTATTTTTCATTTTTCGTTTTTCATTTTTTATTTTTCATTTTTAATTTTTTAATTTTCCTTTTAATTTTTTAATTTTCCTTTTAATTTTTATTTTTCATTTTTTATTTCTCATTTTTCATTCTCTATTTTTCATTTTTAATTTTTCATTTTTTATTTATCATTTTTTATTTTTTTGTTTTTCATTTTTAATTTTGTACTTTTCATTTTTTATTTTTCATTTTTTCATTTTTCATTATTTATTTTTCAGTTTTCATTTTCCATTTTTCGTTTTTCATTTTTCATCTTTTATTTTTCAAATTTATTTTTCATTTTTTATTTTTAATTTTTTATTTTTCGTTTTTTATTTTTCATCTTTCACATTTTATTTTTTATTCATCTTTCACATTTTATTTTTTATTTTCCATTTTTCAAAATTGAAGTTTCAATATTAACAATTTGCACGTCTTCACGAATAAATTGCACAAAATTAATGGAATAACAAACTATTCCAACTGCAATTTTGTAAAATTGCAAGGGCTTTGGTTATACTTGTGGGGTTGTTGAATTATGTACATATGAATATGTTTACGTTTATATTGTGAAATTTTGAAAGTTTTACAGCAAAGGGTTGTTGAATTAGCTGAAACAATTTTAGCAATCAAGTTATAGCAATCAACTGCAGGGGCTCTGCTAATATAAAAATATTTATTATTATTTATTATTTCAACCGGTTAATTTTTAATTATTCGTTTTTTATTTTTCATTTATTTTTAATTTTTTCATTTTTCCTTTTTTCATTTTTTATTTTTCATTTTTAATTTTCCTTTTAATTTTTTATTTTTCATTTTTAATTTTTTATTTTTCATTTTCTATTTTTCATTTTTAATTTTTCATTTTGAATTTTTTCTGTTTTAATTTTTTATTTTTTATTTTTCATTTTTCATTTTTATTTTTCATTTTTTATTTTTCGTTTTTTTTATTTTTCATTTTTCACATTTTATTTTTTATTTTTCATTTTTCATTTTCAAACAAACAACCAGCTCTCAAAATTGAAGTTTCAATATTTACAATTTGCACGTCATCACGAATAAATTTCACAAAATTAATGGAATAACAACAAACTATTTCAACTGCAATTTTGTAAAATTCAACAGCAACTGCCATCTATGTATCACTTATAGCAAACAACTGCAGGAGCTTTGGTTATACTTGTGGGGTTGTTGAATTATGTATATGTTATACGTTATATTGTGAAATTTTTAACGTTTTACAGCATAGGGTTGTTGAATTAGCTGAAACAATTTTATATCATAATTTTTTCACCAATACAATCATAAGTCACACCGATTTTGTCTTACGGCTCACATGTTACGCTGTTTTTGTGATTGTATTGTGAAATAGAAATTTACCCCCTGCGCGTATAGATGTTTACACATCAAAAAAGTAATATTATTGATGTTATGGTTCCTATTTATATTTTATAAAACATGTTCGCCCTTTTTAGTTTCTTAAGAAAATCTTCGGAAATCTAGCAATATAAAAGGCAAATTGTTGCAGAGTAAAATACAGGATTGTTCTAAAAACTGTTTTCTGATTCAAAATTGTAATATGTATTTTTATGTTTATGTTGTTAGATAAACATACGGTTGATAACGTGTTAATGTTTCGTAGTCCTCACTACTTCTCTCTCCCCCTCTCTCTCTCTTATCAAAAATTAAGGTGCTTACGACATTATAGATACTTACTACGAAGTCTACTGATCTTAATTTCAGTTTGAATTGAAAACAATTTTTAACTCTTAATTATATTATTTGTATGGCGCAAAATATAATGAATGGCCTTATAGTGTAATTAACACACAAATAATTTGTATACATACGAGTATGTTGTTTTATAAATTTTTATATTATGCTAAATTCACATATATGTTTATTTTATAAACATATAAATACATATATACATATGTATTTACGCAGTAGTAAACATCAATGTATAAACGATATACACATTAAAACTATTTTCATTTTGTATGAAATCCGTTAATATTTATTTTTTTTTTATTAAAAACTAAATATGAAATTCTCTAAAAACTAGGATCTTGTTAAGAAGTAGTTATGGGTGTACGTCAATGTACGTATAGGTGTGTTCAAATAGTTGTAAATGGTTTTGGTGGCATGGTCGAAATATTCATATCAAATTCATATTGGATTTTAATGGCTTTTTAAACAAATACAAAAACGTCACAATTACAAAAAAAAAAACATAATAAAAGAAATATGCATGCATGCACACGTATGTATGTATAACTTGAGGCCCAACTAAACTATTCACTAATACCCGACTCGAGTAGTTTTATAGTGTTTTTCTATTCATATTAAGAAAAATAGTTTATGCCTCGCTTAATTTTCATAATTAACTATTCATACGTTTATTTATGTATTTCATCGTAATATTCTTCTGGTTTTACGTGCACTTAAGTTAGCACCAGTAGTCTGCTTGACGCCTTTATGCTCGTACCTAACTTATTAAATTTGCAAAATTGTTAAGATTTTCTTTGAATTTTTGTAGTTGTTTAGTCAAAAGGTTTCTTCTACTCAAATAGTTGTTGCTTTCTTCTGTTTGTATACGGTATCTTTAGAACTGAAAGATTATATAAAAAATAGTGCTAACATCTACGAGTATTTACTAGAAATAGGAGTAGTAGAAGAAATATACATACATATATGTATGTATTTACGTCATGTTAACTATTATTAGCTAATAAATTGGTTATTAACGTTTCAAGAAACCGTGAAATGTTGTACATATTATTTCAGTTATAACGTGTTAAGAGAAGATTCTAATATGTTTAATTTGAAAGGGTGCTACATGCAAGAAATTTGTATTGAAATTTGATGGAAATTAAAAAACTTGTTTATAACAAATATATTTTGCAATATTAGCATTACATAGAAATAAACGTAAACAAAGACAGATGACATTTGTTGTATTATATTGTGGCAATTAAGTATTAAATTACACAGGCCCACAAAATTTTATAAATTTTATAATATGAAATCAGGATTTCTCCATCACATCAGATTTTATCGATAAATTTTTTTTTGGGAAATAATTAAATTAATACGGCATACATCAAGGGATGATTTTTGAGAGAATAAAAAAGAAATCTCTAATTTCATTTTATAGTTAAACGAGGGCGGATCAATAAGTCCGTGACTTTTCGAACTTCCCTCGTAGTTATATGAAATGCAACACTGCTCCCATCAAGTACCACCTGTTAATAGACTACTGTAAAATTTTGAGCAAGTTCCATCATTTACTTTACGTTTAACAGCTGTTCAAAACATACAACATCGTGATTTTTTTTAAATGGAAAAAAGTGAATTTCAACCAACTCTTATAATGAATGACCAAATATTCACTGACCCGGTTGATAAGGCTAACCTTTTAGCTGAACTTTTTGCAAAAAATTCATTTTTGCCGGATAGCGATCAACCACTGCCCGAACTCGAAAAAGTATCTTGTACAATGCCCAAAATATTCTTCAGAGCATGTGCAGTTAGAATGGTTCTTTCGAATCTCAACATTAATAAGTCTCCGGGACCGGATGGTATACCAGCACTGGTACTAAAACAGTGCTCTTCGACGCTAGCCAGTCCATTGGCCAACCTTTTCAGCCTTTCGTACCGTGCGGGAGTCTTTCCCTCTTGCTGGAAGGTTGCTAATGTCCAACCATCCCTAAAAAGGGTGCGGCTAATAACCCTGAAAATTACCGTCCAATTGCAATCTGCTCTGCACTCTCAAAGGTGATGGAGAGCATGATCAATTTCCATCTTGTGAACTACCTAGAGGCCAACTCACTTATTAATGATCGTCTGTATGGCTTCCGTAGAAATCGTTCCACGGGAGACCTGTTAGCTCCACTTTCTGAGCGCTGGAGTCGATCCATTCGCAATTTTGGCGAAAGTAAAGTGATTGCTCTAGATATTTCCAAGGCATTCGATCCTGTGTGGCACGGTGCACTGATATCTAAGCTTATTGCATTTGGGATCGATAATGGTCAAACTTTTAACTCTATATACTCTTTCGCAGATGACAGCAGCATTTTCCTTTAATTGTAGGCCGGGCCTCTTGGAGGTTGGGGGCAAAAGGCGGACAATGAATGACACACTCAATCAAGACTGTTAACAATCTCCGAGTGGGGTAAAGCGAATAGGGTTGATTTTAATGCGCTGAAGACTCAATGTTGTATGTTGACCCATAAGGCCATGGATTCAGCAATGTCATCTGTATATATGGGTGGTATAGGTATTGAGGAGTCGGATACTCTTAATGTTCTAGGCATGAGAATTCAATGTGATGTTCGTTGGAACGAGTATGTTTTTCAAGTGTCGAAAGAAGCATTCAAGTGTCTGGGTTTTCTAAAACGGTGCAAAAATTACTTCACTCCTTCTGATCTCCTTAACATATATGCCACTTACATCCGACCGAAAAAGGAATACGACTCCCATATATGGGAAGGAGCTTCAAAGTCTATTTTAGAGCTAGTGGACCGTGTTGAAATGAGGGCAGTGGCGCTCATCAATGACGGTAGGGTATCCAACTCTATTGACTCATTGAAACATCGTCGGAATATGGGTTGTGTAGCACTGTTCTATAGATATTACCATGGGAAATGTTCTTCTGAGATTAGCGAACTTATTCCAAGTGCCCGAGTTTCAGTTCACTCTACCCGCCTCTCTAGTAGATCACATCCGTTTGTAGTATATTGTCCAGTTGACCGCACAACGCATTACAGAGAGAATTCGTTTATCAGTCGAACTAGTCGCATGTGGAATAAACTCCCCGCATATGTCTTTCCTGATAGTTATAATCTAATAAAATTTAAGTCAAATATCCACAAACACTACTCCCTCTTTCCTCCTTCCCATAACCTATTTTCCTGAGATCAACACAATGCACTGCATCTGAAGGGGGCATCCCCTGAGTGTTGGTTAATAAATAAAAAAAAAACTGCCTATTTTATGGACCTCGAAAAATCCTATTGTTTGGAAGGGATACAAAAATTGGAGAAATGTTGGACTAAGTGTATTGAGCTAAAAGGATATTATGTTGAAAAATACATTTTTTTTTTTTCAAAAAAAACTGTGTTTCATACTAAAAGTCACGGACTTATTGATCTGCCCTAGTAAGTAATGCCTAACTAATACTACAACTAGTCTCTACAGTGACTATCTAGTAGTTTTTTTTTATGTTTGTGTTGGGATTAATGATTCAGTTCTTAATTCTGCGGCACATCTGCTTGTCTAAGGCCCAGCAGATCGTGAGTCTTAGTGCGGTTGACTCTCCTGGTCAGAGCAGAAGTATGCAAAAGTGGCGGAATTTCATCGTTTAAATGAAGTTGAAGACGTCTTGTTTGTTTCTGGGTTATTTGAGAGACTTCTTGCTTAATCGTAGAGATGTTTAGGTCCCGATGTAGGTCTTCATTTCTGATATACCATGGTGTTTTGATGATGTCTCTTAAGACTTTGTTCTGGAATCGTTAGATAGGTGCTATTAGTGTATTTTTGGCGCAACACCATAGTACACTACCATATGACCACACTGGTTTAAGTAACACTGGTAGATCACTAATTTATTTTCGGTTGATAGCTTTGAGTTTCTATTCATAAGCCATTTTAGTTTCACATATTTAATGTCTAGTTATTTTCTCTTCTTTTCAACGTATTGTTTCCAGTTTAGGTTTGCGTTTAAGGTCAACCGAGATATTTTGCCGAGGCTGCCTGTTCTATAAATAGAGGAATGTGTGTTATATGTTTTAATGTAAAGTCCTCATGAACTGATTTTGAATTGTTCAGTTTTAGTCCTCATATTTTGGTCCATTGTTCTATTGCAACGATTGCTGTTTGTAGTCTATTTATAGACTCCTTATTTGTTTAAGCCGTCGACAGTATAACGTTGTCATCTGCGAAAGTTCCTACAACACAATTGTTATGGATTGGCATATCTTGAGTGAATGGGAGATACAAGACTGGTCCCAATATGCTACCTTGCAGTACTCCTGATCTTATTGGGTATAACTCGGAGTATTGATTTTCATGTTTCGCTCTATAGTATCTGTTGGTAATATATGATTCGAGTAGATCACAGTACTTTCTTGGTAATATAGTTTTATATTTTTGAATTAATATCAAGTGACAGACTCCGTCAAATGCCTGTGATATATCTAGAAATACCGCAGAGCATACATGTTTATTCTCAAATGCATTTTTTTACTATGTGTGACTCTATGGATCTGTTCAATAGTTGAATGGCTTTTGCGAAAACCAAATTGATGGTCTGGTGTCAGTCTCCTTAAATGAATAATCTTATTCAGTAGAGAACTGATAATCTTATAAAAAAGTTTTCCTATAATTGGGCCGGTAGGATTTAACGATCTTAAGGTTCTTTGCAGGTTTTGGTATCATTATTACTTCTGGTACCTTCCAGTAACTGGGCACATATTGAATTTTTAATGCAGCATTAAATAAAGTCAACTTTACTATTCCTTGATAAAGTAAATTTTTGAGCAGTTGAGCACTAACACGATCATAGCCAGGAGATTATTTAACTTTAAGGACCTTTATTACATTAATTACTTCCTTTAGCATAACTGCATCAATGCTATCATCTTCAATGCTTGTACTAAATTCGCTACTGTTGCTGTTAAAATACGGATTATTTTCTTCAGTGTTACTAGAAATCCTGCCATCGTTTCCGAATATTGTATTTAGATGTGCTGCAAAACTAATGACTTTTTCGGAATTACTTTTTGCCCAAATACCACTATCGTTCAAGATGGGAGATTTGTTAGTAGTTGGTCTGCTAAGTTTATTAAACTCTTTCTTTTAACTCGTACTCTCTGTCTGTCTGTCGTGGGTCAACCCCATTCCCACATATCCAATTGATCTGAAACTTGTCCCATAGTCTTATTGTGACTACAAATTAATTTTGGAGTAGTCACGCACAGTCACGCGTGGTCACGCACAGTCACGGAGTGATCTTAATGTCATTTCTCCTCATTCGATCGATCTGAAACTTGGTACATAAACTTGCTGTGAAAAAAAAGACTTAGTCACGCACAGTCACGGAGTGATTTAAAACCCATTTCCCGTTATCCGCTCGATCTGAAACTTAATCGATACACTTGCTGTGAAAAAAGATTAACTTTGACATAGTCACGCACAGTCACGCATAGTCACCGAGTGATTTAAACCCCATTTCCTCTCATCCGATCGATCCGAAACTTTGTCCATAGACTTATTGTGAGCAAAGATTAATTTTAAAATAGTCACGCACAGTCACGGAGAGATTCAAAACTCATATGCATAAGGAAAGGAAGAGTTTTTTTAAAAACTTTGTTTTTATGGGTTAGGTTGTTTGTTGTATTATCATATGTTAAATTCATTAGATAATTATTAACACTGACTTGTTTAAATTTATGTATTTAGCGTATTAATATTTGAGCTGCATTATTAAATGCGTATTTATCAGTTGGAGAATGAGATTGTGGCCATTTACTATGAAGTTTACGCTTCTTTTTTACCAAGCTTTTAATGTGTTCTGGATATGATGGAAGAAACACTCTTTTAGTAGCAACTGGTGTACTAAGCCAATCTGCTTGTTGCAATGAATTTGTGAACTTAAATGTTTCATTCTCGATATCTTCTATCGTGCTTATAGATGTGTTTATCATTGAAGCCTTTACCAAATGAGTGAAGTAGTTCCAATCAGTTGTATTGTTTACACGTCCTTGCTGACATACTTGTGAAATTTGATTTCCGTGATATGTAGGTATATCGGGGAATGATCAGAACTTAAATCATAACCATCTTCTATTGAGATGTTTAGGTTAATTTTTCTCATTATAAAAAAGTCAATGAGATCTGGTTGTTTTGTTCTGTCTGTAGGCCAATACGTTGGTTTCCCAGCCAGTATTAGTCGTCGACATCGCAGCCAGTATTCGTCGTGGCGTTGTACAATTCTTTATATTTCGTTGTGGTTAACCTAGAACACCAAATTGTATGCTTCGCATTGAAGTCTCCACCCATTATGAATTTATAGTTGTGTGAATTTATAAAATATTTATATTGATGAATTTTAATGTTGTGTCTTGGAGTTCTATATACTGACATGAATGACATTCGTGTATTTTACTCGGAAATGGTTATTGTTATGGCTTGAAATTCTTCATAACTAAGAGAATTTTCTTCACAGCGTTCGATGTTATTTTTATTAAAATAGCACTGACACCTCCGGCATTGTTACTGGGGTGAATTGTATGGTAGATGTCGTAGTTTTTTAATTTTTATGTATGATTGTTTGGTGAAGTGGGTTTCACTAATAAGACATATGTATGTCTATATTTCTATTTTCTAGGATTAACTGCAGTTCCCCTTATGTTTGATAATAATATTCTGATTTTTACTAAAACAGTCTCATTTTTATATTAGAATTTATTTAAATATTTTATTTTTTTTACTACGGTATTAAATTAAAACGTTCTTGATAATACGAAAATATTTATACTGAGAAGAATATGGACTTCCTGAGACAAATTTTCTCGATAGTTGACATCAATATTATTAAAATATAAAAACGCAATAAAAGCTTATGAGGAATTTTTGTAATAAAAAAGATTTTTGGGGTAAAAAAAAAACTTGGAAAATCTAGCAGAAATATTGATAAATTAGCAACACTTTGTTCGTTACTCATTGTTTTTTTTTTTTTAATTCATTTGTTTTCAGCAGGAAGTGTTTCCATGCAGCCTATTATTACTTGGATGATCCACCACATCATCCAAATGTACCACAAGTCGACTGGGAAGTGCCCGTAGAAATTGGTGGAGAAATAAGAGCTGCTGTACCCGTTAATGAGTTTGCCAAACATGTAGCTTCCCTGCATGCGGATGGTGATATTGGTTTTAGTCGGGAATATGAGGCCATACAAAATGAATGCATTAACGATGATTTGCCATGTGAGCATTCACAACATCCCGAGAATAAGAGAAAGAATCGCTATTTGAATATAACAGCATGTAAGTTAAATTTTTAACAAACTTCTGAACAAATTTGAATACAATTCGTTTCCTTTTAGATGATCATAGTCGTGTCCATTTACATCCCACACCTGGCCAGAAAAAGAGTTTAGATTATATTAATGCGAATTTTATTGATGGCTATCAGAAGTCAAGGGCTTTTATTGGTACGCAGGGTCCTTTGCCAGATACATTCGATTGTTTCTGGCGTATGATTTGGGAACAGCGGGTATCCATTATTATAATGATAACGAATTTAGTAGAACGTGGTCGTCGCAAATGTGATATGTATTGGCCCAAGGATGGTGTAGAAACCTATGGTGTCATTCAAGTAAAACTAGTCGAAGAAGAGGTTATGGCCATGTATACAGTCAGAACGTTACAAATTAAACATTTGAAAGTAAGTAATGATCGGTAAAAATATATATATAATTATCTTATGTCTTTACTCTTCTTCTGCATAAAGCTTAAGAAAAAGAAACAATGCTATACCGAGAAATTAGTTTATCAATATCATTATACCAATTGGCCGGATCATGGAACTCCTGATCATCCATTGCCAGTTTTAAATTTTGTTAAAAAATCTGCTGCCGCCAATCCTACTGATGCCGGACCAATTGTGGTACATTGTAGTGCCGGTGTTGGTCGCACAGGCACCTATATAGTGTTGGATGCTATGCTTAAACAAATCCAACAAAAGAGTGTGGTGAATGTGTTCGGTTTCCTGCGACACATACGTATACAACGTAATTTCCTGGTACAAACCGAGGAACAATATATTTTCTTACATGATGCATTGGTAGAGGCCATCGCGTCGAGTGAAACTAATTTAATAGCTGAACAAATTGAGGAATTGAAAAATTGTACCCCCTACTTGGAGCAACAGTATCGCAATATCATACAATTCCAGACCAAAGACATACACATTGCTTCGGCCATGAAGCAAGTGAACTCGATTAAGAATCGTGGTGCTATTTTCCCCATAGAAGGTAGTCGTGTTCATTTAACACCCAAACCAGGCGAAGAGGGCAGTGATTATATTAATGCCTCTTGGTTGCATGGATTTAGAAGACTGCGTGATTTTATTGTCACACAACATCCAATGGCTCATACGGTCAAAGATTTTTGGCAAATGGTTTGGGATCACAATGCTCAGACCATTGTGTTATTGTCATCATTGGATGAAATTGTAAGTGTATGTGAAAAGTGATCAAAACATATTTATAATTTTCAACTTGTTCTTCTTTGTTAGAATTTTGCACAATTTTGGCCCGATGATACTTCACCCATTGAAAGTGACTATTATCGTGTTAAGTTCTTAAGTAAAACCAACAAATCCGACTACGTGAGTCGAGATTTTGTTATACAATCCATACAGGATGATTATGAGCTCAGTGTGAAAATGTTACATTGTCCTAGTTGGCCGGAAATGTCGAATCCTAGCAGCATTTATGATTTCATTGTTGACGTTCATGAACGCAGCAATGATTATCGTAATGGACCAATTGTTGTCGTGGATAGGTAAGTTTAACTTTTTTGTTATTAGAAGTGAACATAATGGCGAAAACCACATGTTCTTTTTTTTTCTTTTGATTTTGTAGATATGGTGGAGCGCAAGCCTGTACATTTTGTGCCATTTCTTCGCTGGCGATCGAGATGGAATACTGTCAAATGGCTAATATATATCAATA
This sequence comes from Cordilura impudica, assembly GCA_963682025.1. Taxonomy (NCBI): domain Eukaryota; kingdom Metazoa; phylum Arthropoda; class Insecta; order Diptera; family Scathophagidae; genus Cordilura; species Cordilura impudica. The sequence goes on from OY821517.1 coordinate 45,326,297, forward strand.
TGCCAAATTATATCATAATAAACGTCCCGGTGTCTGGACATCTAGTGAAGATATACGCTTAATATATAATATACTCGCTTTGCTGCCACGAAATTTGCAGTTACTGAAACGAACTGCCATTAAAACCGAAATCGAGGATGTCACAACAGCAACACCGGATCTTTATAGTAAAATCTGCAGTAATGGTAATGAATTACAATTAAACAAACACAATAATGATATGAAACGTATCAGCAGTAATAATCAAAATCAATGTCAAAATTTTAATATAAATATGAATGCGAATTTGAATATAAATCATAATAATACTACCACTACATCACTATCAACTAGTACTACTACTGCTACTACTACTACAACAACAACAGCCACAACAAATGCATCACAAATTCCAATTAATCAAAATCAAATAACCTTACAATCAAACCAACATCACCATCACAACCACCAACAATCATCTCTTTCTCCTCAATCACAAAATTCATCTTCTTCATCCCTTAGAAATCAAAATCAGAATCAGAATCAAAATCAGAATTCATCAACCTTAGACATTGTCCATAATAATCAAAATCCTACAAATAATATCAACACACATTCTCATAGTAACTTATGTAATAATCCTTTAGTTAATAATGAAATTAATACTAATACAAATTTCAATGATTCTTCTAATACTTCTAATACTTGTGCTACTAACACTGGTAATGTGGATTTAACAACACCTTGTTGTAATACTACACTAAACAACTCATCTTCTGCTACTGCTTTGCAACAAAAAACACCTACACCTATAATGTCAACAATATCACAAACAACACCGGCACCGACACCGGCACCACCACCAACGGCGCCGGGGTATCTCCAACAACAACAACAACAACAAATGTTGGCTTTGTTAAATCAACAACAATATGTACAACATTATGCCCACAATGAAAATAATCATAATCAACATCACGTTAACGGTGATAATTGTGATGATATAACAACATATACCCCACCACCACCGCCGGCGGCATTTAACGGTTCATCGTCGTCAACAATTATGGGTTCACCTGTTCCTGTTATTTCACATATTGTCGACATTAACCCTATTGACTGCATTGCGGATTATCCAATGGGCTTACAATTCTGTCCTTCTCCTTCCCCATCCCCAACGCCTACAACCCTAACTGTGGCAAATGGTAATGAAATGACTACACCTCTATTAAATCCCTCCTCTCCCACCACCTCAAATATGCATTATTCAAATCCTATAAATGCTAATAATGGTGCTGCTTGTACTCACAACAATCTCACCTCTCATTCGAACACAACAATAGTTACTGATGCTCAAAGCTTAGATATCGTAGGTTAAAATTATATAGTCTAATCTAAATACATTAATTAACAAATAGATTGTAAAACTAAAAGATCTTATGCACACTTCACACTTTCAAAATGTGAAATTTGTAGACTAGCACCAAAAAAACAAAACAAACAACAAAAATTATAAAAAAAAAACCAGACAACCAACCAACCACAAACATGAAATTTATCACAAAACAAGAATCATCCTTTCAAATAAAAATCAGCTCCCCATTTTCTCAATGAGTCGTATGATTATGAATTAAATATCAGAATATTTCAAATTAATTTAGGACTTTTTCAATTAAACAAATTGATTTTGTTACCAAATTCATTTTAGAATTTTACAAATCTACTTTTAAATAATCAAATGCTTTTCGGAAATTTTAAGTTAACTTAAGACTAGTTGAAATGTATTTTATACACACAGGTTGCACCTTACTCAACCAAGGTAGATTAACATTAATTACGGTGTCCATTAAAAGGTATCCAGATCGCTTTTACTATGTTTATTTTTTGATGTGTACACATCTATACGTGCAGGGGGGTAAATTTCTAATTCACAATACAATCACAAAAACAGCGTAATATGTGAGCGTAAGATCTTACGCGTAACATGTGAGCATGTAACATGTGAGAAAAAATTATATGTATGTAATAACCTTTTTGTCGCTGTTTTCTGCATTTTATTTATTACCAGATGTTTACACATCTCCCCTGTGATCGGACTCACATGATTTTTTTTTTTTTTTTTTGTCAAATGTCATTATCATCATATGATCATAAAATTTTTAAGGTACATATATCTAAGAAAATATGATTTTAAAATTAAGAATTGCTGCAGATGTTGCTTTATACAATAGTTTATATCAATGTGTGTTTTTATACCCTCACACTAATATGCAGAGGGTGTACACTCCGTTTCTCTTGAAGAGCACACTTGGCAAGGTGCATTTCATTTCAGGATAGCTTTTAAACAAATGAAAGTAAATAATAATTCTTGGGTTGAAGTATTTAGTTTATATTAGCAATAAACAAAACCAAAATTTATTGAGTATTTTTCAAATTACAGGGCTTAAAAAGTAAATAACCTAAAATTAGCTCGTACATTTTGTTTCATTTGATTAGCACACTTTCTTTTAAACTATATTAAATATTATTTAATTAATTTTAAACTTGTTTTTGGGTTAATTATTTAAACTAGTATAGCCCAGCTTTCGAAATTCGAGTGCAGATTCTAGCAAATATTATTTTTTCATTCAATTTTTGTCTTCAAATGTTTTTTTTAATCTGTATATATAATATTTAAATCAGCCTAAAGGTATGTTAATCAATTTTGGCAATTCATATATAATAATTTAAATCATTCGCATTAACAGGGTGTAACGAATTATTATAAATATTTTATTTTATTTAATTTAATATATTTTTAATACAGATTAAACATAAATTTTATCATTCTCAGCTTCTCCGCCATATGGACTATAACTATGCCAATTTTCACACTCCTCCGTGCCCGCATATTGCTTAAAAGGGGAACTAAAAATTTACCCTCACGAATTAATATATAGATTATTAATTTATAAATCTAATTTAATAATGGGTAGAACCTCCTTTGTTTAGAATAACTTCATAAATCCTATTTGGTAAGGAATCATAAAGCTTTTTAATATAGTCAAGGGAAATTGAAAACCATGCTTCTCGTATAGCCTGAATTAGCTCAGCTTTGGAAGAAAACTGTCTCCCTGACTCAAACATATTCGATAATGTTAAGGTCCGGCCAGTATGGAGGCCAGTTCAAGAGATTGACATTTTTTGACTCGATCCATGATTTGACAATACGGGCTGTATGAATTGGGTCATTGTCCTGTGAGAAAGTTCAGACAAAATTCCAAAAAGACTTTCTAGTGGGGGAAAAGCCTTTTCCAAAACTCCTTTGTAAGATTGCGCTTTCATCTTGGGAGTCAAAAATTGAAGCTCGCATGTACCTAAATTGGATATGGCTCCCCAGACCATAACCCCGCCGACTCTGCTGTGTAGACGCTCCAATTGATGGATCTCCTTTCTTAAATCCTGGAATTAATAGTTATACCCGTCAGGGCCCTCGAAATTAAATATTTTCTCATCAGAAAATACAACGCGATGCCACTCTGTCTTCCATGACATGTAGTTTCTACAGAAACTAAGCCGAGCTTCTTTACTTAGGGGGGTAAGTGGTGGTTTTTTCTTTACTTTTAGGTGCTTCAGATGTTTAGCTTTAGAAATCACCCGCCACACAGTAGTTTTACTTGCGTTAACTCCAGCTTTTGCTGTTATTTTGTCAACAGAATCATGCGAAGTGGAAGGCTCGCGCAGTATAGATACACTATTTACACGACCTCTCATATTTTTTTCCATAATTTGAGCTGTTCTGAATAAAATGATATACGACTTTTCTACTTCTTCCAATTTTTTTTTTGCTATTTCAGGCACAGAGAGGTCACATTAAGCTTTTAATTTAATTTGTTCCTCGTTCGTTAAGGCTGTACAACGACCCATTTTTATTGGATATTATTAAAATATATTTTAAATATTTAAAATAATGGTTTACGTTATCTGGTCGATGATCTGCACGACGTAAATCAAACTTAAACGCAAATGTGCTATTCCGGTGACAAAGTAAATGCATTAGAATTTGAAGCAAACGAAAATGAAATGAACAGAAAAATGTAACGGTAAATTCTCAAAGCTTCAATTTTGTCGCAGAGAATGTGGATAGGAAGACGAACAAAATAGTACAACAACAAGTACAGTTCAGTCAATGGATATTGGTAGATAATCAAATAGAAACAAAAAATTTATGTGTGCTATTCAAGTGAAACGGAGTGTAAGTTGATACAAGTTATTGAGTTGAAGGCTTTAAAAAACTAATGTCGCGTTAAAAAAAAGTTTAGTTAAGATGTTATGACGTGTGAATTAATTTTCAAAAGCATTAAAGTTAAAAAATAAACTGCTATAACTTTTCTAATAATTGATGTATTTGAAAAAAGTACAGATAGAATTATGCATTCTGAAAACGAGAATCATAATACTAATAAAACTCAATTTTCTCTTAAGTCGACGTAAGATGTTATGTCATATTGCCACCTATATTATAAGAGCATAAAGGTATGCTAATCAATTTTAGCCAATACGCAATTCATCGATTTTCATTATAATTGTATATCACACGCCTTGTGTTGTATTGTGAATTGCTAAAATTTGTTAGCATACATTTATGCTCTTATAAAATTATTTATTATCATAAATTTTTTTAAATATATAGATTAAAAAATTTTGGACGAAAAAAATTTGAAGAAAAAATAAAATGTCCTATAATTCGCACTTGAATTTCGAGTGCTGGGTTTCGTTAGTAACTTTTAAATTCTTGTGAATTGTTTACTTTTTCAAGCCGATTTTAACACTCTTACTTGTTTTTTTTTTTAGATATATAAATATTATTCCTTCCCAATACTCAATTCTACTCAATTCTACTCAATTTCTATTTGAATATTTTATAGTTTTCCATAGCAACTTTATATTAACATCTTTGGAGTTTTTAAGCTGGCATATTTTGCTTGGCATATTTTGCTAATCTAATTCTCATTGTTTTTATATTCTAAAATATTTCTTTAGATAGAATTAAATAAATATAGGGAGGCTAATTTATATGAATTTCCAGCATTATGCTTTAGGCCAGGGCTCCCCATTACACGAGCTTCCAGCTATTCGAGTGGATCGAATAGCTCGAAAATTTATGAAAATATGTTTAACTTGCATGAAATGAATATCTTCATATATTTGTATGGCAACTGACTGATATTTTTCGAACAGTAGGTTGCCAATAGCACAATAATCTGAATGGCTTAAAAATTTAAATGAGTCATCTAAGGGTATAGTCAGTTGCAATTGTTGGAAAAAAAAAATAAAAAAAAAAATTTTTTTTTATTCTTTGTTTTTTCATTACTGATCTTTTTCGAGTAGTAGTTCGCCCACCCCACACCTTATGTCCGAGGTTTTCAAAAGTATAGGAAAATGATCGTTTGATATGAGGGACTACAATTTGTATTAGTTTTTGCCATGTATTTTTGGAAAATTTCTTATAAAATGATGTCAAACTTCCATGGAGTGAATGTTTTCATACATTTGCGGTCGAACTTTTTCGAGTATTAGTTTGTCGGAAAGGTTTGAAATTTAAAAGAAATACCCTCCTTACATTTTCAACTTTAAGAAAATATCTGTGGTTTTCTAGAATAACCGCGTATGTCATAAAATCAAAATGTTCAGGGGAGCCAAAAAAACGTTATATTTGAAATTATGGGCTCGATATAAAGTTTTTAGAGCTTTTTTAACAGTCCTGTAGATATGGGCAATAAATACTTTATATAAAATTTTGAGTCAAAAATCTTCAGAGGAATAGATCCTAGAGAAGGATGAAAAAACAATATGTAAATAACACTTAAAGTGTGTGCAGATAAAACAACTTATGTCGACAAACGTCATTTTCTTTGAAAAAGAAAACTACCAATGCAACCACCCATGTAGACATAAGTTGTTGTTGCTTGAAAAATTGTTGTTTTGTTCGTCAACAAAAAGTTAACGGGACTTAAGATGAGAATATAACAACGTATCAAGAATAATAGTGACAAAAAATAACAGAAATAAACACAAAAGTTTTTAAAAGTGGTTATAAACTGAAAAATAATCCAAAATTATTTTGCATTTTTTTTTTTTTCATTAATAACAACGTATGTCGCTATGTGTCGTTTTCTCAGAAAAAAATTTGTCAGCGATCAAACGTAGGTTGACATACGTCGATAGTGCTGCAAATTAATTTAATAAACATTTAAGTTACGTCGTTATTTAAAGAAAAAATTCAGAAACGGTCAATATTTAAAAAAAAATCATGTGAGTCCGATCACAGGGAAGATGTGTAAACATCTAGTAATTAAAGATTTTTTTATGTCATTTTTTAAAATCAAACAGAAAGCGTCATCTATGTATCACTTATAGCAAAAACTGTTTCAGCTAATTCAACAACCGTTTGCTGTAAAACGTTAAAAATATCCTAATATAAACGTATATAAGTGATACATAGATGACGCTTTTAAAAAAGTGGCATAAAAAACATCTATTCAAGCAGTAAGCGCGATCTACATGTGTATAGCAAGCAACTGCTATGTTTGTCATACTTGATGGTTGCAGTTGTATGCTATACATGGCGTTTTCTGTTGGTTGATGAATCAGCTAAATAATTGTAGCTTCCATTTCCGTAAATAGTTCCGCATCCGTAAGGGAAGTTTGTGATTTTTACTCCCCTGATCGCATAGATGTTTACACATCAAAAAAAAAAAAATGAACACATGTAAAGAGCGTTAAAAATTAATATATTTGGCATTGTTAACTCAAAACTGACAAAAATGGACATACGCGGTTATTCCAGAAAACCACAGATATAACTTTTGGCTAAGTCATTATGAAAAATTTTTTGTAAAATTATCGCAAACATGAAATGAGAGCAAATTTTCACACTTTTGTATGGAAAGAGTCTGATCTTTTTGGAATAGTAGTTCGTCCGAGCCACAATTTTGGACAGATTACTTTGAAATTTGGTGTACGTAGTATACTCATATCTTCAACTTTAAAAAGCATAAATTTGTGTCATATGTCCTTTCAAAATTTTTTGTAAATCGATGCCAAATGTCAATGGAGTGCAAATTTTCATACATTTGTATGGAAAGTGATCGAGCTTTTCGAGTAGTAGTTCCCCAACAGCACAATTATTGTCGGAATCGTTTGAAATTTTAAGTACTAACTGTGTTTATTGAAGATTTAAGTTCTTCTGAATTTAAAGTAGGACGTATTCGCGCCCTAGAAGGCCCAAGTTCATCGGTGCCACATTGTTGTAAAGCATATTCTGGTTCTGCTAAACGAATCAATCAACGACATGATTCGTGTTAGATGAAACTATTACAACATCACCATCGTCATCGTAATTATTTATACGATTAGATTGTCTTAAAGCTTCGGGTTTTTGCGTTTGTGTTCCTAGTCAAACAATAACTTGTAAGATAATATGTTATCCGTTTCTCGTGCAGTTGATGCAAGAGGGCTTACAGGGCTGCCAGAAAACTCAAATTATCATATTATCATGAAAGTAAAAACTCCAATGGAACAGAGATTTTGTTCAACATTATTACAAATACGAATCACTACGATCGTAGGCAATTGGGTACAAAGTGCCGCCTTAATTGGAGGAGAAAATTTGGCAACAACGTATTTGCATTTTTATTTTATTTTTTTTTAACTACTTATATTACTTATATTACAGACTAAATAAAACCTAAGATGATGCTAGCTCATCAGAATAAAAATCAGAAATCAGAATTAAAAGTTCTGGTAATAAAGTTTTGTGTAAGCCAAGGTAACTTATATATAAGTTTTAACAACTTATTTTGTGCTATTTGCAGTTTTTTAATATGGCAGGATGCACTAGTAGACCAAACGGGGTCTGCATAGAATATTACAGCGTGGAAAATGGACTTAATGATGAGTTTTTATTATTAATATTAAGGCAAGATTTCCGATTTGTAAAAGGGTATAGGATAAAGGTTAATTAGTTAACTTTATTTATTACATAAGGTATATTAAACTTTATTTTCGGATCGAGCATGATACCAAGATATTTTACTTTTTGTTCCCACTGTATAGAATTATTATTTTTTATAATAATATTGGTCTGTGGTAAATACCATTCTTTCCGTTTCCTTGTAAAATATATCGCCTGTGTTTTTTCACATTTTAACGCAATTTTCCATTTACTGAAATAAGATAAAATATCAGATAATACTCTATGTACCGAATATTGATATAGTACAGTAGTCCATTTGAGGAAAAAAAGATGTATATAAATTATAAAGAACTGGGGATAAGCATGACCCTTGGGGACAACCTGCCGTTATAGGATGACTTTCAGAATGGTGTGAGCCAATGTGAACTTTAAAAGAACGAGAAGTGAGGAAACTTTGAATTATTTTTGTCAATGCTATTGGGAAGTTTAAATTGATAATCTTAAAAATGATACCTTCATGAATCAAAGGTAGTTTTGACATCCAATAGAAGCATGCCATTTGATTTTTGATGGTTAAAATTTGTTTTTACTAAATTTCTTATTCTTATCAACGGATGAGCTGTTTTATGCTCTCTGCGGAACTCGAAATGTTGAGGTGGAATAATATTATTGGCTTCCACAAAATCAGTCAATTTAACTTTAACAACTTTTTACAAAATTTTACTTATACTTGACAATAAGCTGATAGGACGATATGAAAATGGACAATCAGATTGTTTATGAGGCTTTTTAATTGGGATAACTTTAGTCTCCTAAAATTTTTGGGAAAATAGCAGTGCTTTAGACAGGAATTTACAATGATTTTTAAAAATTGAATGCCTTTGTTAGGAACTGCTTTAAGGCATCTATTATAAATACCGTCGATGCCAGGTAATTTTTTATTTTTTAAAGTTTTTAATGTATCAAAAATCTGAGAACTATTTAATAGATATAGATCCAATGGATTAACTCTTAACGATTCCATAGTATCATTCACTACCAAAGTCGTAATTGGGTCGCCTCGATGGGATAAAGTGAATAATTAGTGGCAAATGTATGCGCTAAAATATCACACTTATCTTGATTTGTGGTGTATGGAGAACCGTTTTGCTTTAGAATATTAATATTGTTAGCCTTCTTTCTTACGAAGAAATTATTTATCTATTCGATATAAAACAAGTAACTACGAGTATTAATAATCTGCATATTTTGACACCTTTCTTATTGGATTCCAAGTAATAAATGCAGAAATGCAACATCAAAAAAAAAATTAGTCCTTTTTTCGTTTTTTATTACTTTATTTGAAATTATTTTATAGCTCTATTTCAGCTTCATTTCTATTATTATTTATATTTAATAAGTTTTACAACGAATTGGTAAAAGAATTTAAAAAAAAAATCACATTTAAAAAATCCAATTTAGCATAGAAAAGACAATCAGTAACAACAAAAATTTGTAGGATAAACCAGATAATAACTTTTGACTTTTTGCAAATGAATTTTTGCTACATGTTACTTTAAACGATGTTTCAATATCTTTAAAATTAGATTGGCTTTGTGAAAAATTAGAAATTTCAAATTTTTGAAAATCTCATTTGGATTAATCACAATTCAAATTAAAATTACCATAGTATGTACTTTTAATTATTCTAAAGCACATTTGATCAATTTTGAGTTTAATAAAATAATCTGAAGTACAAAGGGAAAATTTAAAACAAATGTAAAATATTCCAATATTCAGTTGGAGTTTTCTGAAGTTGTTTAGCTGAAATTGTTTACCACTTTCATAAAAAAAAAACCTAAAATCATTACAATTGGACCACGTTATCTCCAAGAAAGTTAACTTTGAATTTGCTTGTTTACTTTCAATTTTCCGATAATTTTTTTACAATAGAAATTTTGGTTAAATATTTTTTTTTTTTTTTTCGAAAAATAAATTAACACTCATACACAAGTGTGTATGATATTTTCTCCCACACTTCGTATGGTTTGGTTAGCATGTCATATGACTCGGTATTATTACTAAAACTAGCACACGATACATCATACTAACATTATTATAATAATAACAAAATATTGTATAACTAGGCATACCATCCTCGCCCCCTCCCTGCCATCAATAACCAATATTTAAGGATGTTTTTAAAATAATTTTACGTTAAACAATTCATTTGTTTTTAGACATTTAAAAAACTTATTAACTAATTATTGAATTATTTATTTAAATTATAACTGATTTGTATTTAGTTGTTTACACAAAAATATATACATAGAGGATTGTGTTAGCATTTTAATTCTTTATTTTAAGTAAAAAAAAAAGTGATAGGATTCAATAAGTCATTTAATTTTTTTTTTTAATTTAAACCGCAATTTTTTATGGTATACATATATTGCGGATGTGATTCAGTTAATTGAATAACTATTTAGTTTAAAAATCATTTTAGAATAAGATTTTTTTGAATATGTTTTTCATCATTTCGTAGCGCTTATAAAATTTTGGTTAAAAATAACAATTTTATGTCAAAAAAAAATGCACTGGAACCTATTCTCCAGAATTTTTAGTGGAAGATACTAAAAAAAAAATATTGTAATAAAGATTATCTGTATCAAAACATTTATTTCAGACATTAGACCAGAAGTGGTCTAGACTTGGTAATTTTCAATTCCAATAAAAAACAATCAGATCAATATCTAAAATTTTATGAAAATATTGTAATAAATAGTCAAAAATCATGTTTATGACGGATGGTTTTAAAAGTTAAAACAACATGCAAATTGCTTTAACAAAACATAAATAAGTATTGAAGATTCATACAAACAAAAAATATTTTTGAGTTTTAACCTATCGCATTATCCTTATGAATTGGTGTATATGTATGTCCGTCCTAATTTTAAATTGTGTTTCATTTAAACCTTGTATAGAATTATCTTTACAGCAAACACAAAATTATTACTTATTAATAAATAAAAAATACCTAAAAAAAAAATATCCCTTCATAGAAAATATCTTATTAGCACCAAGGCACACGTGATGAAATTGTAAATACACTATATAAATACAGTAAATAAAATATAAATATAAGTAAATATTAAGAAGAAGAAAGGAAAACAAATAAATATAAAATAATTTTTGTAAATTTTATGTACTAATTCAAATATTTTTTAATTAATGTAACTCTCAGTTATTGATAAAAAAAAAATAAAATAAAAAAAAGAAATCAGAAAATATATGAAAAAAAAATAAATGTAAAAGTAAAAATACTTCTAATTTAAAATAAGGACAAACAATGGAAGAAAAAAGTATTATAAATTATAAACATGAAATAAAATAAATATACAAATGTTTATGAAAACATTTAAAAAAACAAAACGTAATTTTTTCTTAAGGCCAGTTTACATTATCATACTTTTTAAGACGATCTGTCAAAAAGTCGAGTATTATGAAAAAGTCGTATCATGTAAAAATCTTATGTTATGAACTGACAGTCTGTCGAAGTCCGATGGTTTTTTTTTTAATTTTTACGCCCGTCCTACTCAAGCCACTGCCACTACAGCTTGGCGGTTATTATGTAATTCGATTCGAAACGAAAATATTTTCGAAAGGAATTTCCTTTCGAAAATTGAAATGGAAATAATAGTATGAAAGCGTACTACAAAGTACAATTTGTACGAATTCGTAAATTTTTTCATTCGCATTAGTCGAATCTCTCGCCATCAGCATTTGTGCTTACACCTGCCACTGCAATTTCATTTTGAAAATGTTGTCGAAGTGTAAACTTCCACCATCATATCCATCTCTTTTGCTATATTTTCGAAGGCTTTGTTCTTTAAATCGTTAAGATTTATTGTTCATATCCCACAAAAAAGGGTGGCAATGGAATAAATTAATTATTTTTGAAATATTCTCCTGTTTTAATTTAGCATCCATATTCACTTTTTGTTTTGTTTACAAAATAGAGTTACCGAGTTCATTATATAGGCACATTTTTTGGGGAAACGGTTAACATGTATTATCTATAATATTAATAGGCTAGGCGATTTTTTGTGACCGATGATTTGTTCTACCGTTTTATCCCGATTTTGACGAAATGTATATTATTTGAAAGGTATTTCTTTTATGCCGTTTTGCAGATTTACAGATTTTTAAATTTTTTCCTTTATTTTGAGTAAATTGCATTTAAAGTTACTACTAACATATACAAAAAATTATACATATGCTATGTGTGTTTTTATTAAATTTGTTAATGAGTTTGTTATCTTCATTCACAATAATAATAAACCATAAAAGTGTTGGTTTGTGAATTGGCTAAGTTGAAAAATAAAGCTGCCTAGAAATTTCACTCGAATTTCGAGCGCTGGAATCTGCTAGTTATTTTTATTATTTTAATAATATATATGCTCTATAATTAACAAACTTGTGTTTTTATATGCGCATTTCAAGAAATGAATCATAATAATACATTTAACAAGTTAAAACTTTAATTACAATTTTGCAGTAATCCAGTAAACTTATATTAAATTTACATTAATCTCGTTAGTGGCAGCAATTATTCGCACGAAAAATTTGGTGCCATTAGTGTGAACACTGCGAAAAATGTTTGTTTATTAGTAAAAACAATGTGAGTGTATTGAGTTTTTCGAACTGGCACTGGCCTGTGTAACGGGCGGGTTAGAAACATTTCTAAAAACTTGTTATTTTCATCGGACCGGAGTTGACAACATATATACCGGGGTTGTCTGAGAGAATAAAGAATACCAACAATCGCGATAAATACGAAATAGCATTTAAAACAAGCAATACAATTGGAAAATTATTTAGCAAAACCAAAACAAAAGTAGATAAAGATGATAAATATAATCTTCTATATATGAAATTAGTTGTGACGGCAATGAAAAAGAAACATGCAATAAAGTTTACAACAAAAACCAAACTAAAAACTAGATTATCTTCACATCGATCGGATTTAAAAGCCATTAACAGACCAATAGAGCAAAAAACCGCACTCGCTGCCCATTGTTCAATAAACAACCATAAATCAAACTTTGATTCCACAAAAATTTTACAAGAGGAAAATAATTATAGGAAAAGATTTATGCTGGAAATGCTTCATATAATGAATATTCCCAAGGACAAAGCTCTTAATTATAAGAGAGATACGGAAAACGTCGCTAAGATCTACAGACATACGGTTGACAAACACAAACGATTAAGTTAGTTTACAATTAAACTGTGTAAAAAGAAGTTGTAACTCAAACAAATTAAAAATTTGTTTTAAAGTATATATAATTTTTAAATGTTTTTTGGGCAACTCCATAAAAATGTCAACTTTTATGAAAAAAAATATTTCTTCATTCATATGAAGTAGTATATTAAAATATGTTCCAAGTTACATAACGTAATTCCTTACAAGCATTCTAAATAATAAAATAAATATAAAATTTATTTGTTTACTCAATTTTCTTTTAATACATGTTCAAAAAACTTTAGTCATTCCGTCACAGTCATTCCGTCACGTCAAATGACAGTTAATAAATTCGATACTATTACAGGCCAGTTGCTCTAAATAAGAATTTTATATTGCTTATATATCATATGTAAAATATGCATTAGTTTAAAATCTGACTTGTTTCTTAATTTACAAAAGTTCCCAGGTTTTAATACCAGGGAATAGTCATTGTAGCAAAAATGTGATTCCGTCACACAATTAGAACTTACTCAAAAATAAAAGAATAAAATAATGTAAAATGTTTTTCTTTTTTTTTTAATCTCTTAATCATTAACAATCATTTTCAAACTGAAGAATGAATTTTCAATTCAAAATAGCTTTGTAGAATAGCCTTAACTTCAATTCTACAACTCAAAATGTCATTCCGTCACATATGGAATTGCCCTTTTTAATGTTTTTTGTTAATGATCAATTCAAAATTATTTGTGTTTTTATTTTTATTGTTATTTATCAGATAATCCCTGATGATGATCAACAAAGTTGATAGAAATATATTGGAAAAGAATATTGTTATAAATATTGTTTAAAAATTAAAAAAAAAACTAATTTTTATTTATTTTTAACAAAATGTTCTTATAACAAAGAGAATCTTTTAACAGCCGATGACCTTAAGCCGAACTACATTCACCCTTCAAAATTATTTAATTTCAATTATCGAAGTTTTTGAAGCTTAAGATAAACTAGAAATTTTATAATAATTTTCCATGATTGTGTTAAAGTTTTTTTTTTTTTGATAAAAAAAATCGCGTTTTTAGCCCAGATTGTGGCTACTTTTTGGAAGCGTTTTAAATTTAAACAGCAGATTCCAGCACTCGAAATTTGAGTGCAAATTCTAGGAAATTTTATTTTTTCATTTAATTTAGACCCAAAAGGTATGCTTCACAATTCAATTAATTTTAAATGAAGAAAACAAACGCAACACCTTAACACAAACACATTAACAAATTTAATACAGACATAGCATTGTATAATTTTGTGTATGTATGTGTTAGTAGCAACTTTAAACGATCATAACTCCAAAAAAATATTCCAGACGATGAAAATCTGTAAATCTGGATGACAGCTAAAAAGAAATACCTATCAAATGATAAATTTTTTGTCAAAATCGGGGTAAAACTGTGAAACTTACATCGATCACAAGAAATCGCCTTGCCTATTAATATTATAGATAAGATTTTGAATATATTTCGCATTTTCGCAAAATTAGTTTCTTTTCTAACATACAATTACATTTTCATTATGCTCAGTATTCTTTTTTCCACTTTTTAAATACACAAATCTGAGGTCACAACTAATGACATCAAAAAACGAGTGGAAGAAAAATTTGGGTTATTGATAATTACACTGAGTCGTCGAACTCTAATCGGCTTCTTATACATATGTATACAGCCGAACAAAAACAAAAATACTTCACTATGTCATATAAACTGACAACAAACAATTGCCTCAACTAACATCTCGTAATTTTCTATTACGTTTGCATTACATCTTATAAAGCAAAAAATCCGGCTGTCAAACAAAAGTATATTACCAACATGTTGGCAATTTCATTTTAAATGTGAAATGTTGTGAAGACAATTGACATTGAAAATGACAGTGAAAATCAGGCTTGAAAGCAAACAACAATATCATTCAGTCTTATGAAAGCTTTTCAGCAAAGCAAATTTAGTCACATTGCCTTTTGAAATTCGTACATTGTTTTTTTAATAGGTAGGTACACAGAGAATATTTACAGCAACGCACAATATTTTTTATTTTATTTTTTTAAAGCTTACTAGCTGATTCCAGCGCTCGAAATTCGAGTGCAATATCTAGGCAACTTTATTTTTCAACTTAGCCAATTCACAAACCAACACGTTTTTCCTTTATTATTATTGTGAATGAAGATAACAAACTCATTAACAAATTTAATAAACACACACATAGCATATGTATAATTTTTTTATGTATATGTTAGTAGCAACTTTAAATGCAATTTACTCAAATTAAAGGAAAAAATTAAAAAATCTGTAAATCTGGAAAACAGCTAAAAAGAAATACCTTTCAAATAATATACGTTTGGCCAAAATCGGGACAAAACGGTAGAACAAAACATCGGTCACAAGAAATCACCTAGCCTATTAATATTAGAGATATTTTATAAACAGATTTTTATTAAAAAATAAAGCAATCATGTGGGATGAAGAATGGAAAAGTAGTTTTTTCTTTTGTTTAAAAGCGCTAAATGAAGCGGAGTGCCTGGTGTGTAACCACTCAGTAACCTTTAAAATTTCATATCTTAAGTTTTGATATTATTTATTTTTATTTTTTAAATAAATGAATTACTTATTTGATTTAAAAAAAAAGATTAAATTTTCTTTGCATTTTGTTTTCAATTTTCAAAATGTATGATTTAAAATTTTAAAACAACAAAATGTATGGAAAATTTTCCCATATTCATCGTGTACTCAATTAATTTCCTTTTTAGTCATTCATATTAACATTCATACAAAACCAAGACAAACCAATTCAATATCGGCATTGTGGCACGTCCATGGATATCGATCAGTGTAATACAACTAACACATGCTCATAAACACTACTACTAACTCATTTCTCTCGATGGCCAGTACTGATCTAATGTATAACCTCACAAAATATACAGTGTTTTTAGCTTGAAAAATTACGATTTGCAATAACAACCAAACAATTGAGTTTCAGAACCAATGTCATTAAATTTAAATTATTACCCATTATGTATTAGTTACGACTATTAACACTTCCGACTTTGAGACTTAAAGCGTACTTAGCATGTGGTTATCGTATTTAGCTGAATGTAAAAAGGTTCGACTGAAAACTTTAAAAAAAAAACAGACTTTGGTTGTTATTACTTCTGGCCACAGAAATTATTAGCTATTTCAACAAACCATTATCATTTTAATTTTATTGAGAACAAAACATAGATTTGTAAATTCTAATTATCATTTGTTTTTGTTAATATTTAAGTATGTATTTTAATTGAAAATATAATAAAATGTACAGTATAATATAGATTTAATTTTTAATTCAGTAATGCGAGTGAGGATGAATAATAAAATGATAATAGTTTGTGTTGTAATGTGGAAATTATTATTTCAAATAAAGAAAACGGTTTAAAACTTATGATTATATGATAGCATATGTATGTATGTATATGTATGTGAAAAAGCATGGTTAAGAATTATTTATAAATAAGCTAAGAATTTAGCAAATAATATTTTTAAGAATGAAAATATGAAAAATAAATATGGAAACATTGAAATTATAAAAAAAAGATGAAATAAGATTTGAGCAAACTGCACAAAATTTTGTTTACTTTTGTTTCATATTTGAGCAAAATGCTCCAAATTTTGTTTGCTTTTTGTTAAATAAAAGAGTTTTATTTTAGGATTTTTTTTTTAGTTTTTATTTAAGAACAACAAAAAAACGGAAAATAATACTTTTACCCCACCTTTAGTTCGTTGAGAACAGTTATGACACTGCCGTTTCTTTCACTCTTAGACTTACGCAAAACTCAATAGTCATTAAACCAAAATTACTTTTTGGAAATGCTGATGGTAACCACTCTATCTTAAGGCCACTTTTTATGGGCTATTTTTCATGAAAGTAGAATGAAGAAATTTTTTTAAATAAAATATCAATATCGAATTTTTATATTTGTTCCTAACAATTATGGACCGCGTATTTAAATTTTGGTGAATGTAATGATTGTTAGGCTAACAACAAAATGTACAAATTCGGTGATTGATGCATGGTGGGACTAAATGCAAATGTATTCATTTATTGTATTTCTAAATAAATTTGATTAGACTATTTCAATATCAAATTTGTAGTTCTTTTCATAATTCAAACTCCCTATTCAATAAAATGAATAACAAAAATAAAATAAAAATCGTGTACCTGTAAATTATTTGTTGGACTATCCGGCGTGTTAGTAAATTGTATAAAAACTGTATGAAGTTGAAGCTTTGTAAGTATTGGACGGTAATTAGTAATTGGTATTATTTTAGTAGATTTTGGAGTCAATAGTTCAAAACTACCATCATCTAAGCGTTCAAAAGAACGCTCTAATTCGATTTTGGTCTAAAAAACGCAAGAAGAAGATATAAAAATTAACAAATTATCAATGATTCTCAATTTATGGCTTACATTATTTGTTGAAAATATTCTTTGAACTGTAGAAGCTTGATTAAAATGCCAAGCATATTTCATATGATCTTTGTATTTTCCACTTTTGATTAAAGTGGTGACATTTGGTAGCCTACGTTTATCATTTAAACTAAAGTTTTTACTAAAGTAACTGAAGATTGGCTCGTGAACGTGGAACGTATGTTTAACATTTGTGGAATCTGTTATAGTAATACTGTCATTCATTACTTCGATCATATGATCTAGCCAAGATTCATAGAATAGAGTTGGCATTGAGCAGTTTTCCTGAATTGTATTTGATGTTGGTGCTGTAGTTTTATTTATATTGGTTACAATTTCTTTTGTTTGCTCGGAATGATTTGGTTTAATTAAAATTATTTTATTGGGGTTTATTTTTGATACATGTATTATTTTATTATTAACGCTGGGAAGTTTTTGAATAATACCCACTGGTGTTGCAATTTTAATAATTTTAACAGGACTTTGTTTCAAGATTATGGATTTATTAGCAGCTACAGTTTGAGCTGATATCGTAGGTTTAATAATGCTGCATGTTTTTGGTTCTTTGATTTCTGTGCTTTGATCGCTTGAAATAATACATGGTGTTTTTAATAGCGATGTTTGCTTAATATTACTAGAAGTCAATGATGAAGTTTCGAATACTTGACATTCCAAATTATTAAGATTTTCGATATCTTTGGCAAGTGCAATATTATCATTGGATACTTGTAGATTATGGTTAAGTTGGAATTGTTCTATCACACTTAGGCTATTTTCGTTTAAGTCTATAGCGATTTGTGTCGGAGATGTTGACAATGTTTCTGGAGTCTTAATGTGAGGAAAATTTAAATCTAAATCATCATCGTTTATACTTGTAGTTGTTGCATTAAGTTTTGGATCTTTAATATGCATTTCTAGACCAGATGATTCTATTGTGCTCTTAAATACTGTTGGAATGGTTGATACATGTTCGCTATTTACATCTAAAATGATGTCGGAAAAATCGGGAATGCTCTGAAAAATAAATTAAAAATAAATTTATTTCCTCAAATTATAAAAAATTAGCACATTCAGCTTTAATTTAGTTTAGCTGGTGCCTTCAAGTGAATCAATTAATTTTATCATATAACAATGAAGTGCTGAGAAATTCCCGTTTTTTATTATTGAACCTTTTTTTAAACTGTGTCAAAAATATTACGGGGATTCCTGCCAAAAATATTACGGGAATTCCCCCATTTAATTTAGTTGTGTCGTACAAAGGCCGGAATTTCCTCAAGAACGGAAATTCCCGTGTTTCGTTTTTAAGAGTTTATTTAGTTTTGAGAATATAATTGCGGGACAACCCGTTATTAATAATGGGTAAAATAAACAAAATATTTTAAAAATACAACTTATTTTTTATTAAACAGATATCGGCATAGTGCCCCGATATCGTGCGGAGTCTTTTCCATTCAATGAATTTTCATCTTCTGAACTTCCTAACATATCATCCCCCCTTTTTTTTTGCAAATTTTTATTTGCCATATTTTATTTAACAAATATAGTAGAATCTGGAAAGAGTTAACCGAAATGTCCCAAGGGTAGTTAACTTTTTCGAACTATTAACTTATCTAAGCGGATTTCAAAATCGAAAGAAGATACAACATAGATTTTTCGGAAATTGTACGCTAAATTTATTTAAATGAGTTAGATTTCTTCATTAAAAAAAAGAAACTTAAATTTAATTTGTACCGACTGGTTTCAAGTTTTTTTTTCAATTATATATTCTTCCTTTATTTACATATTTTAACAAATTTGATATTCACATATGAGATCTTATCTTTGCATATAGATATTAAAACAAATAATATATAGGATCTAAAAATATTAAACAGTTTTTATTTTATTTTTTAATGATTTTTAAAGGAAAATGGGAGGAAAAAACCTTTATATGATTTAATAGATTCAAATACTATCTGAAAATATTTATGTGTCTATAGGAGGTTTATTAGAAATAATAGACCTCTATAAGCACATAATTTTCAATTTGGTGATTTCTTTTTAATTTTACGTTAATTCTCTACATTCTCTTATCAGTGGGTAAGAGGAATTTTAAATTTTGGCAAAGTAATTGTTATTAATCCTTGTTATGAAATCGATAATTTTTTCATAACCTGTTTCTTCATGAAGAAGATTTGTAGGATACCTCCAGGGCTTTTTATTTATCATTTTAAGACTTTGTTTTGTATAATTTGTAAGCGTTTTAGGTGGCAGTTGGCTGCGTCACTAAAAATAGGACACGCGTATGTTAATATTGGCCTTATAACACTTTTGAAGAGGAGATTTTTGTTATTGCGGTTTAGAAATGACCTTCTATTTAGTAGTGGCCATAATGCTTTAAATGATTTTATAGCTTTTTGGCACGTAGCCATAATATGTTGTTTAAAAGTAAGCTTTTTGTCCAAGATAACTCCGAGATATTTGACATGATTAAGTACATTTATTATTTCAAATAAGAAGATGACGTCTTGACAGTCTTTTGGGAGATTTGTTGAACGGAAAAATAATTGCTTGGGTCTTGTTTGGATTAATTTTGATTTTCCATTTGTGAAAATATTTACTGCAATTAACAAGTCCCTTTTCCATTTTCTTCAGGAGTGCACTTGTAAGTTTGTTTGAAGAAATTGACGCAGTATCATCTGCGTAATAAGCAGTTTTCATATATTTCGGGACTTTGAAATCGGATGTATATATCGAGTAAAGCAATGGCGACAAGACTGATCCTTGAGGTAACCCTGTGGTAATGGTTTTTGGAGATGATGTTTCATTATTAATCGCAACTTTAAAGCTTCTGCCGTGAATGAAATCTGAAATAAGTTTGCATAAATATTTTGGTATATTTGCATCAAGAAGTTTAAATAGTAGGCCATTATGCCAAACGGTGTCAAAGGCTTTTTCGATATCTAACAATATTATACCCGTTGAACGTTTATTGTTTTTATTGGTGATTATTTGATTTTTATACCCTATACCACTATGTGGTTTGGGTATAATGACTTTGTGCTGCTGTTTGTAACAACCAAAAATATTTGACCCAGACCCATCTTTAATTATACCGATCGAATCAGAATCACTTTTTAAGTTGATTTAACAATGTCCGTCCGTCCGTCCGTCCGTCCGTCCGTCTGTGTGTCCATGTAAACCTTGTAATCAAACTGCAGGTCGCAAATATGAATATATTTTGATGAAATTTGGTATATAAGCTTCTATCGGCCATGGGATGAACGCTATTGAAATTGGTGAAATTCGGTCCACGTTCAGACCTAGCCCCCATACAAATTACCCCTATGAAATCGACATAAATTGCCATAAGATCCAAATTGTCATATAGATCTTACTCAAATTGGGTTTGTATGCGTTCATTACATCCATTAATGAGTAGTCCAAAAATGATCCCTTTGGCCCCATACAGAGCTGCTTCCCGATATTCACTTAAATCTATTAAAAAACAAAAATATTGCACTGATTCTTCTCAAATTTTGTTTGTATATGTTTTTGCAAAATACAAGAGACGTTACCAACCATGGTCAGGATCGGTCCATTTTTGGACCTAGTCCCCATATAGATATAGCATCCGATATGAACTTTTTCATATCTGCAGCCAAAAAAAATAATAAAAATCCCACTCAAATTTGGTTTTTGCTTATTTTCTATGTCCTGTTAGTTGGGCCTAAGAGACAGGGTTTCCAAACGCATGGTATAGGGTATCGTATAGTCGGTCTAGATCGACTATAATTTTCTTACTTGTTAATTCTGTTTATTTGGTGAGTAGTGATATGCCCTTTTTTCCAAATTGTTCTTTAGCAACAATACAATTGGTCGTTACAAATTCACTAATTTGTAAATATTTTACCTAAGTTACTTAATAGGCTAATATGTAGGTCTATAGCTACTTGGGTTATTTTTTGGCTTACTAGGTTTGTTGATAGCTATAACCTTAGCATTTTTGAAATGGTTTGGGAAATAGTTGAGTTTGATGCAGCTGTTACATATTATAACCAGTAATATTAGAGCTTTGAGTGGTAGTTTCTTTAAGAGCAGGTTGGGAACATTGTCAAAATCAGGAGATTTTGAGGGTTTTATTGATGAGACAATATTCATTACTTCTTCTAGAGATGTATAAATTGTTGATTCAGAACAAGGATTTTCCTTCTTAAAATTATTTACTGTTGTATTTATTACTGTATCCGCTGAGTGGTTGTAATTTGAAGTGAGGTTATTTGCTTTGACAAATGTATTTGCCAGGACTTCAGCCTTGTCCTTATCATACTGGTTTCAAGTCCGCACTCACTCTCGACCATTTTCATGCAAAGAAATTTTATATTAATTTGTGCCGAGTGGTTTAAAGAAGCAGTCGAGACTTTTCTTCTTTTATGTAATAGCTCTTGACCATTCTCGTGCGCATATTCACAAAGTCTGCTACTCGATTTGCATTATTATTATCAAACCACTTTATCAAAATATTGATGCTTTCAACTGCTTTCGAGAAGCTCACTTTTGGTTGTTGAATATCTTGCTCGATTATTTACCCATAGTTATCATTATCGGACACTTCGAAATCATCGTTATCTTCCGTAATTTGATCCTTGTTCCAATTTTCAATTAACATTATCGCCCACCTTCGACAACAACAATTGAACAATTGATTCAATCAATCCTGACAATGGAATATCGTCATCACTATCGTATTGATCATCATCGCATTTTTTTATGTTATTCCACGCTTTTATAAGAAAAACTTGGAGCAATTCATTCCACACTGATTTTAGAAGCAAAACAGCATCACGAATTGTATGTTCCTTGAAAATATTTGCAATCGAACTGTTTTCTTGTGAGACAATGCTGCATAACAATTTACTTCGATACCCTCACTTGACCAATCTTATTGGATTCATGGGCTGCAAAACCGCTGTTACGATAGGTGGAAGAAGCATTGTTACAATTTTTCCATCACTGTAGCATGTCAATTGGCTTATGTGCAGTACAGTTATCGATATCAACAATACCTTTGGTGGTAAATTATTTTCAACAGAAAATTTGCGAACCTGCAAACATTTTTATGTCATAAATAAAAGTTCAAAAATGAAGGCAAAAAAATAAAATTAAGTACATGCATACCTGTTTTATAAATTAATGATGGAACCAGTTAAAGAATAACTGTATTCCAATGGGTGTTTCAATCCCTTAAAGCAACGTGGATTAGCAGATTTAATAACGATTGAACTTGTGCGAACCATCTGCGTTTGCACACGACAAAAATTTGATTCTTTCCTTTGAAATTTTTCGGCCAGTTGCGGTCTTTTCGTATGGTATGACAAATCTTTTATCCGGTAAAATTCGATAAAATAGTCCAGATTCATCTGCGTTATACAGTTGCAAGTCGGAGATGCCAATTTCATCAATTTTTACTCGTTAATTATGAATGAAAGGTGTTACATTCGAAGTATCGCTTGAAAGGAAACCCCACAAATTTTTAGATGGCGAATACCGTGTCGTTTCTTAAAATTTGCCAAGCATCCATCACTGCCATTAAAATCTTTTCCAGGGTGCATTATAGCGAATTCGGAACAAGTCTAGTTTAGGGGCGATGCCCCGATATTTTAGTTTTTTTTTTTTGGGTATTTTAAGGTGATTCCAGGGAAATATTTTTTTTTTGTCGGTCGAGCCTATTTTCCGAGTTATGGACCCCCAAAGTTTTGATATTGACTAGTGTATAACTTTGTTATTTAGTATCGGATTTCGACAATATATATATATCGTTTGAAAGCTTATTTGAGCGTCTTCTATGTGGTATTTTAAAATTTAAAATCCATTAACCCATTATGAACCTATTGAAAGTTTTGCATTTTTGTGAGTTTTTTTTAATATGGGATTATCTCGTAAATAGACGTATGTTATGTATGGTTTTATATTAACTGAATAAAAGGTAGGTCCATAAGCTTTATTTTGATATATGTCAAATACCACAAATAAGCTTTCCAACGATATATATATTGTCGAAATCCGATACTAAATAACAAAGTTATACACTAGTCAATATCAAAACTTTGGGGGTCCATAACTCGGAAAATAGGCTTGACCGACAAAAAAAAAATATTTCCCTGGAATCACATTAAAAAGTTTTATAAGTGGTAAAAATTTTGAACCGATAGGGGCATCGCCCCTAAACAAGACTTAAGCCGCGAATTTGTGCTTAGCTCTTGATTTTTAAATTGGAGCAGTTATTGCACAATTACGCTGTCGTTGGTTCAAGAACCATCAGTTCGAATCTAATTCTCTTTACGAACGGTCGTGTAAATAATTAAAGCGCTTAGAGTACAACTATTTAAAATTAACAAGTGTAAATTTTTGTTTTTGCAATTGCCTATTCTTGATCTCATTTGAACTCACGTGGTAGACAATCCAGCTTATAACAGGAATAAAAATTTAGCAATACCCCGAGGGGCCAAATCTTCATCAAAAAGAAAGCTTGTGAACAAGAAGATGACAAAACTTCCTCCGGGTTTTGTTAACCCGAACATCGCGTCAACTTCCAGCAACAGATTTAGCCTGCTTGCTGGCCTCAATGATATGGACGTAACTCCTGCATCAAATATTAGTGATATTAAACAACGCAAACCTCCACCTATAGTTGTAGAAGCCAACGCCTCATTTGCAGAAATACGAAAACTACTAGGTAAAGATTGTATTTTCAAACGTACTTCAATTGGTACCAAAATTTTTGCTCCAACTAAAGAATTGTACGAATGCTATAAGCAAATTCTTAAAGAGAGTAAAATGGAGTTTCATTCATATGGCTCCAAAGATAATAGGTTATACACAACCTTTCTACACGGTTTACCCCGCATAAACTCTAAGGACATCACCGAAGAGTTAAAAAACTACAACCTATCGCCTTCTTCGGTGGCTGAAATAGTCACCAAATTCAGTTCGAACAACAATGCTGTTTACAAAGTTCAATTTGTTCGTAAAAATTTTAACCCTACTGCCTTAAAAAATGTAAGGACAATTTCAAATATCATAATTTCTTGGAAAAAATACAAATCTAGATCCAGAAATAAACCAACTCAATGCTGGAACTGCTTAATGTATGGCCATGGCGGAGAACATTGTCATCGTAGTGCTGCGTGTATGATATGTGCAGAACAACATCATACAAGTGTGTGTCCGTTTAACACAAATGAAAAAAGACCAGCTGTTTTTACATGCTTTAATTGTAAAAAACATGGAAAAGAGAGAACTGATCACTCTGCAAACGACATCAACTGTCCGTTACGTTCTCTCTATTTGGAAACTAGAACAAGAGTAACTTCCAAAAATCATAACAACAGCAGGCAACAACAAAATATTTCATTTCAATCAAAGGTTGATTTCCCAAGTTTAAGTAACAACAACACAAATTGTAACAATAACATCAATAATAACAGCAAAGCTACATATGCTAACCAGCTGAAAACAAACAACGATTTATTTAGCATTGATGAGCTTTTTGATATTTTCACTACAGCTATGGATGATTTGCATAGGTGCACTTCAAAAGTACAACAAATCAAAGTTGTAATGTCAATGGTAAAATACGCCCATGGATTATACTAATAATTTAAACGAATTCAAAATGCTTCACTTGAATGCTAATGGCATTTCAAACTTTTCTAAATTAAAACAATTTGAAATACTAATTGAAAGAGAAAATATTAAAATAGCGTCTTTGAATGAAACATTTTTTTCAGAAAATCATAGACCCTTTTTTAAAAATTATTATTTATATAGAAGTGACAGAACAGATGCTAGAGGAGGAGGAGTAGCTCTGTTAATTCATAAATCTGTCGCTCATAAAAACCTCTTTATATCACACACTTCATCAATCGAAAACATCTCAATTGAAGTTATTATAAATAATAGACCTATTGTTGTATCTTCGTTATATTCACCAAGATATACTCATAACTTCTGTGCTGATATCTTGAACCTAACACCTTCCACCAAAGAATATATAGTTTTTGGTGACCTAAATGCCAAACATTGTTCATGGAATTGTCGTTCAAATAATACTGCAGGAATCGCACTTAACAACCTACAGCAATCAAGCAATTTTTTTATTCACTATCCTAATAGTCCAACCCTGTTCCCCCATCAACACAATAGCGAAGCATCCACAGTCGATATTATTTTAAGCAACTCCGCTTTAAATATAGACGTAAAAACAATGGATTACGAAATACCATCAGACCATCGCCCCATTATATGTACACTTAAAAGATCAACGGCCTTGCAGGTTGACCTCAATTATTATGATTATAGTGCAACCAAATGGAACATTTTTATGAATTTTTTAGACAATAAAATCACGTCATATTCCGATATATACAATACCAAGCCAGTTATTGACCAGGAAATCCAAAAATTTATAAATGTAGTTTTCGAAGCAAGGGATGTGTCCACACCTAAAATAACTCAACAAAATAATTACATAGTACCAGAAAGTACTGTGAAATATATAAAACTAAGAAGAAGCTTTAAAAGAAAAAGCCAACGATCTTCAAATATAGCCGAGCAAACTTTTTATAATCAATGTACTAAAGCTGCGTTCAAACTACGTGTTTTGCTTGTGTTTTTCTTAGTTTTTTAGCACGTGTAATTTGTACACATAGTGTGAACCCTTTCAAACATTGTTTATGTACAACACATTTTGCAAGACATATGTAAATTTTTCAATTAGAGCAGGTTCTATTTTGGAAAGATAAACATATGAAAATACAACACTGTTTGTGGCGAAAGAAAAACAGAGTAAATTATAAAGATTAATATTGAGAGAAAAATAAATTGTTTAATATTAATTAACAATTAAAAAATATATAAAATATATAACTTTATTTTTAACAATAATTTTTTTGTAAATTCACAAATTAAATCAGCTGTTGTTTACATTTAGAGGTTATGTCATACGGAAATACATATCCACGTTTGAACGCAAAAATTATGAATCGTATGTAAAACGGCAATTTTGACACACACACGGAATTACGTCTGGATCGTAAAACTGAATTTACACATGGAAAATACACATAGTGTAAACACACCTTAAGTTTCTAAGTAACATGATTGATAAAAGTATTAATTCGGAGCGCAATAAGAAATGGTCTCAATTATTATCCAATTTAAAACCAGGTGATAAATCATTTTGGAAAATAAGCAGGAACTTGCGAGGAAAAGGAAAAAATCAAATCGGTCACTTCAAAGTTGGAAATACAAAAATAACATCTGATAGGGACAAGGCTGAAGTCCTGGCAAATACATTTGTCCAAGCAAATAACCTCACTTCGAACTATAACCACTCGGCAGATACACTAATAAATACAACAGTAAATAATTTTAAGAAGGAAAATCCCAGTTCTGAATCTGCAATTTATACATCTCTTGAAGAAGTAATGAATATTATCTCATCAATAAAACCCTCAAAATCCCCTGGTTTTGACAATGTTCCCAACCTGCTCTTAAAGAAACTACCACTCAAAGCTCTAAAATTACTGGTTATAATATTTAACAGCTGCATCAAACTCAACTATTTCCCAAACCATTTCAAAAACGCTAAGGTTATAGCTATCAACAAACCTAGCAAGCCAAAAAATTACCCAAATAGCTACAGACCTATCAGTCTATTAAGTAACTTTGGTAAAATATTTGAAAAAATTCTACATTCTCATCTTAGTGAATTTGTAACGACCAATTCTATTGTTGCTAAAGAACAATTTGGATTTAAAAAAGGACATAGCACTACTCACCAAATAAACAGAATTAAAAATCAAATAATCAGCAATAAAAACAATAAACGTTCAACGGGTCTAATATTGTTGGATATCGAAAAAGCGTTTGACACCGTTTGGCATAATGGCCTAGTATTTAAACTTCTTGATGCAAATATACCAAAATATTTATGCAAACTTATTTCAGATTTCATTCACGGCAGAAGCTTTAAAGTTGCGATTAATAATGAAACATCATCTCCAAAAACCATTACCACAGGGTTACCTCAAGGATCAGTCTTGTCGCCATTGCTTTACTCGATATATACACCCGATTTCAAAGTCTCGAAATATATGAAAACTGCTTATTACGCAGATGATAGTGCGTTAATTTCTTCAAACAAACTTACAAGTGCACTCCTGAAGAAAATGGAAAAGGGACTTGTAAATTGCAGTAAATATTTTCACAAATGGAAAATCAAAATTAATCCAAACAAGACCCAAGCAATTATTTTTCCGTTCAACAAATCTCCCAAAAGACTGCCAAGACGTCATCTTCATATTGGAAATAATACCATAAATGTACTTAATCATGTCAAATATCTCGGAGTTGTCTTTGACAAAAAGCTTACTTTTAAACAACATATTATGGCTACGTGTCAAAAAGCTATAAAATCATTTAAAGCATTATGGCCACTACTAAATAGAAGGTCATTTCTAAACCCCAAAAACAAAAATCTACTCTTCAAAAGTGTTATAAGGCCGATATTAACATACGCGTGTCCTATTTGGAGTGACGCTGCCAACTGCCACCTAAATCGCTTACAAATTATACAAAACAAATGTCTTAAAATGATAAATAAAAAGCCCTGGAGGTATCCTACAAATCTTCTTCATGAAGAAACAGGTTATGAAAAAATTCTCGATTTCATAACAAGGATTAATAACAATTACTTTGCCAAAATTAAAAATTCCTCTTACCCACTGATAAGAGAATGTAGAGAATTAACGTAAAATTAAAAAGAAATCACCAAATTGAAAATTATGTGTATTATTTCTAATAAACCCCCTATAGACACATAAATATTTTCAGATAGTATTTGAATTTATTAAATCATATAAAGGTTTTTTTCCTCCCATTTTCCTTTAAAAATCATTAAAAAATAATATAAAAACTATTTAATGTCTTTAGATCCTATGTATTATTTGTTGCAATATCTATATGTAAAGATAAGATCTCATATGTAAATATCAAAAAATTGTTTAAAATATGTAAATAAAGGAAGAATATTTAATTGAAAAAAAAAAAAAAAAATTGGTTCAAGAACCATTTATACAAGTTTGCCTCAAGATTAGCATACTCCGCTTTATGTAGTGTTTTATTGTGTGCTTTTTCATGTGTTCGCAATAGCCTCGAAAATTTCATGAGGCTTTTTATTTTTGAAATTTGGATACACCATAATCCAACGCCAAATTTTTTTAATCTCCACTTTCTGCTCTAAATTTAATCTGATTTGCGAAGATTTCTTCAGCTATGTTGACATTTTTAAATAAAGAATACACAACAGAAATTTAAACGCTCACAACTGATTAAATAATGTTGTTTGACGATGAAAAGCCTAGTTAGCCACACGTTACCTAAACCAAACGTGTCAGCTGTTTTTTTCTGTTACATTAAAAGCATTTAGAGCAGTTACCTAACTCAACTTTCACGTAACCGGAACGTCCCAATCTGTTGAAAATAGACATTTTGCTACGTTTGTACGTGACATTTGTGAACAGCTGATAAAGTTTGGTTAATTTTACACAGCAACATGCTGGTTCCGTTCTATAATTGCACTAAATGCCAACGTTACAGTTACGGTACGGATACATTTCAACAACGTGTGGCTAACTAGGCCTGAAGATAAGCCCTAAACACATTCACTGCGAGTGCGAGAAAAAACGAGAATGAAATATGATTTTTTCTAATGTGGAAGCGAGATCGAGAGTAAAGCTTTTTTGTGTGGCGTTGCCAGCTTTACTTTCGATCTCGCTTCCACATATACAAAAAATCATACTGTCTCATTCTCGTTTTTTCTCGCACTCGCAACTCGCAGTGAATGTGTTTAGGTCTATAATCAAAGGTTTTTGCAGCTCAAAATATAAAAGAATTCGGGGAATACCAGTAATTAAAACTAGAGCTCAGTGTGTGAACTGAGAAGTTAACTTTTTAGAGCGGTACGTGGACGCTGAATTTGCGTTTACTTCATCGAGCGATTAAGTTTTACGCGAGTTAACTTTTTTTGAGATTCTACTGTACTTTTTAAAACTGCAACAAAAATTGTTTTCATATATTTTTAACCGTAAATTAGCTTATGAAACTCAATTAATTTTACGTATACATATGTATTTCTTATGAACATTATGCGGGAATTCTCGCAATTCGTTTAATTGAAGACAATTTTACACAAAAAAGAACTAATTGTAGGTTCACTATTCTATTAATTGGAATTGGTTGAATTGGCTTTTACTTGTTAGTGCTAGTATTTTAGCACAATAGCAACTCTAACCCTATACTGTGGTAAAAAAAACTTCAGGTTAGATGGTTGAAAAATTTGATTTGGCCAGAGAATTCCCGTCATTAGTTTATTTAAAAACAAGTGAATGGCAGAAATTCCCACAATTCAACCGAATGTGTTAAGACTATGTCAACGAACATGGCCCTGATAGATAAAACAAATATTTTTGTAAGTCTATATTGAATTAAGAACTTTTTATGTGACATTAAGTCGATAATTGATGCGGATCCTCAAGTTGTCTAGATTTATTAAAAGTTTTAGTGGCTTATGAGCTTATTTTTGTAGTTCACATAACTGGATAGCGAGGATAGACTGTAATTGATTTTAAAAAATTCTTGCACTTACATTCTCAGCAAATAGTTCTTCACTAAAGTTAAATATATCATCTGGATTATCAGCAATAACTTTAACATTTCTTTTACATTTATCCAAGTTAAAATCGAAATCCGTTAGTTGAGACTGTCTCGTATTACAACATTCTATAACGGGAGGATTTAAACTAGTAGGCATCCACAAATACTGTAAGGAGTCCAAAAAACTACCGTATAATGACTTGGCATCTGGTTTAGTGAGTATAGCCGCCAAAAGCAATAACAAATGATCACAAACTTCTTTTTTCATAGTCACGGAATTATCAGCTTCCAAAACAATTTTCAGTTTTTTACATGAACATGAAAAGAAACCATTTTTATTGGGCACCGTGTTGCCAAAAACTGTGACATGTAAACGGCCGGCAGGAAACATTTTTGAAGATAAACATTTCACTACAAATGTCGACGAATTCAGCTTTTGTATGGGATGTATTCGCTTCTCCTCCATTTGATATAAATCCCATAACAGTCGTTTTTGATTGTCGGGTATATTAAGATTCCATAAAATCCCTTTATCAATGGGATACACTTCGGCCAGTGGAAGTTTTGTTAGCATTGCACAAGCTTTAATATGTTTACAGCAGATATGTGTGGAATCATAGTCATCATATTTACATGTATCCACATAGCAAACAGCCTTTCTTGAAACAATATCGGCATTAGGACCCTTTGTGGACTCTGTAATGCTAACGAAATTACGTGGATTTAAAAGTTTTTCTTTAGTGCGTAATGAATATACTTTCGTTTCACTATAAGTGATCAATTGTTTTGGATCGAATGGTTTAATGGTGGCCAATCGTTTAATGCGTAAATCACAATTAACATTGCGACATACTAGCGCCCGTTGACCATTGATAAAACCACACGAAGTACATTTTTTTAGACCACGTAGGGAAGAGCGACATAATATATTATTTTTATCTAATTTTTCACAATTTATTTCACTTCTATACATAATTTATCACTATTTTTAAAAGTGTTCCACTAACTATTATAAAACTTAAACAGTGTTAAAAAAAAATAACAAAAACAAATAAATGCCAGATGTTTATATTTATGGAAATGAGAAATTTTTTCAGTAAGGGGATACGGATTTTGTGAATTTTCCATGAAATCTCTTTTTTTATTTGCTAAAAATCACTTAACTTTACATTTTTTAGACATTTTATTGGAAAATCTTCTTTAATTATTCATTTCCTAATAAAAAATATCGTATCGAAACAAATATATATTTTAAAATGAGTGTAATTCGCAATATAAAGTTTTTAGTACATGTCAATGATCAACTCTTGTTTACAATTGCGTTTTTATGCTTGAAATTGATTTTATTACAAATAAAATTCTATAACCACTTTTAAGTGGTTTTTATTTCCGTTGTATTTATTATTTATTATGTATTTATTTTGAAATTTGGCAGCCCTGAGATTTCTGCACGTTTGCGACAGATGATTCTTATCAGCAATACGTTGCCAACTAATTTTTTTATAACAGCTGATTAAAACTATTATTGTTAAATTCGTTTTCTGAAAAAATAATTGACAAAATGTTTTTATTTCTCACCATAATAATACTTTGCTTCTTCTTAACATTTGTCTCTGACATAGTTAAATTTGTAGGTATTATTAATATATATACGATTATATGCAACCAATATCTTTTAATTTCAGCTTAAAATCTCAAAATTGTTAAAACCTAAAATAAGGGAATCTTCGCCACAACTTATAGAAAATCTACGTAAAGCTCGTGAGGATTTATATAATGTGAAACATTCCGGACCCGGAAGTGGAGAATACGCTTTTTTAATTAAAACGATGAGAGCTGAACAAAAGGTTAAAGATTTGGAGCATCAGATACGCAGCGAACGTACAGCGGGACAATTGAAAGGGGCTTCGACTGAGCTAATACTCAATTTTAGTTTAAAGGCTGTTCTTTATTCATCTCTTATAATTATATCTCTAAAACATCGTTATAATCCAGTTTTGATATATGGAGAACAATTTAACTTTCAGCCATTACAGGGTCTACTAAGTTTTCCCACTGGTGTTCCGAATGCTCTTTCTGTGCCTATATGGGTTTTATCTTGTAATGTAACCTTTCGAATGATTTCGGGCTTAATAAAATTAAAAAATTGATTTTCACACAGACCTGTTAATAAGGAAAACACTTCACTTAATATTTTATAATAAAGATATTTATTTTCTTAACACTGACAACTGTTTGTTATCGAAACAATCAAAATCTACTTTAGCTTCAATCCATCTAGCTACTGTTAATAACAACTCTTCATTTGAAGCATTACTCATAAGTTGAAGACTAATCGGCAGTCCTTGATTAGAAATTTTTATGGGTATAGAAACTGCTGGTATACCCGCCATATTAGCAGGTTGTGTACAAAAATCTTGGACAGCGCATTGATCTCTATTAGATACTGAAACAAAATCATTGTAGAGCGGTGCTTGCGATAAAGTAGTTGGTGTCAGCAGTACATCCACTTTTTCATCATCATTTCCATTAACGAATACACGTTTAAAATCTTCAGCAATTAAACGTCGGACACGTAAGGCTTTTTCAAAATATAAATCATAATTTTTGCGCAGCAAAAAATAGTTGCCTGTTAATATCCTTGTTTTAACTACAGTGTTGAAACCTTCTGCTCGGCTTTTAGCATACAATTCCTCAGTACTGCGATCATCATTGGCACGATGACCATATTCTATACCATCATAACGTGCCATATTACTCGCTACTTCACACTGGTTTAATATTGAATATACAAAAATGCTAGCCGCTGTGTATGGTAGTGAAACTTCTTTTACTTGTGCTCCTTCATCTTCTAGAATATCTGCAATTTTGCGCCATGTTTGTAAAACTTCTGCCATGAGGCCTTCGCAATGATATTCTTTCGGTATTCCAATACGTATTTTACTCAAATCAATTTGTTCCGGTTCAAGAAGTTTTATTTGATGGTATGGTTTCTTGATGGTAGTAGAATCACGATAATCTGGCCCAGCAACGGTATTTAAAATATCAACGCAATCGCTAACAGATCGCGCAAATATACCAGGAACATCCATAGAATTTACCAATGGTATAAGTCCATGTCTAGATACTAAGCCATAGGTTGGCTTTAAACCTACAACACCACAGTATGAGGCTGGATTACGTGTTGAACCACCGGTATCGGAACCAATAGAACTAGATGACAAAATTTACAAATGATATATTTTCTTAAAAAATTTGTTTCATCAAATGAAATATTTTGTTTAAAATATGAAAGCATGTAAAATATAACTGTGAAACGTATATACCTTTTACTCGTACTAAAATAATTATACGTTAAGCGTGCTGCGCATATCTAAACTATACTATAAAAAATTTCACTTAGTAATTTTTAAAATATCGAAATTTTGTTTCAATAAAGAGCACACACATTTTAGATAAAATTCAAATTGAAGAAGAAATAAGTGAAGTGAATTCACAAAAGTTAGTTAATATAAATTAGCAGCTTAAACTTTTTTGAAATTCAGATTTAATTTTTCGTTGCCCAGTGTAAAATTTCATTCAATCTATTTTAGTTTGTCGACCTGTTTACGATCTAAATCTTTCTGTGTTATTATAATAATGTAATTACAAAAATTATGTTTGTACAAATTAATTTTTTTTATTAATTTGGTTAAAAACCGATTAATTTTCATTTGTAAATAATTAGTTTTTTATTTTAAATAGTTCAATTATTTTTATTCTGAATAGTTATTCTTTTTATTGAAGCCAATTACAAGATTTTATTATTTTTGTTTCTAAAACCAATTACAAGATTTTATTATTTTTGTATTTAATGCCAATTACAAGATTTTATTATTTTGTATTTAATGTACCTACTATGTAGGCTTGAGTTCTCCACGAAGACTAACTTTACACTTCTTTTTACTATACTAAATATAGGAAAAGAAATGCCGTTCCTCTGCGACAGAGAAACACCACCGAAAAATATTAAAAACAAAAATCATCGATAAATGCCGATCAGCAAAACAGATGGTTGACATAAACAATTCCCAAGTGCATTGCCTTCATTTCACAATAGTGATTGTGAAACCATAAACAATTTCAAGTGCAGCAACCTGAGAACCGTTTATGTTTCATAATTGGGCAAACCATTGGTAACAATAAAATGCCAATGAATGCAAAAGGGATTGGGACAGAAACAAAATAAAAAAAATGCAAATGAGTGCAATACGAGATTGCGACAAAAGAATAAATGTTAAACATAGCAATAAGATATTGCGACATACTCGTGCCCGTTGTGAGTAATTTGATTCGGGCAAAACATTCATAAAATAAATGACGAAATAAAATATTCGTCAAGCTGGGTGGTAACATAATTGTTTTCTTTGCACTTAGAAAATAAGTAAATGGTTAATGAATGATAACACTTTAGATGATTTAACCATAACGGACGGACTGTTTACTGTTTACTGTTTTACCTTAACTACTCCCCCTTTTAATTTTCAGACGTCCCCGTCTGATTGACACTACGGACCACATTGATGAGGTCGATTCTCGCTCTCCGCTTTGTTACAAAGAATATAATAAGGGAGATTGTGAGCGCAAAGAATATGAGTGATGAAACTGAAATTGCAATGTAGTAAGCGTTCTTCACATTAGAATGAAGCTGGGAAATGGTCTCTCTGTTTTCGATATTTAGTTCATGAAGATAAGGTAGAGATAACAAGGGTATGTGATCTGAAAGGTTAACAGCGTGAGCAATTGGGATTTCAGGATTAATGAAATCGATCGTCCTAAGATTTATCAGTTTCGTATTGTTGATAAAGAGTTCATTTTGAAAGGTAATTAGAAAGGTACCTTTTGGGAGATTTTTGTCGACACCTTGATCTGAAATGCTCGCTGGTTGATTATTTATGATGACCATACCATCATCGATGGGATTGATGGTTGGTATACCATGGGCCGAAATGGTGTTGCAATGACCTGTATTTTTGTTGAGTAGGTTTTGAAGACAAAGTTCATCGGTGTTTCTAAGTTGCTGGCAAAAAGAGGAGAAGGCTTTTCTTGTACAATTTTTTAATATAAGGTAGCTATTCATACATTTAGCTACCTGGTTAGATTCAAATGATAAAATTTTGTTATTATGAATTACAGGAAAAATTAATTTTTTATCACATAGTTGCTTAATAATAGGGAACTTAATTAAAAATGTTATACTTTCCATATTTTGCAAAACCTTTAACTTCGAGTTGGCGATAATTTCGCTTGTACTGATATCAAGATCGTTTTCTGAATTCAAAATGAAATTTATTTCCGGGGTATCAAGCAATGTAGGGTTTATGATATTGGCTTTGGCTAGGGCTATTGATAATGACAAGCCATCAAGTTCTCTTAAAACTGCTCTGTTCCTACTGTTCAGCAAGTCGTAGACGTTTTCCGAGTCAAGTTCACGTTCCTTTGTTGCGTTGAGAAGTAAGTTGACGGTACGAGTTAAGTTATTGATATGGGCCTGTGTCTCAGTGTTAACTACGATTTGTCTGTTGTTAGCAGAGATTAGTTCGCCCTGCTTGTTGCGCACTTCATTGAAATCGTCGTAATCCGGCGTGCCACCAATAACTTTTAATGCAGTGCCTATTATGTTGAGACTACGTGCATGTCTGTGGTGGACCCATAGTGCGTCCAACATTTTTTCTATTTCGCTAACGTCGGATAGGAGTAATTTTCTCATATTGGACCTAGGGAACACTTGTGAAAGAGTTTTCGTTTCAGCGATTATTGATATGAAATCAGTTAGGTTGGTTACGTGAGCCAGGGTTTTGTAATTTTCAAAAATAGCAACCGGTCCATCTGCGACTGGGATATAGTGAGAGGAGCTGTAGTCGAAAATGGTGGAGTTTAAAGTTGGGATGTTGTTCCACAAAATTAAGATTCTGTAATAAGGAGTAGTATGTTATCTTTGTGGACTATTTTATTGTCAATTTTTAGTGTTGTTCCTAAATCTTCCTGTACTATTCTTTGGTCATAGACTTTTGAAAATTTGTTGCCTAAACGCTTGTTTCTTTTTACGAACACTGTTTCACCAGGGTTGTATGTTTTGGTCATTCTCTTTTCATTGTGAAGTGTAAGGTCGCTTTTCTGTTTATCGATGAGTCTTAGCTGTACTGCTCTCCTAAGGTCCTCTGAGACAGAGTGGATTATGTCTATTGGCCTGACTTTAGTGGTAGAGTGAATTGTCCTGTTATATTTTGCCGTTGCCATAAGTATGGTCTCTAAAGGGTCGGCTGTTGGATCGTCAATTTTCAAACACCTAGCGATTTCAGTCAGGGTGCTGTGAAAGCGTTCGACTTGACCATTTGTAGTACTATGCATTGGCGGTGTTATAAAAATATTTGCCCCAAAATGATCTCTTACGAGGACTTTTATGGTGTTAGAAACAAGGGCTTTTTCGTTGTCGCATATTAACGTTTTACTTGTGAAAAAATTCAAAATTTCTATAAGGGCCGGCTTAATATCGATGATAGCCCTAGAAGCTATATTTTTGACTATTGCAAATTTGGAAAATTTATCTACACATGTCAAAAATAGTTTTTTATCTGTGTTGTAGATATCTATGTGTAGTATTTCGCCTGATGAGGAAGGGATGGGTGTTGGACCTATTTCATGCTTTTTTGGGTGTCGACAGTACTTTGCCTGTCTGCATGTTTTACAATTAAGAGCTATTTGTTTTGCTTTTTTTCTGATGTTCGGGAAATAGTAGTCCCGGAGGATTTGTTTAACATTTTCGGCTGGACAGCGGTGAGCTCTAGTGTGTTCATTGAGTAAAATCTCATTCTGGTCATCGACGTTGAAGACATCCGTGACTTGTTTATTTGCATACTTAAACTTAACTGATGGTAAATTTGTTATCAAAACGTGTTGTATTTGTCCTAAAGTGTGAAGATCACAATGAATTCCGTTAACCACTTGGGGGTTCGCTACATCCTTGATTTTATCATGGAGCTCTTCGAGATTTGTGAATGTAATGCAGTGACGTATACGGTCTCTGAAAAGGATTTTTGTTTCCCGTCTAGATTCGATACCTTGAACGATTATGATCTGATTTCTGAAGCAGTTTATTGGGTTCTCGACCGCTGGGATTATTTCGGTAAGTGAGATTTCACTAGCACAAGCTTGCAATGAAGATTGTGATGCTGAATCCGTGACAACATTGAGAAATTGTCTGGAGAGAGCGTCTGCCACAACATTGTCTTTACCAGGTTTATAATGAAACGTAGGTGAGAATTCTTCTACGAAGGCCTTCCAACGTTTAAGCTTTGAATTGGGGTTCCGTTCAGAAATGGCAAAGGTAAGCGGTTGATGGTCAGTGAATATGTTTAACTGGTTTTCGCCGTAAAGGTAATGCCTGAGTGTTTTGAGTGCCCATACAATGGCTAGGAGTTCTCTTTCATTAGTGGCATAATTTTCCTCAGTGGCTGAAAGAGTACGTGAGATCATTGTAATGGGGCGTCCCTCTTGTGAAAGGACGGCGCCGATGGCGTGGGAGGAGGCGTCAGTTGTTAAGTCAAAAGGTTTGCTAAAATCGGGATAAAGGAGTAGTATATCTTCTGAAGCAAGAAGTTTTTTTAGCTTGTTAAAAGCCGATAAGGCATCATTGTCTAATGTTATTTTTACGTGTTTTGATTGGCGCGTACCTATATGGCCATTATCACCTCGCAACAGTTTGGTGAGGGGTTTTGCAATGGCTGCGTAGTCTTTTACGAACCGTCTATAATAACCTGCAAGCCCTAGGGACGATCTGAGAGCCCTTAAGGTTCTGGGAGGTTCATAATCGATGATGGCGGCAACCTTATTCGGACAGGTTTTTATGCCGTTTGTGGTGACGACGAATCCTAAAAATTCAACCGAGGTTCTAAAGAATTTAGACTTATCCACTGAGACCCTCATATTTGCTTCATATAGTTTCTGCAATATCCTGTCAATATCATTTATATGACTCTGCTCGCTGTCAGAGAATACAATGATGTCGTCTATATAGACGTGGCAGGATTTACCGATTTCCTGTCTTAAAACGTCATCGATAGCTCGCTGGAAGATGCTGGGTGCATTTTTTAATCCGAACGGTAGTCGACAGAATTCATATTTACCGTTATTCACGCTAAATGCAGTCTTTTCGCGATCACGCTCGATGAGATTTATCTGATGGAATCCGCTTTTAAGATCCAGTGTAGTGAAGAATTTAGCCCTTCCCAGGTTGGCCAAGATGATAGATGGATCTGGGATGGGGTATTTATCACACACGGTTTTTGAATTTAATTTTGTGTAATCGAATACTAAGCGTTTATTAGGTCTGCCGTGTTCATCGATGCCTTTCTTGTCAACAACCCAAACGGGGCTGTTGTACGGTGACCGTGAAGGTCTGATAATGCCATCTTTTAGAAGTTTGTGAACTTCGCTGTTCACAAATTCGACCATGGACATTGGGCAGGCCTGATACCTAGAGTAGACAGGTTCTTGATCTTTTGTTCTTATTGTAGCTGAGATGTTAGTGTTGAATGGTAGCGCTTCGTCGGGGTTTGCAAAAACATCGTCATTTTCCTGGATCATTTTAAAAAAAGATTCTTCGACATTCGTGGGAATTTTTTGTTCCTTTAGCGAATTTACCAGGTTCAAATTTAAATATTTTAGCTTTATTTGACCACCGTCGAAAAAAATAGTGTCCTTACCCGCGTCTATTATCGCGTTTGACCTTTTTATTAAACTAAAGCCTATTATACCGTCAAAGAGGGGTAGGTTATGTAGTATATAGAATGTTTCGGTAGTGTTAAGGACATTTACAAGGGTACCGTGGTTAATTTCAGTTGATCCGTGAATTGATTTGACCAAAAAGGGTCGGGATAATTGTCTTATGCCCTTAAGTTTTTCAGAATTTTTTATGTAACTTTTAGTGGCACCTGTGTCCACTAGAAGTTTTATAGTATGCCCACCTATTGTTCGTTCAACATAGGGGAGGGCTGATCTTCCCCTAAAAAATTAATGTCATTATATGTGGTATCCTCTAATCCCTCGCATATCTCTTCCGCGTGTTCTTGACATTCTGTATCCCTGTCGATAGGAAGTTGCTCATTCAGGTGATTGATCCTTTGAAATTTATTGTTGTAGAATCTACTCGACTCTGGAGTTCTTTTAGATCCCTGTGGGAAATTATTAGATCTTACTGTCCTCATACTGACATCTGTGTCTAATGCATTATTACGTGGTTGTGGGGCGAAAGCTTGTTGGTTATTTTGAGGGAAATTCTGATATCGAGTGTTTGAGGGGGGTCCAACGTTTCGATTTGAGTTACTTCGATATTGGGGTTGTTGCGGTCTTTGTTGGAAACTACTTGGGTTAAATGGCCTATTAGTGCTATTTCTATGGTTCTGTATGTAAGGGGTTCGTTGGGGTTGCTGTTGTGTAGGGAAGTTTCTGTTCAACCCATTGCTGTAAATCTCTGCAAAATGATACCTGTTATGATTTGTTTCCAGTTCCTGAGCCATTGCTAGGGCTGAAGGTAAGTCAGTAGGTTTGCACGAAAAGAGTGTAGTGCACAGTGGTTTGCGGAGTCCTGAGATAAAGACACGGAGTGCATCTTGACGGTATTTTATATTGAATGACGCTATTAAAGAGGCGTCGTTTTGATGAGACATTAAAACTTTGTTCGCAATTGCCGTTAATTTGCGTTCTACTTCGTCGTAGAACTGAAGTAGAGTCTTTTGGCCTTGTCGCAATGTTGAGAGTTCTTGTTCTAACGCATAGATTGATTTTTTGTCAGAGTATGCGAAGTCCAATCGTTCCACAATAGCATGAAAATTTAGAACTGTGTTGTAGGTGCTAAGCACAGAGTCGGCGTTTCCAATAATTTTATTGCGCAGTATTGCCACCGCTTGGTAGTATTTTGAGCTTCCTGCGAAGGGCTCGAAGAGTTTGTGGGCTGTTACTGCAGCCTGTCGCCAAGAAACGTATTTATTGGCATCACCCCTGAATTCGGGGACCGATTTTACGATATCCAATGTCTCGTCGCATTGAACACCTGCAATGATTTCGATCGGTCTATGTTCGACAACTAGTGTGGCGGGTTCCAAGGCTTCAAGTCTATTATTAAGCTCATTGATGGTTTCTTGGAACTCTTGCCTAGTACGATTTGTGGCTTGAGCAATAGCCGTTTCAAGAAGCGTTCGAACGTTATCAGCGTTCATATTGGTATCTGTTCGAGTGTCGGAAATGGATAGATGTGAGAGCCTAGATAGAAGTTGTTCAGTCTCTAAGAGGGAACTATCGTCTTCTTGCATTTAGCAGGAGTAGCACTTTTAATGGTAACACTATGACCCGTGTAAAAAAAAAATAATACTTGGTACAATCAAAAGAAAAGCTTTTGCAATTACAAAGGTGGAAGAGAGAAAAAAAAATTTATAAAGACAATGTTTTATTGTCTTTGAATAATTTTATTTTTCCTTTTATTTTAAATTTAGGTTGAAATTTTAGCTTAAAAAAAAAATTAATAAATCTTTTTTACAATGGACATTTAAGGAAAAAATTATACTTTAGCTTAAAAAAATAATTTATAATTAATTTTTTGGAAAAAAAAAAATTTTAGTTTACGGGAAAAAATTAATATAGTCCTTACAAATTAAGACAAAAGATTTTACTTTAAAAAAAAAATTTATAATTAAATTTAGGAGTTTTTCTTTTTTTTTTATTTAGGAGTTAAAACATTAAACAATTTTATGATTTTTAGTTTTAATTTTAACTTACATAGACATAAATACGTTGTTGAATTTCATCTCTCTTTCCCCTCTGTTTTCTGTCAAAAACTGCTTTCGTATTCCTCTTTTGCTGCGTATGTTGGTGATGATTGCACAGGATATTTGATGTTATACTGATGAGTGTCTCTTATTTTCAATTCTGCTAACTCGAACTTGCCAAAAAATTTGTTTTTATTCACAATTGTCAC
This sequence comes from Cordilura impudica, assembly GCA_963682025.1. NCBI lineage: Eukaryota > Metazoa > Arthropoda > Insecta > Diptera > Scathophagidae > Cordilura > Cordilura impudica. The sequence continues at coordinate 45,367,652 of OY821517.1, forward strand.
ATAAATTGATATATTTTTTCAAATTTTACTGGTGAGTGTTTCTTATTTTCAATTCTGCTAACTCGAACTTGCCAAAAAATTTGTTTTTACTCACAATTGTCACACAAATTGATATATTTTTTCAACTTTTACTGATTTAGGAAAGTTCTTGCTAATTACTTCAATCACTTGTGTTTTTTTTTCTTAAGGGGGTTGCCGAGTTGGGCGCCAATTAATTTTTTTTATTAATTTGGTTAAAAACCGATTAATTTTCATTTGTAAATAATTAGTTTTTTATTTTAAATAGTTCAATTATTTTTATTCTGAATAGTTATTCTTTTTATTGAAGCCAATTACAAGATTTTATTATTTTTGTTTCTAAAACCAATTACAAGATTTTATTATTTTTGTATTTAATGCCAATTACAAGATTTTATTATTTTGTATTTAATGTACCTACTATGTAGGCTTGAGTTCTCCACGAAGACTAACTTTACACTTCTTTTTACTATACTAAATATAGGAAAAGAAATGCCGTTCCTCTGCGACAGAGAAACACCACCGAAAAATATTAAAAACAAAAATCATCGATAAATGCCGATCAGCAAAACAGATGGTTGACATAAACAATTCCCAAGTGCATTGCCTTCATTTCGCAATAGTGATTGTGAAACCATAAACAATTTCAAGTGCAGCAACCTGAGAACCGTTTATGTTTCATAATTGGGCAAACCATTGGTAACAATAAAATGCCAATGAATGCAAAAGGGATTGGGACAGAAACAAAATAAAAAAAATGCAAATGAGTGCAATACGAGATTGCGACAAAAGAATAAATGTTAAACATAGCAATAAGATATTGCGACATACTCGTGCCCGTTGTGAGTAATTTGATTCGGGCAAAACATTCATAAAATAAATGACGAAATAAAATATTCGTCAAGCTGGGTGGTAACATAATTGTTTTCTTTGCACTTAGAAAATAAGTAAATGGTTAATGAATGATAACACTTTAGATGATTTAACCATAACGGACGGACTGTTTACCATAATTGTCGGTATGTCTTTCACAGTATATGAGACATACCTTAACTTACATACTTTTTTTTTTATATTATTAGGATGGCGCTAGCCCCAGCTAGACATAATGCCACGTTATTACGACGTATGGATCCCTAAACAACATATGCCTTCACAAGTGAGGTCAGGGAAAGCCATTTGATATCAATCCTAAAACTATCAAACAGAATGGTTACGTAATATAACCGGAAAGCATGCACTGAGGTTCATAACCTAACTGCATGCTGGTCATCAACCAAGAGGATCAAAAAATAACCACTGCAACGTGTTATCCCTTATCCGAAAATAATAGAAACGACGAAACCGACATTTATATAAGTATATTGGTTTTTGAATTTAACTTCGACGATATAAAACTATTTACACACAAAATGCTCTCCGTATGGCCACATTCTCTTGAAACCCCTAGGAACAACTAAGAAATATGGCATTCCAAAGGGATGCTCGAAGCTTCCACTTTTTGGTCCAGGATCAAGCTTGCTTTGCGCTTGACCAAATATTTTTAATGTGATTGGCAATTCTTATTGTTATGACATATTATTTGACATTTAATCTGTCAGTAGGTTGGTTTACATTGGCAACGCTGTACGCAGCAAAAAGTAAGTTTTTCATATAAGAAATTTTGGAAGTAATTGAAAATTTTTCACATTTTTAAGCAATAACAAAACAAAAAATGTCTGCTCTTTTGCGTTTTGCCAACCGTACATTGTTACAACGATCATTGGCATATAATCAAATTCCCAGCCTCGCTCGTGGCATCAAAACCTCACCAAAAAAAGATGATACTGCTGCCGCCTTAGCACCCGTAACAAAAGACGATTTTGCTAACCCCAATCCAAAAAACTGGGTTAGCTATGGTTTTGATACTAAAGATGAGACTAACGACCGTAACGCAACAAAATCATCATTCTTCACTGCAGTAACATTGTGTTTAGTTTGGGGTACATTCTTTTGGGCATATTTACCCGATACACAATTGCGCGACTGGGCTCAACGTGAAGCCTATTTAGAACTACGTCGCCGTGAACAAGCAGGTGGGGACTTAGTTAGTCCAAATTATGTAGATCCTTCATCAATTGTATTGCCTTCTGATGATGACCTCGGCGATACTGAGATCATCATTTAAATAATTTGTCAACAAAGTTCTTTTTCTAAATATTTAAGTGTAATAGATGTTATGTAATGCGATAATATAAATGAAAGCCAGTTGAGGCGGAGAAATAAAACGTGTAGAAAATATGTAGAGAAATAATATAATTTCTATCGGAAATCAGTGAAAACTAAGGAAATTTTAGATTTGGTACCCCAAATTATGTTTTCTTAGGCGGCCAATCGATTTTTATGTTTTGGGGTTGTGTTTACATTTTGCAATAGTGGTGTGATTTTTGAATAAAATAAGAAAATGTCAACTTACGCATAACAAGTTCCACTTGCTACAGCTAAAGCTGAACCCCCGGAACTGCCACCAGCAATACGCCAATTATTCTCTGTGAAATTTTCACTCCAACAGTTTTTGGATGGTCCATAAATAGAATCAACTGTACCAGATCCCATAGCAAATTGATCCATATTAGTTTTACCTATCAGAACAGCTCCAGCTTTTATCAAACGCTCGTACACGGTAGCATTATAGGGCGGAATAAAGTCCCTTAACATTCTTGTTTTTAAGAAAATATATATTTGGATAAGTTAATCTATGGAATTGTTAGATTACTCACTTGGATGCACATGTCGTGTGTATACCTTTCGTGCAGAAATTATCTTTCATAGCAATAGTGATACCATCCAAATGACCCTTTGGTTTTTTCTCATGATAGCGATAGGCCGATTCTTTGGCCTGGTGCAAAGCTAATTCTGGTGTAAGTTTTATAAAGGCATTCAGTTCTGCTAGCTTGACAGCATTTTCCAAAGCGCAATCAGTGACATGGCGTGGTGAATAATAACCATTTGAATAACTTGTGGAAAGCTGATTTAATGAAATAAATTATAAAAATGTTCTAGGAACTTTTTATGGATTAATACCTGTTTTATATTTTGTTTTAAATGTCTTTTCATTATTGGCCGGTAAATGCCTTTGGCCAACAACAAACAGAAAACGTATAACAGCTGATTTTTGTACAGAAATCCCTACGCTTATGAAAAAAACCCCTTTTTCGCTACACCCATTTTTTTTCTCTGTACATTTTTCCCTACTCTCCTTTTTTCAATTTTTCAAAGAATAAAATTTTATTTTAATTTGTACATTTTCAATTCAGGTTCGTTTAAAAATAACGAATAAAATAACAAAAAAAATATAAAAAAACTAACAGATATTATAAAAAAAAATGATTTATGCAATTCTGTATAATTTATCTTCTTGATATGATTAGATGTGCATTTAAAATTTACACAATTAATTAAGTTAGCTTGCAAATGAGATATTTTAGTGCAAATTGAATTTTGATTTTTGTTTAAATAATTTTTTTTTTGTGCATTTGGGTATTAGCATGTTTACTTAGATCTAATTTAACATTTTGTCACAAGCCTTGCATATGCATTTAAAGTCGTCATCTTTAAACTGCTCCAGCCATCCCATTAGCTACTCGTCTCTAAATCAACTTGAGCAAAATTGTTGATTTCTCTATTTCTTTGATTTGTTTGCGGAATATGAAATTAATTATGTTTTAGTTTATAATATTTTAATGTTATTTATTATTTACAAACTTATTAAAATCGAAGAGACCTGCAAACAAGTGCATAAACAAGTATTTTTACTTGTTATTGTCATTTACTTCATATTATAGAGATTACGAATTTCTAATGATACACTTTAAAATAGTAAAAATTTTTTAATTTTAAAGTTTAAAATTGAAAAATATATAAAAAGAAAAATCTGCAATTGAAAACAAAAATCGAAACGTAGGACGCTTTGACAAAAATAAAAAATCTTTCCCATTTTCCCTAATGTCAAATTTTTGAAAAAAAAAATCCCTAAAAAGGGAAAAATCTCTTTACTTGGCATTGCTGCTCCCAGCTGGTCGTACGTACAGATAATAACTAGACTGCTAGAAAATTAAGGTTTGTAACTAGACTTAGCATAGATGTATTTCTAGCACGGTGTAACGCCGACTTGTAAAGCTGCATTTGCTATATTCACCAAATTCACCTAACACACAGAGCTGCAGTCTAGTCTGTACGTACAATACAGTATTGAATTTAAATTGTATTGTACAACAGTGTGTTGTTATTTCTAAAACAGTAGTAAAAAAACATGGGGATACGCGAGTTACATGCGCTAAAATGTTTTTTTTTTTAACCCGCGTGATTTTCCATCGATCTTCAAAATATGCAAGAAAGAGATAAAGATAGATAATACGAGAGATACTCTCCTGCTCTAAAGGCCACTATACACTTGTCAACCGCTTGACATCAAGCATCGTGTAAGTGTGCTTGACGTTAGCATATACATTTGCTCTACGACTTGTACAGCATGAGAAAATACAATACATTCATCAAAATCTCTCATCCAGCATGCCAAAAATCTAAAATTTTTGATTTTCCATCCAGCATCGTCGGTGTCACACTTACTAACAAATTTTCACTAAACCATCATAATGCTGGATGGGAATTTGATTAGTGTATATTGCCCTTAAGAGTCATCTAAAAAAAAGCATACGAACAATTTAAAAAAGAATATAATAAAAAAATAAATTATACTTTTCTTCCGCTTGTGTATTTTCTGTACCACAGCTACACACAGTAATGAGGTTGTGGCATTCGTTGCCACGTGTGTAGTCAACAAACAAAACCCGTTGCTACAACACATTGAAGCAACCGTTGCTTGGTGTGTAGGCAGCATTAACATTGCGCTACCTTGCCACTGTCGAAACGGTCATAAGTATGGACTACCAAACAGGAATTTCAAGTAGAACACTTAGCAGGATAATTCCAGAAGTGTGCGAAGCGATTTGGAGCAATTAAAAACTTGTGTATTTGCAGGTTTGTAATTAAGATGTTTATCAATTGCTTTTTGTTGATATAAAAATTTTATATTCTATGTTTAGTTCCCAACTGAAAAGCAAGCATGGGAAGCAATTGCGAAAGAATTTTGTAACAAATGGCAATTTCCCCATTGTTTGGGAGCCTTGGATGGTAAGCACGTCGAATTCGAACCACGGAGAAAAGATGGCGATTTTTACTTAAATTACAAAGGGCAACACAGTGGTAGATGCTAAATAAAAATTTTTATTTATTGACGTTTGAGCGAATGGTCGCTGCCACGATGCTAATGTTTTAGACCATAGCAATTTAAGGCAAGTTATTAATAACTCCGAAAAATACTTCCCACCCATTTCCTATGAGGAAATAGGCGAAACTTACTCTTTGTCATTATTGGCGACGCGGCTTTTCCATTGGAACGTCACATAATGACACCATATAGTGGTAATGAACTACCAAAGGAAGAAGAATTTAACTACGGACGGACGTCCTTCAAGGAATACTTTAACAATGAAGAAAAACTTCCAAAATTAAATATAAATATAAGTGATTAAAAACACAGCATAGACATTTAATTCAAATTAATTTTCCGCAGACGGATAGAAGACGGTCATCGCCATATCAACTACAATTATTATAAGGATCAACAATATATATACAGCAGTTTTCCGATTTAACGAAACAGTTAAACAGGCCTGTTCGTAAAACTAAAAACTTCGTTATACACAGTACTTAAAAAAACTGTGCTGCACACAATAAATATAAAAAAATAGAATTTCGCTTTATATAATTTATTTTACTTAAAATTATTTTTAAAATAATATATCACATTTTAAAGACCAAAAATTCATTTACAAATTCCACGAAACATATTACTTAAAAAATTGTTCAACCTAAAATTAAAAATTAAATAAAAATTTGCTTTAGCTTAAACTAAAAAGAATTTAACTGCGGAACAAATTTTTCGAAAAACCAGTTTTTAAAAGCGCACTCTGGAAGTGCTTCATTGTGAAAGTCGCGAGACGTTAGCAACAGTTAAATTTTTTTCGAATCACCAGTGGCATTGCAGCATTCTGCCTGGTGCACCATGTATCTCCAATATGGCCGTATGTTTTGTCGCTGATGCCTTCCAAAAAATATTGGTTTTGTCGGCATTAAAACTTGCATCCATTGGTAAGTTATATTCTAAGATAACTTGCTGTAGTTTCCTCTTAAATGGTTCAACATCTTCCATATTGGAAGAAAGTTTTTCTCCACTTTGTTTAGATTGAAGTCTCCATCCACAATAACACTTTTTATAAATTTCGTTGGCTTTTAACTGCAAAACTCCACCAGAGACAGGAATTTTGCTGTGTATAAACCAAAAAAGATTGTTTACCATTCTAGGAAATTCGTCCTGTTTTATCGTTTTTCTATTTCTGGATGCGAAATTTGTATTTTCCACACTTCTTAAAACGTTATCTTTTGTTGTTAAAATCGAACACACTGCGGATTTTTGGAACCCATACATTTCGTACAGATTTGTTGCTGACAACTGACAAGCCCTTTTGGTGAACATCATATTTTTCTTTTAAAAACAGTCTTTTCTTATACCCATTATTGTACCCATTCTAGCGAAAGCAAAACAAACATACAAAACAAGTATATTATAAAATACCAGCATAAATATTTTCAACACATAATTTTCAAAGAAAACCAGCATTCTGTCGGATAAATAAAAGTTGAATAATATTAGCATAAATTGTTGGTTTATTTCCTATAAAAAGCTAGACGCAAATAAAAAAAAAAATTAAAAAACAAAACTCAATTAGGTTCATAACGGGTTAATGGATTTTGAGACAGACAGACACAGCATTTGATACCATATGTATATTGTTTTAATATAGTTAGATGAATTATGTTTTTCGTTTTTTAATATTGTAACTTTGTTTCTGTAAAGTTTTTTATAATTTTATACTATATAATTAAATAATTTCATTCATTATTTTTAGAAGTTCTTCAAATAATAAACCATGTTCTTGTTTTAATTTAGTTTGATTGGCCAAAAAACAATTCACCTGCCCCTTTAATCAAAATCTACACAAAAAATTAAATACTGTATTGTTTTGGTACACACACATAGGTGCACACACATACACACAGTCACATACATTCACTCTCATCCAATGGATGAGGAGTAAAAGGAACAAATATATATAATGCAAATAGAAAAAATTCCCATGGAATAAATTCTTTTTGAAAATTAAAATTTCATGAAATTTTCCATGAATTTTTCCATAATATCTTTTTAATTGCTAAGTAAAATCATTTAAATTATAATTTATTTCATATTTTATCGGAAAATCTTTAGTTATTCGTACCCTAATAAAAAATATATATACGAAACAAATAAATATTTTAAAACTAGTGTAATTCGCAATTTCCAATACATGATTAATGAAAAACACAAATCGTGAATCTTTTCAAAATATAAGTTTCATGAATTTTTATACACGTTGTTGAAAATGCAAGATATTTTGTAGAAATCAACAATACAAATCTGTTTAAGTGCATTTTATTACAACCAAAATGATGTTGCCACAGTGGCTGAATCCACAAAATCAACTCGATTATCTTTTAGGTGGCAATATGGCAATACATAAATTACATATTTGTCAGTCAGGCAGAAGAGTTTTTTGCGAAAGCACAATTTTTGTTGTTGTAATTTCTGCTGCTGCCGCTGTTATTGGGTTACCACCGCTTAAGTTTTGTGTGTGTGTGTGTGTGTCGGAACGTGCCGTCCAAGAAAGTGTTGCTGTTTACTTTTTTTTTTTGTTAAAAAATGTTTATACTAAGTTCTTAGTTTTTTTTTTTTTAATTTGTGTCAATAAATTTTCAATTTGTTTCACCTGCATATAAAGTATAAAATTTTCTCATTGGTGCGGCACTTCACAGTTAAAGCAACCAAGCGGTATTTCTCTTAACAACATACTGCGCGTTTCACTGTAATTAACATAAAAAATACGCTTGAATAAAAAAATAAAAATAAAATATATTTATATAAAAGTTTAACAGTGGACTGAAAAAGGATTATCGCTTTAAAATTAAATTTAGTTATTTACTCCAACAAAGTTGAATATAAGTAAAAAGTAAGTGAACTTTTTTTTATGTAAAATTAATCATCAATGTAAGAAGAAAAAAAAATTAATGTGCTTGTTCTTGTTCTAAATTTTATGTATTATTCTTTGGGGTCTGTTTTTTAAATCATTTGTTGCTCCTCTGCAGTTGTAAGTTTATTCCTTTCTAAGCTGTTCTATCCGAAAAGTTAAGTTCCCGCCGCACCCATCATTATTAACATAAGGTGAAACGGAAGAATATGTTTGGATTATACCATTTCTAGTTTTACTTAATATATTTTGCTTTAGCCACCGTTGCCGTTGCTTGAATAAAATTCTTTACTTTTTTGTCCACACACACACACATATGCATTCACATGCAATTAGAAAAATAATTATTTTTTTATCAAAGAGAGTGAAAAAAGTAATTTATCAAAAGAGTATGTTTTTCTTAGATTCAAAGCGGCCAGAGAATTAGCAAAATTACGTTTTTCTATCAAATTAAAAAAAATTTTTAATTCCAAAATTATTACCATTTTGTATTGTGATAAATGTTTTTGTTGTTTTTAAAAGGTAGTAGTTTCGCATCATTCGTGCAAGTTCGTTATTTCGACTTCTATTATTGGATCGATGGACTCAGCCTAACTTAAATTTAGCTAGACGTAAATATAAGATACATTTTAGTTAGTAAATTTCTCACAACTATTAAAAAAAAAATATTCACGCACTATTCTCGGTTATTTAACCTAAAGTGATCTAAATTTTAAAGTCTCAATAAAACTCGAAATTGAATTGAATGTCATAGAGTTATAGGTAATTTTCAAAATTCGATTGATTTTTTTATTAACTGTCAAATAGTATACTTTTACTAGTTTGAGCCTGTTTATTCTGTTTTATTAATGTTTTGTAATATCTAGGTATTTTATTCCTGCTTACCATCATGAGTTTTCCTATTTTTTTTTTTTATATATATTGTGTATGTTTAATGAAGATAATATATTTTTATTTTATTCCTGTTTATTTATTTTTTTAATGTCAAAATTGATCTCAGTTATAAATTGGTCTACACGATAAAAAAGGTAGGGAAAATGACTTGTGTATGGTTCAGCAACATTACTTAGTTGAACGAACGAACTTGTTTAGAGAAATTTTTGTGGTATTTGAAGCCAAAAAAGGGAAGCTGAATTTGTTCGGATACACTTTATTTAACTCTTGATAAAAATATCAACCGAAAAAATATCAACCAAACAAAAAAATAGTAAAATTTTATTGGCGATTTTTCATCAACATCATCTGGCAACTTTATTGTCGTTTTGTTTCTCTTTAGTTGTGTTTTTTTTTATTACACATGCTCTTTAGAAATTTCTTTTTTTATATTTGTATTTTGTAGGTTAAAAATTAAATTTTTTTTAAATATAAAATTTACGGTGTTGTGCGTGTTTATTTTTGCTTTAAATAATAACAGTGGCGGGAAACTTTTTAGTAATTAGGTAAAAATATATTAACTCATTAACGTCGAATGGGTATTTAAATACCCACAAAATAGAGCAGTTTAAGAAAAATTCCAGCTAGAGTGATGATAGATATATCTATGTTCATATAGTTTTCACTTAAGACTTTCCCGACCCATGGGATATAAATACATATATGTCCCATTTTTATATTTTCATATATTTTCCACATTTTCCAACCGTTTTTTTAAAGCTTACATGAGTCGACAGAGCATAGTTTTAGCCTTCAGACCATACCAAAAAAGTTGGCACATGTATTCTCAGGACCTAAAACGGTGACCCCAAAGTCTGAAAATGATGTTTTATTAAATCATATTTGGATGCCATTAATTCGGAATTTATTGAACCAAAAACATTAAAATTTTGATCTAACATGGACAGTATTTATGGTTTTCAGAAACACACAAATATTTGGAATCAGTTTATTATTCAGCAAAATTCAGTACGGGGCATATGTGTCCAATTGGTCGCCAATGGTAAAAAAGGGTGTTTTATAGTTTTATATTCATATTAAATTAAAAAAACTCATAATATTAAATCAACAATTAAACTATAAATAAAAAGACTTAGAAAAAGGTTAATTCTAAATATCTTAAAAATACAAAAACAATTATGGTAATCTTCGAAGCAATTAAGGTTTTTTGTGAAACAAAAATTTTTTTTTACAAAAGGAACATATTGCGTTTATCCGATTTTCTTTTCCATTTTTAGTACAAATTAAAAAAGTAGTAATCGATTCTCTGTGATCTATATTTAAAAATTTAAAACAAATACAAAACCAAAACTACAGTTATTTATGTAAAAAAATAAAAACAAAAATCACTGACTTGCTTTGAGTGGAGTCAATTACTCACTAATTTTTACCATTGACGACCAATGGGATATTATTATTATTATTATTATTTTATTTATTAGTATTATACTTTAAAAATGCGCATAGGTTACATATTTTTGCACTATTTTGTTTTGCTCTAAAATTCTGAATTATTTATATTATTTCTTATAAAAATTACACAATCTCTTTTAAAAATATATTCATTTGTCTGTTCTTTGATATTATTTGGTAACGAGTTATATAATTGTAGTCCTTTATAGAAAAGTGATCGCTGCATCGCTGTTGTGTTTACTCGTTGTAGTCTAAAATCTCCATCATTTCTCAGCCCATACGGTTGCACGTCTCTCACATAATTAAGTTGTTCGCATAGATATTCTGGCGCCATTCCCATTTTCATTTTTTCTATAAAAAGTATAGTAGTTATTTGATTTCAATCGTTGATTTATTTTCAACAACTTAAGGGTATTTAACATTAACTCAATTGGAGTATAAATGTTGCATTTCAAAATTGTTCTCATTGCTTTATTTTGTAATTTTTGTAGTCTATCGATTTGTGTTTTTGTACAACATGTATAAAAAATTGTTGAACCAAATTCAAAATGTGGTTTTATAATCGTATTGTATATATTAATTGCCGTTATTGTTGATATTTCATTTCTAATTCTTTTAAAAAACCAAATTTTTTTTTACCAATTTTTCTGCAAATATAATCCATGTGTTCTTTAAATTTAAGTTTTTTTAACATTATTTTTCGATCAATTGGTTCAAACGCTCTTTTAAAGTCTAAGAATATTGCCATGATTTTTCTGTTTTTTCTATTTTTTTCCAGCGATTAATAACATAATTTACTGCAGTTTCACATGAAAACTTTTTTCTGTAACAAGATTTATATTTTGATAATATAGATTTTTTCTCAATGTAATTTTCTAATTGATCTTTCACCACAACCTTTTCCAGTATTTTTTCGCACGTTTTTAAAGTATTTATGGACGAAACTCTTCACATTTGTTTGTATTCGTCACTTTTTTAATAGGTACTATGTATGTCCCATGGATTTTTTCCTTGAAGGAATTGAAAAAAACTTTTTTGACGACACTTTTGTTAAGAAAGTTGGGTCGTTAAGTACGAATCCACAAAAAAAAATTTTTTCCAGCAGTTTAAGTTCGGTCGTGAAAGGGTTAAGCGTAAAATAAGGATAGGACAGGTGTATTTAACTCTTGATGCCTAAGCATATTTTTTATGCGTTATGACCAATGTAGTTGATTCGACTAACATGCACGAAATATCGATTCTGTGAAACCGGCAGTGCGCCAAATTTTTAAAAGTTAATGAGGAAGTAATATACAATATCTTTCCATTTATAAAAATAAAAAACATTTATATATGCTGTGGTTTTTGATCGATTTTTTAATGAAATTAATTGCTGCCCTTCTTCAGTCTTAGCTAGGAAAAACTTTTAATGCTAGCCGAAAGGACTAACATTGGCATCCATCGGGCGGATTTCTGATTAAAAATTAGTAAATTTTTTTAAAGTTTAGACATACAGATACGACCAATTTCGTGAAAGGATCTTAGATCTAACTTTAATTAGATTATAAATTTGTGGCATACAGATATGAAAATGTTCGTATCAGATGCTATTTATACCCTATACCACTATGTGGTTTGGGTATAATGTCTGTGCTGCTGTTTGTAACTACCAAAAATATTTTATTATACCGATCGACTCAGAATCACTTTCTGAGTCGATTTAGCGATGTCCGTCCGTCTGTGTGTCCATGTAAACCTTGTAATCAAACTACAGGTCGCAAATAGGAATATATTTTAATGAAATTTGGTATATAAGTTCTTATCGGCCATAGAATGAACGCTTATAAAATTGGTGAAATTCGGTCCAAGTTCAGACCTAGTCCCCATACAAATGACCCCTATTAAATCGACTTAAATTGCCATAAGATCCAAATTATCATATAGATCTCGGTCAAATTGGGCTTGTGTGTATTTATTACATCCATTTATCAGTTGTCCAGAAATAAACCCCATATGGCAATTCTTTGTCATAGCCCCCATATAAATCAGCTTCCCGATTTTCACTTAAATCTATCAAAAACAGAAGTGTTGCACATATTTTTCGCAAATTTTGTTTGTATATATTTTTTCAAAATATAAATGACTTTACGAAATACGGTCAGGATCGGTCCATTTTTGACCTAGTCCCCATATAAATATAGCACCCGATATGAACTTTTTCATATCTGCAACCAAAAATATATATATTCTGAATTAAGAGCAAATTTTGATTATTATCCTCTTGGAAGTCATAGGGTGAAAATATTCAAAAAAAGGGGAACAATGGGGAAATATTCTCACACTATGACCTGAAAGAAGTCAATGGCTGGAAGTTTTTTTGGTTTACGAGGGCTCGACTTTGAGACCTTTCGATTGATGTATAAGATAAGGTTGCTTTTAATTCAGAATATATAAAAAACAAGTAAGAAAATTATAGTCGGTCTAGACCGACTATATGATACCCTATACCATGGTTTAGAGACCCTATCTTTCGGTCCAACTACTTCGATATAGAAAATAAGCATAAACCAAATTTGAGTGGGATTTTTATTAATTTTTTTGGCTGCAGATATGAAAAAGTTCATATCGGATGCTATATCTATAAAGGGACTAGGTCCAAAAATGGACCGATCCTGATCATGTTTGGTAAAGTCTCTTGTATTTTGCAAAAATATGTACAAACAAAATTTGAGAATAATCAGTGCAATATTTTTGTTTTTTAATAGATTTAAGTGAAGATCGGGAAGCAGCTCTATATGGGGTCAAAGGGATCATTTTTGGACTACTCATTAGTGGATGTAATGAACGCATACAAACCCAATTTGAGTAAGATCTATATGACAATTAGGATCTTATGGAAATTTATGTCGATTTCATATGGGTAATTTGTATGGGGGCTAGGTCTGAACATGGACCGATTCCCACCAATTTCAATAGCGATCATCCCATGGCCGATAAAAGCTTATATACCAAATTTCATCAAAATATATTCATATTTGCGACCTGTAGTTTGATTACAAACTTTACATGGACACACAGACGGACGGACGGACGGACGGACGGACGGACATTGTTAAATCAACTCAGAAAGTGATTCTGATTCGATCGGTATAATTAAAGATGGGTCTAGGGCAAATATTTTTGGTTGTTACAAACAGCAGCACAAAGTCATTATACCCAAACCACATAGTGGTATAGGGTATAAATACACTTTTCAAAAAAGGGCAAAAAAGGGCGACATTTTTTGTCAGAAAAGAAAACGACATAAGTCTGAACATGCACCGATTTTCACCAATTTTAATACCGATTAAACGATATAATTTCGTCAAAATATACTTATATTTGTAACTTTTATTTTGATTACATGGTTTACATGGACACATTGATGGAAGGACGGACATTGTTAAATCGACTCAGAAAACGAATCTCTTTATTCCCAATACCAGGGTGGTATAGGTGTATTTAAACTATGTATGACTTTCTATTTGAATATTGTTAAGGTTCATTCTTATAAAAAAAAACGATTTTAATTTAATGCTACTAAATTCAGACAGTGACCCAAAAGAGTTATTTTTATTAAGTTTACTTTTTTAATAAAGGATTTATTTTATTTAAATAATTGCTTATTGTTCATTCATTGTAATTTAAGTTGGTATAAAAAATTGCAAATGTTAAGTAAAAAGTCACTTCGAATAATTGCTTTCCAAACAAATTTATCTCACCAATCGCAAAAGAATCACAAAAGGCGCTAAGCCATTTCGGGTTTTTTATTATTAACTTAGTTTTCATAAAAACACATTTTTTATGTATTTATTAATATTAATAGGATAGGCGATTTCTTGTTACCGATGTTTTGTTCCATCGTTTTATGCCGAGTTTGACCAAACGTATATTATTTGAAAGGTATTTCTTTTTAACTGTTCACCAGATTTACAGATTTTTAAACTTTTTCCTGTATTTTTAGTAAATTGCATTTAAAGTTGCTACTAACACATACATAAAAATAAAATTATACATATGCTATATGTGTGTTTATTAAATGTGTTAATGTGTTTGTTAATGAGTTTGTTATCTTCATTCACAATAATAACCAAAAAAGAGTTGGTTTGTGAATTGGCTAAGTTGAGAAATAAAGTTGCCTAGAAATTGCACTCGAATTTCGAGCGCTGGAATCTGCTAGTATTTATTAATATTTTTTTTATAATTATTATTTTAATTTATTTTAAAATAATCTAACCCATAAAAACAAAATCTATAATATTAATAGGCTAGGCGATTTCTTGTGACTGATGTTTTGTTCTACCGTTTTATTTCGATTTTGACCAAACGTATATTATTTGAAAGGTATTTCTTTTTAGCTGTTTTCCAGATTTACAGATTTTTAAATTTTGTCCTTTATTTTGAGTAAATTGCATTTAAAGTTGCTATTAACACATACAAAAAATTATACATATGCTATGTGCGTGTTTATTAAATATGTAAATGTGTTTGTTAATGAGTTTGTTATCTTCATTCATAATAAATGTTTTTAATGCCAAGAAAATATATATCATATTAGTAGAAAAGCAGCCCAGTTAGATCAGCACTCGGCAGATTTGGTGTGAAAAAGTTAAAGCCAATGCAGGTTTTAAAACATACAAAGTCCAAAAAGTTCCAGACAGGAACGCTGCAAAAAATTAGAGGCCAAAATCAGAGCACGGATTGAAGTCATGTTTCATAAAAAAATTCTCCTTCTGCATAATGGACGAAAAACGTATGCTGCTAATATTCAAATACAAGTTTAGGAAATGTTACAAAAATTGCAGTGGCTATCAGTAAATCAAAGACTGGTGATGAGTGTTCTAATATTTATATTTAAGATGAAAAATGGAATGTTGCCGAACTACTTGGGAAAGCAACTAGTTTATGTAGCAGATGTACAACCATACAATCTGAGGAATAGGAACGATTTTAGGTTAGATTTTGGAAGAACAAATTTTTATCAAAATTTATTATTTTATAATGGACTTTGTCTGGATTCACACAAGGCAATTTTTGTTGCGCAACTTTTTTTCAATTCTCTTTTAAAGTTGCCTTAATGTTCACACAGAGAAATTTATTGCCGCAACTTTTCGTTTTCTTTTGCTTTCAAATTCTTACATTTTTGACAGTTCACTTTATTAGCTTGTGTAAAAAGAATTTATTATTGGTCGAAAGTGAAAAATCTATTTGTGTGAAAAAATGGAAGTCAAAGAAAAAATGAAATAATAAAAAAAAATAATAAAATAAATGAAATAATAATAATAATTTTTCACAGCGAGCAAAGAATAAAAAGAAATGTCAAATAATAAGCTGCAGTTAACTTCGTGTTTATAATTACGAATTGCACAACAAAACGAGTTGCCGAGTACAAGCAACTCCGTACCAAATACCACTCTTCTTTCCCCTCTCTCCTACAAACTCAAGAATTGCGCAACAAAAGTTGCCTTGTGTGAATTCGGACTTTAGAATTAAAGAATGAAAAAAAAAACTTTTATATTTAAACGTAAAATTACACTGTACGTGAAACAAATGTTTTAACATAGAAAATTCATGAATGTAACATTATTTAATTTTATATTAATAGCATTATACCTAAATAAATAAATACCGAAATTTATATTAAGAAGTGTTTGCACAAGAAAAACTACTTCCTCATAGAAACTACTTCCTCTTGAGTGGTACGAGAACAATAAAGTGGTTTTTGTACCAAGGGAAGCTAATCCTCCAAACTGTGAGGAGCTTAGGCCAGTGTAGAGATATTTTGGCTCTTGTGAAAAGCACAAAATATGTGTTTGAAAATGTGGAAGATTTTAAAGGGATAGAAACTCCTATAAAATCCCTAATGGAAGGTTTTCCGGATTAGAACTATACAAACTAGCAGATTCCAGCACTCGAAATTCGAGTGCAAATTCTAGGAAATTTTATTTTTTCATTTAATAAAGACCCTAAAAGTATGCTTCACAATACAACTCATTTTAAATGAAGAAAACAAACTCAACACATTAACACAAACATATTAACAAATTTAATAAACACACACATAGCATTGTATAATTTTATGTATGTGTTAGTAGCAACTTTAAACGATCATAACTCCAAAAAAATATTCCAGACGATGAAAATCTGTAAATCTGGGTAACAGCTAAAAAGAAATACCTTTCAAATGATAAATTTTTTGTCAAAATCAGGGTAAAACTGTGAAACTTACATCGGTCACAAGAAATTTGTAAGCCTTAATACAATTTCAATTAATTAGAAAAAATCAAAACTAAGTTAAATGTTTTTTCGATCACACTCCTTATATCCGATATTTATTTAAATCTTTTTTTAGACTTCAAAACGAACTCGGAAAATATGGTTTTTGACTAGGTCCCATGTTAAAATCACATCGGAGACAAGCGGTAACATATCTCAGGCAAAAAATATTTGACAATTTCAATCGATTTTGGATAAAGCAAATTTTCATAAATTGCTTTATATAAATTAAGTATGGTTGGTTTTGAACGCTTAGCAATTTGTTGGTTGGTATATTAAGAGCTTTAAATTCTTTATTTAACATTTCTTTTTTGTTTTGTTTTTAATTTTTGCCAATCATGCTAAATTTAACTTTTTGTGTTTCTTTCTTTCTTATTCAAAATGTTATGAGAAAGAACAAAGTCTAAACTTGCAGAAGTTGTTTCCCGATATGGTAATATGTTTTTACCATTTACTATTAAACATATTTTTATTTCATTAGTTAATTAGAGAGAATGATTAGGACACTTCTAAAAGTATTTTTATGGTAAAGAACTGTTAGAGATGTATTTATTTAACATAATAGTGTTAAATTGATGGTAATTGATCAAGTTGTACTTGCACTTAGTCTGATAATAACTTTTAATAAACAAATCTTGTAAATAGCACCTAAAATAATCTTGTTGTTGTTTACACGGCAATATGATGTCAATATGTGTTAAATTTGTATTGTTTTTAAAAAGTTACATGAATTTGCATTCCTTTCTTTATTTATTCAAAGTTAATATTTATAAAGTAATAAAGTTATTAAAATTTTTTTTTTTTAATAATTTGGATTTTTATTTATTTTTTTAATTGATTTTGAAAATGAAAAGTAATTATTGTTGTTTGCATAGATTTATTACTAAAAATGTGTATTTACTTTCTTGAGAATTCTTCCTAATTTTATTTAACGAACAAAGTTCAAAATATTTGAATATTCATTTGTGTTGTGTTTTTTTTCTTTTCCTTTCTTTACATACCAGACAATATAATGAATACACATTGTTTCTGTTGAACAGCGTGGAGAATAATTTGTCAAATATTTGATCTAGTCTAATTACATGTTATATTCAAAATATTTTTTTTAATATCTGTTTTAATGCAATAAAATACATTTTTTATGTATATTTTTTTAATATAAACAAAAATATGCATAATTGGAAAAAATTAATTCATTGTCAAAGTGAAATTTACACGCTCTCATTATTTGTCAACAATTCCGAATAGTTCAAGTTTTTTATAACCTATACCACTATGTGGTTTGGGTATAATGGCTTTGTGCTGCTGTTTGTAACTACCAAAAATATTTGACCTAGACCCATCTTTTATTATACCGATCGACTCAGAATCACTTTCTGAGACGATTTAGCGATGTCCGTCCGTCCGTCTGTCCGTCAGTGTGACCATTTAAACCTTGTAATAAAACTACAGGTCGCAAATATGAATATGAAATTTAGTATATAAGCTTTTATCGGCCATAGGATGAACGCTCTTGAAACTGGTGAAATTCGGTCCATATTCAGACCTAGTCCCCATACAAATGACCCCTATGAAATCGACATAAATTGCCATGAGATCCAAATTATCTATAGATCTCAGTCAAATTGGGTTTGTATGTGTTTATTATATCCATTAATCAGTAGTCCAAAAATAATCCCTATAGGACAATTCTTAGTCATAGGCCCCATATAGAGCTGCTTCCCGATCTTCACTTAAATCTATCGAAAAACAAAGATAATGCACAGATTTTTCTCAAATTTGGTTTGTGTATGTTTTTGCAAAAAAATAAGTGACCTTACCAAATATGGTCAGGATCGGTCAATTTTTCGACCTAGTCCCCATATAAATATAACACCCGATATGAACTTTTTCATATCTGCAGCCAAATTCGAGTGAATTTCTAGGCAACTTTAGTTTTCAACTTAGCCAATCCACAAACCAACACTTTTTTTGGTTTATTATTATTGTGAATGAAGATAACAAACTCATTAATAAACACATTAACAAATTTATTAAACACACACATAGCATATGTATAATTTTATGTAGCAACTTTAAATGCAATTTACTCAAAATAAAGGAAAAAATTTAAAAATCTGCAAATCTGGTGAACAGCTAAAAAGAAATACCTTTCAAATAATATAAGTTTGGTCAAAATCGGGATAAAACGGTAGAACAAAACATCGGTAACAAGAAATAGCCTATTAATATTATAGATACTTCTATGTGGTGAGGGTGTAATGAGTTTGTAATGACGTTTGTAACTATCAAAAATATTTGACCTAGACCCATCTCTTATTATACCGATCGACTCAAAATCAGTTTCTGAGTCGATTTAGCGATGTCCGTCCGTCCGTCTGTCCGTCTGTGTGTCCATGTAAACTTTGTAATCAAACTATGAATATATGTTGATGAAATTTAGTATATAAGCTTTTATCGGCCATAGGATGAACGCTCTTGAAACTGGTGAAATTCGGTCCATATTCAGACCTAGTCCCCATACAAATGACCCCTATGAAATCGGCATAAATTGCCATAAGAGCCAAATTATCTATAGATCTCAGTCAAATTGGGTTTGTATGTGTTTATTATATCCATTAATTAGTAGTCAAAAAAATAATCCCTATAGGACAATTCTTAGTCATAGGCCCCATATATAGCTGCTTCCCGATCTTCACTTAAATCTATCGAAAAACAAAGATAATGCATAGATTTTTCTCAAATTTGGTTTGTGTATGTTTTTGCAAAAAAATAAGTGACCTTGCTAAATATGGTCAGGATCGGTCCATTTTTCGATCTAGTCCCCGTATAAATATAGCACCCGATATGAACTTGTTCATATCTGCAGCCAAAAAAATTAATAACAACTAGCAGGTTCCAGCACTCGAAATTCGAGTGAATTTCTAGGCAACTTTATTTTTCAAGTTAGCCAATTCACAAACCAACATTTTTTTGGTTTATTATTATTGTGAATGAAGATAACAAACTCATTAACAAACACATTAACAAATTTAATAAAACACACATAGCATCTATAATATTAATAGGCTAGGCGAGTTCTTGTGACTGATGTTTTGTTCTACCGTTTTATCCTGTTTTTGAACAAACGTATATAAGTTGAAAGGTATTTCTATTTTTTAGCCGTTTTGCAGATTTTTTAATTTTTTCGTTTATTTTGAGTAAATTCCATTTAAAGTTGCTACTAAAACATACATAAAATTATACAATGCTATGTGTGTGTTTATTAAATTTGTTAATGTGTTTGTAATAAAAATGAGTTTGTTCTCTGTGTTGATTTGTGAATTGGCTATAATTGATTAGCATACCTTTTCTAGAATTTGCACTCGAATTTTGAGGGCTGGAATCTGCTAGTATGTACATATAATTTTATGTATGTGTTAGTAGCAACTTTAAATGCAATTTACTCAAAATAAAGGAAAAAATTTAAAAATCTTTAAATCTGGTGAACAGCTAAAAAGAAATACCTTTCAAATAATATAAGTTTGGTCAAAATCGGGATAAAACGGTAGAACAAAACATCGGTAACAAAAAATCGCCTAGCCTAATAATATTATAGATGCCACTCAAATTTGGTTTATGCTTACTTTCTATATCCAATTAGTTGGACCGAAATGATAGGATCTCTAAACCATGGTATAGGGTATCGTATAGTCAGTCTAGACCGACTATAATTTGCTACTTGTTTTTTATTATCTTTATTTTAAGGACACAAAAAGCGTACTTAAGATTTGACTTTAAATATTTAATTATTATATGCTTTAATTTACTTATTGCTTGTTTTTATACTTAAAAATTTGTATATTCTTAAATATGTTTAAAATATATTTTCAAAGATAGTTGTAATTTTGTTACTCCTCCATCAATAAAAGTGCATACAAATTTATAAATGTATTCGTTATTTTTAAACTAGACAGCTAGCTAGCGTGTTTCTTTACCAATGTCATGAACATATTATTTTGACTTATCAATGGGTTTTAAACTAAGAAACTAGTTTTTGATATATTATGATATATACAGATATACATACATATATGTTTTGGATTTTTATTTTTTATTCCTCACCTGTATCTCAAACATTTCATAGAATATACATTTGTATAATGTTATTGGAAGGAGGTCAATGGTCTACAAATAAAAACAATTTTTTTTTCTCAAACTTTTAAATATTCTAAACATCGTTTTTAAAAAATAAATAAATATTAAATAATCTGGTTTTTATTTTCGATAAAAATTCAGGTTTTTATTTTCAAGATATTTGTTTACTTAATACTTTAAGAATAAAATTATGAATATGAATGAAAAGAAAGTAGTTCGGAGAACTAAGGGCTCAAAAGATCTGTTTTTTAAGTGTGTTTTTTCGTAGCTTAATAGATATCACTTATAATATATGTACATATCTATGTCTATACATATATTATAAATTATATACTTGAAGTGTATTTTTAAAAGCTTACATCTTTTACGTCTTTATTTCAAGTCATGTATTGTCATATATATATAATAGAGTGCCCCCTTATGATGCTTTCCAAAATATTTCGGCTCTAGCCATAACCGCCCGTGAGCTAAAAAAAAGAATATCGCATTTACAAATTGAATAAATCTTCCCTTTAGTGCAGTGTTGGTCAGTATTAAATATGTATGTATATCAGAATATTTATAAATATCGAACGTTAAATACAGTGTATTTCAATTGTACATTACATTACATTACGTGCATTATTTAGATTTCACTCTAAACACTTGACACTCATATTGAAAACTTGACAGTATTTCATTGTAAGTACATATTGAGAAAGGCATTACGTTATCTATAGAAGTCAGTACTTCTTTTTTATCTTACATTACTCAATAGCTGTTTACTTTGACGTTACTTCATTTTATGAAATGACGTTTAAAATTTCTATGAAAAAATTTTAATAATTGTAAAATTTTTAATCGTTTCACAGAATGAGCCCGTATGACTTTCAATAAAAATTAAGCTGTACTGCAGGGTTTGACTACAATTTCAATCCATATATAACTGTCTTATTTATTGGTTTTTTATGGACACCCTTATGAACTGGTTTTGATAATAATATATGTATTTACGTTACGCATATTTTTTTTTTTTTTGGCAAAACCAAAAACCTCGTGTGTTTACCCAAAATGAAGAAACAAGACTGACTATATTTTATAAAAAAAAAGTTTCGCTTTTGTTTGTTAATATTTACACCAATATATAGCAAATTTAACTTATTTAAAAATGAAGAGCTCATTGGAATTCCAATATTTTTTTTTTCCAACTACCAATTTCCACTTGTTTGGACTTCGGCTGACTTTTGGACGATACTTTTTTTTATAATTTTTTTTACATATATTTTTTTTTTTTCAATAAACGATTGATTTTGATTTAAGCCATTCAATATTTATACAAACATGTCTACATTTTTTAAATGTGTTGTAATATATACAGTACTGTTATTGTTGCAATGTGTTGTCCAAAAAAAAAAAAAAAACTTGTACCTCATAAAAGGGCTTGTTGGTGTATTTTTTTTTCTTAGTTTTAGTATTTCTTATTAAATTTCTTTGTTTTACACTTGAAATTTTTTATTTATACAATCAATGCAATTTTATGTATGTATGTGTTTTTTTTTAATGAATTTTAATGAAAATAATAATGTAGGGTATGTTTATTAGGGTGACTGTTAAATTTTAGCAATCATTTTGTTAATATACAAAAAACTTCAAAATTAAATTCAGATATTAATTCTTGTTTTGTTCGATGATTCATGATTGTATATTCATTGTAAAATATCGTATAATATTTTGGGGCATCCTTTTATTGTTTATTTTATTTTTATAATAAGAATTTTGTATTTTGAAAATATGACCAATCATTTGATTTCTTAAAAAAACTAACAACAAAAATTGAACGTCCCTAATGTGTGTAGTAAGTTATTTTTATGTACTAAGATATTGTACTATATGACTGCTCATTGTGAATTGGACACATTGACTTTCATGCTTCCGCGTTTTACTATTACAAAATATATTCGATTGCGTGCGCCAACTCAACCAAATACAATAAAATATAATTTTACATTAAGAAAATAGAGTCAATTAACACTTGAGGTGTTTTTTCTTTGTATGCTTTAAATCAATTTTGTAATACAATTAGAAATTGTTTTCAATAAGAACATTCTAAATGCGATGCACAAAATTACAGAAAAAAAAACTGTAAATATTTAGTTTTTTCCTATAATGTAATTATTAATTACATTGTAACTTTAATGACCACTGATTTAACAACAATAACAATTCGGTGAATCGAAAACACAACGCCCTTGTCACACAATGTTAGCATGTAAAGAAAACATTAATTTTTAAATTAAGCTTAGAAATTCTCATTCGGGCTCAAATTTTTAATATTATCAAAAAATAGGTTTAAATATATTTCTACGTCCGTTTGACTTGTTCTGTTTCTTAAAGATCTACCTCTAGATCTTTAAATGGTGAAAGAAATTCAGTATTTTATTCTCAGATGCTAAATGCTTTCCGAAGTATTTGTTAATTTATGGATTCATTAAGTTAAATTCAATTTTAGACAAGTATATAAATTTCGAATGCATTGAAAATACCGACACCTCATGACCGACTATACATGACTGTAAATGTTTGTCAAATTTGGATTAAGTATGTATGTGTTCATAATCCATACAGTCTCTAAATCATTAGTCTACAAATGAACAGTTTATGTGATTTGTTATTCATAGTTCCCATATAAACGAGATTTCAGATATTCAGTTTAATCTATCCTAAAACATATAAATATTTCTACGATAGGATCTATTTCGGATTTAATCTCCATATAATAATTGTATCCCATCTTCTTCTTCCGTCCACTTACCTCCCTGTGGAGCATAGGGCCTCATTGTATCCCATGCGAACTTCAATTTATCTCCAGACAACAAATGCATGATAATTCCAATAAAATTTGCTTTATGCTAAAGTCCTTTAGCAAAGTTTTAGGCGTAGGGTATCGTAAAAGTCTACCTAAACAGACTATAAAGTTTATTAAGTGTCTTTCTTGGCAATATGACACAAATAAAGCAGTTGTCTATATTACAAGAATATCCGATGTCTTGCCACACCTCAGTGGCAGAGGGTATATATAGGTTTGTCATTCCGTTTGTAACACATCGAAATAAATTCCGGTGACCCCAAAACCATATATTTTCTTGATCATTATAACAAGGTAAGTTGATTTAGCGATGTCCGTCTGTCCGTCAGTCTGTGGAAATCACGATCACGCCGTCAAAATATAACATCGTTTATTAACATCCTAAAGGAGTTGCTATTTAAAATCGTCAAAATCGGTCAAAGGGGTCACGAGTTATGAATGAAACTATGAAAAAACTCTTGAAAAAATAAAATTTTTCAGTGTGTTTGTTGTTTTTCTTAAGATATGTTGTAATTCTTCTTATTGTTGAAGTCATTGCAGTTGTGTGTATATTAATACTGCACGTGTCCATTGGCCTAAGCAAGTATTACCACATATTTTTTTTTAAATTAAAAATTAATAAAAATAAAAAAATAAAAATAACAGTTAAATATTAAAAATGAAAAATGAAAAACGAAAAACAAAATATGAAAAATGAAAAATGGAAAATGCAAAATTAAAAATGGAAAATGAAAAATGGAAAATGAAAAATTTAAAATGAAAATTGAAAATGAAAAACGGAAAATGGAAAATGAAAAATGAAATATGGAAAATTAAAAATTTTAAATTAAAAATTAAAAATTAAAAATTAAAAATGAAAAATTAAAAACTAAAAATTAAAAATTAAAAATTAAAAATTAAAAATTAAAAATTAAAAATTAAAAATTAAAAATTAAAAATTAAAAATTAAAAATTAAAAATTAAAAATTAAAAATTAAAAATTAAAAATTAAAAATTAAAAATTAAAAATTAAAAATTAAAAATTAAAAATTAAAAATTAAAAATTAAAAATTAAAAATTAAAAATTAAAAATTAAAAATTAAAAATTAAAAATTAAAAATTAAAAATTAAAAATTAAAAATTAAAAATTAAAAATTAAAAATTAAAAATTAAAAATTAAAAATTAAAAATTAAAAATTAAAAATTAAAAATTAAAAATTAAAAATTAAAAATTAAAAATTAAAAATTAAAAATTAAAAATTAAAAATTAAAAATTAAAAATTAAAAATTAAAAATTAAAAATTAAAAATTAAAAATTAAAAATTAAAAATTAAAAATTAAAAATTAAAAATTAAAAATTAAAAATTAAAAATTAAAAATTAAAAATTAAAAATTAAAAATTAAAAATTAAAAATTAAAAATTAAAAATTAAAAATTAAAAATTAAAAATTAAAAATTAAAAATTAAAAATTAAAAATTAAAAATTAAAAATTAAAAATTAAAAATTAAAAATTAAAAATTAAAAATTAAAAATTAAAAATTAAAAATTAAAAATTAAAAATTAAAAATTAAAAATTAAAAATTAAAAATTAAAAATTAAAAATTAAAAATTAAAAATTAAAAATTAAAAATTAAAAATTAAAAATTAAAAATTAAAAATTAAAAATTAAAAATTAAAAATTAAAAATTAAAAATTAAAAATTAAAAATTAAAAATTAAAAATTAAAAATTAAAAATTAAAAATTAAAAATTAAAAATTAAAAATTAAAAATTAAAAATTAAAAATTAAAAATTAAAAATTAAAAATTAAAAATTAAAAATTAAAAATTAAAAATTAAAAATTAAAAATTAAAAATTAAAAATTAAAAATTAAAAATTAAAAATTAAAAATTAAAAATTAAAAATTAAAAATTAAAAATTAAAAATTAAAAATTAAAAATTAAAAATTAAAAATTAAAAATTAAAAATTAAAAATTAAAAATTAAAAATTAAAAATTAAAAATTAAAAATTAAAAATTAAAAATTAAAAATTAAAAATTAAAAATTAAAAATTAAAAATTAAAAATTAAAAATTAAAAATTAAAAATTAAAAATTAAAAATTAAAAATTAAAAATTAAAAATTAAAAATTAAAAATTAAAAATTAAAAATTAAAAATTAAAAATTAAAAATTAAAAATTAAAAATTAAAAATTAAAAATTAAAAATTAAAAATTAAAAATTAAAAATTAAAAATTAAAAATTAAAAATTAAAAATTAAAAATTAAAAATTAAAAATTAAAAATTAAAAATTAAAAATTAAAAATTAAAAATTAAAAATTAAAAATTAAAAATTAAAAATTAAAAATTAAAAATTAAAAATTAAAAATTAAAAATTAAAAATTAAAAATTAAAAATTAAAAATTAAAAATTAAAAATTAAAAATTAAAAATTAAAAATTAAAAATTAAAAATTAAAAATTAAAAATTAAAAATTAAAAATTAAAAATTAAAAATTAAAAATTAAAAATTAAAAGTTAAAAATTAAAAATTAAAAATTAAAAATTAAAAATTAAAAATTAAAAATTAAAAATAAAAAATTAAAAATTAAAAATTAAAAATTAAAAATTAAAGATTAAAAATTTTAAATTCAAATTTAAAATTAAATTTTAAATTTTAAATTAGAAATTAGAAAAAACTAGCTAATTTGCTTTTTTATTAAATATTAATATCTGGAAATTTTTAGCCAAGAATCAGTTGATTTTTTTTTTAATTATCAAAGTTTGGGTGTTATAACGCTGGCTGCGTTATATAATGAGTTTCATTAGGGGTTTTCTACTCTAGTAAGAGAAAAACAATGCCATTTTTCAAATAGTAACGAATTCTTTCTATAGAAGACACGATCATTGTTTTTTATAACAAGGAATTATAATAGAAACTGGCCAACAAGAAAACAATTAACTTTAAATTAATTGGTATGCGAAATTTCAATTTCAGTACCGACAACAGTTTTAAAGTGGTAGCCATACCCTATATTGGTTGTAATATTGAGTTTAAGAGGCAGGTGGAGGGTATCAAAGATTCGGCCCAGCCGAATTTTACACTTATGCTTGTTTTTTTTTTTTAATTTTTCGATAGCAGGTGTATTTGTTATTGCTAGTGGTGCTTTTCTTAAGTATTAAATAACTTGAACTCAACATAAAAAACCTACACTTAATTTTCCCCCCTTATACGTTCACATACAGAAAAATATATTTCTAATTCGAAACTTAAATAAAACTACTATATAACCTTCTCACATAGCATATCATTCAAAAAGTGTTAATTTTTTAAGTACTCTACAAAATTTTGCACGTTTCATTACATTACTACATTATTTACTTGATTATTTGTCTTTCAAATTCAATATATTACTTTATGTTCGAGTATGTATGTGTGTACTACTTATATTGTATAGTGTACCTCATTCGTTAACGTAATTCACATACGAGCGAGCACAAACATATCATATCCATCATATCCGTCTTTTTTTTAAGACATGATGATTGGGTAGGGCTTGTCTTTAAAAAGCTTGTTATTATTATTAGTAAATAGTAGTACTTGTATTTGCATTTTTTTGTTGTTGTTTTTGGTTCATCCAACTTAAACATTTTTAAGCGATTTTGTTTAGTTTTCTGTTTTGCCTGTACGAGTTTATTTTTTTTTTGTCAACAAAATATTGATGCTGTAATACACATTTTTTTCCATCTCACGGTTTTGATGACCACATTTTGACCATGAAATATTTTTATTTTATTTTATTAAATGCTAAAGCTTTCATTCATTTGACTGCTGTCGTCTTTATTTTCTTTCTTCTTGGCATCTTCTTCTTCAAGCTAAAGTTTCATTCGAAAATTGGTAGTTATTTTTTTGTTGAGATTTTTGTTTATTATTTTGTGTGTCAGCCAGTTCGTTCATTCGTATGTTTTTATTAACTTTATTTATTTATGATATCTAGGTAATAAACATTTAATTACGTTAATTTTGACCTCCTTGTCTGATATATTTTGAAGTTTAATAGGTTTTGTTAAAAGCACTCACAGGATTACTAATATTTCGTTAAAATATTCATTCGATCATTAAACACAAAGCACAATAAAATTGAATTTAAATGTTTTAAGCTTTTATTTGATTTTTAACTTTTTTGATTGATAATGCACTTGTTGGGGTCACAGATGTTTTGAAGGCCATTTATTGTGTTATTAATAGTGTATTGAAACCTTGAAATTTAGCGTCCACGTTATTCTAAAAAAAATGTTACATTTGTTTTTTACACATAATGAACAAAATTGGATTGAAAGAAAATGATTAATGTAACCGCATCAATATGTAGCGTATGATTTCTTTAATTTGAAACATTAGCATTGTTATTAAGAAGCTGTTGTTAAGAAGTTAAATCTTTGGAAAACAAAGTAATATTTGTGACAGGTTTGTAAATGTTTTAAAAAAGGTTTTTCAACTCTAGTTGCATGACAATTTTTGTGTGATATTTTTATACCCTATACCCACTAATGTAAGTGGTTTGGGTACAATGACTTTGTGCTTCTGTTTGTAACTACCAAAAATATTTGACCTAGACACATCTTTTATTATACCGATCGACTCAGAATCACTTTGTTATATCCATTAATCAGTAGCCCAAAAATAAGCCCTACAGGACAATTCTTAGTAATAGACCCCATATAGATCTGCTTCCCGATCTTCACTTAAATCTATCAAAAAACAAAAGTATTGCACAGATTTTTCTCAAATTTGGATTGTATATATTTCTTCAAAATATAAGTGACTGCCAAATATGGTCAGGATTGGTCCATTTTTCGACCTAGTCCCCATATAAATATAGAACCCGATATGAACTTTTTTATATCTGCAGCCAAACAAATTAATAACAACTAGCAGATTCCAGCGCTCGAAATTCGAGTGCAATTTCTAGGCAGCTTTATTTTTCAACTTAGCCAATTCACAAACCAACACTTATATGGTTTATTATTATTGTAAATGAAGATAACAAACTCATTAACAAACACATTAACAAATTTAATAAAACACACATAGCATATGTATAATTTTATGTATGTATTAGTAGCAACTTTAAATGCAATTTACTCAAAATAAAGGAAAAAAATTAAAAATCTGTAAATCTGCAAAACGGCTAAAAAGATATACCTTTGGTCAAAATCGGGATAAAACGGTAGAACAAAACATTGGTCACAAGAAATCGCCTAGCCCATTAATATTATAGATACCACTCAGATTTGGTTTATGGTTATTTTCTATATCCAATTAGTTGGACCGAAGAATAGGGTCTCTAAACAATTGTATAAGGTATCGTATTTCTTACTTGTTATGTATGTCATTAACATCACATAAAGCATTATTTGTAAACTGTTTAAAAGGAAGCCAGCAATAAAAATTGTTTACTTGAAGCTGCTTTGTAGAATGAACTCCATTATATATTCCATAGTAGATATCGCTAGCATGTTATAAAACATGTATTCTGTTCTACATGTCCCGTTTCTAATGTTATAAAGGTTTTCATATTTAATTTCATATTTTATGACACAAGTCTTATTTTATCCCTACTTCGTGGCAGTTATATAAGGCGTCGCCGTTAGACTAAAACAACCGTCAAAAACGAGTGCTGATCAAAAACTCCACGACTTCTAGAGAAATAAATGTCTCCGCCGAGTTTGGAAATGGAATACAGTCACTGGGGATAAGTCCGGAGAATATAAATGATGAGGTAGCAATGCGTAGCCCAATTAATGGAACTTTCCGTAGAGGGTATATATCAGTTTGTCAATCTGTTTGCAACCCTTCGAAATGAATTCCTTATAAAAGGAGAAGTCGATGAAGCGATATCCGTCTGTCTGCCTGTCTATCTGTTGTAAACATTCTCCTGTCCGCAATAGGTCGAGTAAGTCACACCATTTTGGCTTAAAATGTTCGTCATAATCTGCAGCAGTTTGATGTTGCATTTGGAGCCTCTATGCCCAATAGCCGAGGAATAACGAACAAAAATGTAATATCTTTACATCCGATAAAATTTCATATAAAAACTATAATTGTGAAAAATGTTTATAAGTAACTGAACACGTGCGTATTGAATGTATAAGCAATGCATACACATTTTTGATTGCTTGTTGCTTTTGATTTTTTTTCTTTGTACATGTGAACAACACAAAGCAAAAAAAATGTGTATGCATCGCTAATAAAAGAAAACAAAAATATAATTGCATATGTTAAAATTTGTGCTGATTGCATTTAACAATTGCTTTCAATTAAAAAAGGGCTAAAAAATACCTAAAATTTTTGTAATTATCTTATTAATTTTAAAACGTCATTGTAAATATCTAGCCATGATAATATGAAATCTAGCCTTTTTTGTTTATTAGTGTTAACAACTTTAGTTATTATATATAATGTGTTTAGAATACGGGTGGAGGGTATCAAAAATTCGGCACAGCCGAATTTAATACTCTTACTTGTTTTAAATGATGCTTCGCAAATTTTTAACGTTTCGTTCGGTTTTTTTAGGCACGTGTGACTTTTTCTGGCAATGCGCCCTAACAAATTATTTTCACGCAGTCTGTTTTTAAATGTGCTTGTAGATAACTTAATGTAAAATTTTTGCCTCAATTTGTTCCCTAATTCTAGATGCAGTCAAAAAGAGTTCTGCCTTACACATTCGAACTATTGCATGTTCGGTTCTCTCGGCCGGCAAGACACTATGAAAAAACTTAAATCACAAGCAACACTATTAAAAAAGACGCAGACAGCCTATAGGATTTGATTGCTTTGCTCGTCCCATCCTTGAAGAAAATATATAAATTTTTATAAAGGGTCCGCCATCTAACGTTTTTTTTTCAATTAGTGCTTATTTCGTGAATGGTAACACTTAGCTCATGTCTGATTTGAGAGATAATTAGTTTTATCCTTCCGCTGAACGAATATGGTTGTGTATACGCTTGAACAACGCTGGGAAATATTGCGACATTACTTTGAAAATCATGGTAATGTTGCAGAATGTGTGCGAAAATTGCGTACGGATTTTGGAAGAAGAGAAGCACCGTCAGCTCCGTATGTTCGTTATCTTGTGAAAAAAGTGAAAGAAACTGGCATCCTCATCGATAAACCAAAGCGTGAAAAGCTAAAAACAATGCGTACACCCGAGAATATTGCTGCTGTGGCAGAAAGTGTGCGTGAAGCGCCATCAACATCAATTCACCGTCATATTCAAGAATTGAACATTTCGGAGGCATCATTGGGACGAATTTTGCATAAAGACCTTGGTATGATGCCATACAAAGTCCAATTGGTTCAGGAGTTGAAGCCAACTGACCATCCAATGCGTTTTCGCTTCGCTAAGTGGGCCTGCGATCGACTTACAAAAGATGCCGATTTTGCCAAAAAAATCATCTTTTCAGATGGAGCTCATTTTGATCTTGGCGGGTATGTAAACAAGCAAAATTGTCGCATTTGGGGCACAGAAAACCCGCACGCATACATTGAAAAGCCGATACACGTAAAACGAGTCACTATTTGGTGCGGATTTTGGGCCAGAGGTATAATTGGGCCATTTTTCTTCGAAAATGAGCAAGGAGTGGCCGTTACAGTCAATGACGATCGTTATCGGGCCATGTTGTACGAATTTTTGTTCACAAAAATTGAAGAGGAGGATATTGGCAACATATGGTTTCAACAGGACGGCGCTACGTGCCACACAGCCGAAGCTACACTCGATGTTTTGCGCCCTGTTTTTGAAGATCGCATTATCAGCCGCAGAGCTGATGTCGTTTGGCCACCTCGAGCTGCGATTTGACACCGTTGGATTATTATTTGTGGGGTGCCCTCAAAGACAAGTGTTACGCCAACAAGCCAGAGACAATTGCCGCTTTAAAGGACAATATTCGTGAAGCCATGGGTGAAATACAGCTGCACACAATCGATAATGTGCTTAAAACTTGGACCGATCGTGTAGGCTACTGCATGGCCAGCCGAGGCAGCCATTTGAATGAAATTATTTTCCATTATTAACCGGAAGGATTGTACTTTCAAATAAAAAAAAGAAATTTGAGATAATATTCAGTAGTTTTTTTTTTATAGCATTTTCAAAAAAAAAAAAAGTTATTTGGCGGACCCTTATTAGTTCCTTAATTAATTTTTTTTACAGTTTTAAATAAAAAAAATTTACCAAAAAATATATTTTTTTAGTATATAGGGTATAACATCTCGAGTCGATATGGCGATGTCCGTCTGTCTGTTGAAATCACGCTCATTCACAAAATAAACAATTTACCTGGGTAAGCTTATGACAATATGGTTTTTCATTATATCGATCAATTTGGTATTTAAAATGGGATAAATCGGGCATAATTTTGCGAAGATATGACCTAAAATATGGAGGCACCTCTACAATTTTTTAAAAATTCAGTGTGTTTGTTGTAAAAAATTTGCATTTAATTGATATTTAAAATTTTGTTTATATTTGTTATAAATAATGCAATAATTCCAGATATTAATGTAAACATAAAACCCAGGTGGAGGGTATCACAGATTCCACAAACTCGAATTTAACACTCTTACTTGTCTTTAAATATAATCTCTCTTTTCCTATTTAAAACTAAAAATAACAACAACACTTAAAAAAAAAATAACTGTAAAAAGCATTATATGATAAAAACTAAATAAATACTTTTTATATAATTCAATGTTCGGTAATAAACGATCTATTTAAAATGTCACCAATCAGTCCAAGAATGAGAATGAGTTGTCAAATGACCTAGTATAGGTTGTAGGTCTAGCTGAGTGTATTACATAACCGGTTTTAAAGATTGCAATATAACCTCAAATTTTCGAGATATGGGGAAAAGATTATTTTTGGGACTGGCGCACATTTTTTAACCGAATTCGAAGTTTTTAAACGGTATTAATAAGAAACGGACGTGGTCTTTCCAAATGTATATGCTTTCACTAAAGTATAAATATAAATATGTATAGATTTTAGTCCTCGAATAAAGAACCCTTTTCGATAATAATTTTGTAAATGTTTTGATCAATTGTGATGATCGGATATTTTTCGGACTTAGTCGCTCTTAACTGTCATATCTATTTCTTATGTAAATATTATTTTAATATTAATTTATTTAATAACTGAGAATTGATGTTTCTGAAAATACCAACCATGCCCATAATTATGGTATTTTTATACCCTATACCACTATGTGGTTTGGGTATAATGACTTTGTGCTGCTGTTTGTAACAACCACAAATATTTGACCTAGACCCATCTTTAATTATACCGATCGAGTCAGAATCACTTTCTGAGTTGATTTAACAATGTCCGTCCGTCCGTCCGTCCGTCCGTCTGTGTGTCCATGTAAACCTTGTAATCAAACTGCAGGTCGCAAATATGAATATATTTTGATGAAATTTGGTATGTAAGCTTTTATCGGCCATGGGATGAACGCTATTGAAAATGGGTAGAATCGGTCCATGTTCAGACCTAGCCCCCATACAAATTACCCCTATGAAATCGACATAAATTGCCATAAGATCCAAATTGTCATATAGATCTTACTCAAATTGGGTTTGTATGCGTTCATTACATCCATTAATGAGTAGTCCAAAATGATCCCTTTGGCCCCATATAGAGCTGCTTCCCGATCTTCACTTAAATCTATTAAAAAACAAAAATATTGCACTGATTTTTCTCAAATTTTGGTTGTATATATTTTTGCAAAATAAAAGAGACTTTACCAAACGTGATCAGGATCGGTCCATTTTTGGACCTAGTCCCCATATAGATATATCATCCGATATAAACTTTTTCATATCTGCAGCCAAAAAAATTAATAAAAATCCCACTCAAATTTGGTTTTTGCTTATTTTCTATGTCCAGTTAGTTGGGCCTAAGAGATAGAGTTTCTAAACGCATGGTATAGGGTATCGTATAGTCGGTCTAGACCGACTATAATTTTCTTACTTGTTTTTTTTTTTTGCAAAAATAGAAGTAACATTTTTACGTCATCTAAACTAAAACTTGTATTTTGTTTATTGTCTGTAAAAAGGAAACAATTCATATTGAACTTCAATTTTTATAATTCGTATGTAGTTTACAACTAAAGATTTGACCATATAAAAATAAAAGGTAAATCCAAACTACTACATACACATGACTCACTCTTGAGGCAGGACTACATTTTTTGTTTGTTTTTTTATTTACAAAAAAAAAAATCGCTTTATAGTCAATGA
Source organism: Cordilura impudica (assembly GCA_963682025.1). NCBI lineage: Eukaryota > Metazoa > Arthropoda > Insecta > Diptera > Scathophagidae > Cordilura > Cordilura impudica. The sequence continues at coordinate 45,401,705 of OY821517.1, forward strand.
AATTCACTTGTAATAATACTTAATAACATGTTGTTTAAGCCAAATTAATACACAAACCAACCATCCTCATAAACTGCTTATGCTTACATATTTATACTTGCATATTAACATTATAAATAAAATGTTGGTCAGTAGTAACAACAATATAACATTTAAAAGCGGTAGTAGTTTTCAGTTTGGTTAATCAGTCAGGTTGGAATGCTCGCGTAAAAATATTTAGGTAAATACCACACAACGGGGTGACCGAAGTTTAACTTTTGATGGCAAAAATCCAAGAAGACGTTACTACTACCTCAGCTAAAATCCAAGAAAGCGAAAGTGGTTTGTCTCTCTATTTTTGCATTGACGCTGACAAAATTCGCTTGCCTGGTGATGATAATACAACTAATAATAAGGGATCTTTTAATCTTTTTTTTTTGCAATTCACCGTTATAATGCTTACCTGTGTTTGACAGTCTGGAATGATAGAAAGAAGATATGAAACAAAAACTACAGAGAACAAGTAGAAAGAAAATGTTACATCAGATTTGTTTAATGAAAATGAAGCGACATAAAAAAAAGATAAAGGCTGAACATGAAATAGATTGAACAAAGTTAGAGATCCACTTGAAAACAGTTTAACAAAAATGTGTAGGAATTTATTTCGCTGCAATTGTTTGTAGTTTCTTTACAATTCTGTGGTTTCCATTTTTTCAGTTTTGAGTTAACGATGCCAAATATATTAATTTTTAACGCTCTTTACATGTGTTAAATTTTTGTAAAAAAATATTAACCATTTCTGAGTTTTTTCTTCAAATAACGACGTAACTTAAATGTTCATTAAATTAATTTGCAGCACTATCGACGTATGTCAACCTTTTTGATCGCTGTTGATCGCTGACAAATTATTTTCTCAGAAAACGACACATATACGTTGTTATTAATGAAAAAAAAATCAAAATTATTTTGGATTATTTTCCAGTTTATAATCACTTATAAAAACTTGTGTGTTTATTCTGTTATTTTTTGTCACTATTATTCTTGATACGTTGTCATATTCTCATCCTCAGTCCGTTAAATTTTTGTTGACGAACAAATAAATCCATTTTTCAAGCAACAACAACTTATGTCTTCATTGCTAGTTTTCTTTTTCAAAGAAAACGACGTTTGTCGACATAATTTGTTTTATCTGCACACACTTTAAGTGTTATTTACATATTGTTTTTCGTCCTTCTCTAGGATCTATTCCTCTGAAGATTTTTGACTCAAAATTTTATATAAAGTATTTACTGCCCATATCTACAGGACTGTTAAAGAAAAAGCTCTAAAAATTTGTTATCGAGTCCATAATTTCAAATATAAAGTTTTTTGGCTCCCATGAACATTTTGATTTTATGACATACGTTATTCTAGAAAACCACAGAATTTTAATTTAATTTTTAGTTTATTAACTGAACACCGCTGCAATTTATAATTGCGATTTATATTTTAGGATTGAATTGAATGAACTAAAATCGAAGATGATCAAAATATTAAAAATATATTTAATGAATTTATTCGATATATACAATATGTATATATATATTCCAGTATGCCATAATTTTTTTTTTTTATATAAATTAAAATTTTTGAAATTCACTTTATTTTTCCCCTAAAAATGTTAAAGTTTCGTACGTTTTGCTTTATAAAATGTGGCCGTAAATTTCTTAACTTCATTATTAGCTCAACTAATGAGTTTCTTGCTTTCTGAAGTCCCTGCGTATCCATATAGTTTTAGTGTTCACTCATTGAGTCTTTATTTATCACTTACTATTTATCACTTACTTGCGTGATGTGAGCCGCAACCTAACGGACTGGAGCGATATATTTATTTTCAAGTAACTAATATATAATCTAAGTAGGCCCAGGTTCAAAAAAAAAAAAAAAAAAAATTATCAGAGCACAAGTTTAGTATTTGGCGTGATGACGTAATATACATGCGCTCCAATGAAAAATGAAAAATGAGAAATGAAACATGAAAAATGTCAATTGGAAAGTGAAAAATTAAAAATTATAAATTACAAATTACGAATTAAAAATTAAAAATAAAAAATAAAAAATTAAAAATTAAAAATTAAAAATTAAAAATTAAAAATTAAAAATTAAAAATTAAAAATTAAAAATTAAAAATTAAAAATTAAAAATTAAAAATTAAAAATTAAAAATTAAAAATTAAAAATTAAAAATTAAAAATTAAAAATTAAAAATTAAAAATTAAAAATTAAAAATTAAAAATTAAAAATTAAAAATTAAAAATTAAAAATTAAAAATTAAAAATTAAAAATTAAAAATTAAAAATTTAAAATTAAAAATTTAAAATTAAAAATTAAAAATTAAAAATTAAAAATTAAAAATTAAAAATTAAAAATTAAAAATTAAAAATTAAAAATTAAAAATTAAAAATTAAAAATTAAAAATTAAAAATTAAAAATTAAAAATTAAAAATTAAAAATTAAAAATTAAAAATTAAAAATTAAAAATTAAAAATTAAAAATTAAAAATTAAAAATTAAAAATTAAAAATTAAAAATTAAAAATTAAAAATTAAAAATTAAAAATTAAAAATTAAAAATTAAAAATTTAAAATTAAAAATTAAAAATTAAAAATTAAAAATTAAAAATTAAAAATTAAAAATTAAAAATTAAAAATTAAAAATTAAAAATTAAAAATTAAAAATTAAAAATTAAAAATTAAAAATTAAAAATTAAAAATTAAAAATTAAAAATTAAAAATTAAAAATTAAAAATTAAAAATTAAAAATTGAAAATTAAAAATTAAAAATTAAAAATTTAAAATTTAAAATTAAAAATTAAAAATTAAAAATTAAAAATTAAAAATTAAAAATTAAAAATTAAAAATTAAAAATTAAAAATTAATTTCTATATTTAGTTTCTTACCTTTTATTATTAACCATTTTTTTGTGTTAAATGTATCCCTAAATTAACATATTACTAGCTAATGCAGATAAAAATATTTTAAAATTTGCTTATTTTTAATATTAATTAATTTTAGCCAAGAATCATTTGAATTTTTTTTTTTGAATTATCGTTTAACTCATAAGGTCTCAAAACATTCTAAAGGTGCTATTACACGAAGTATTTTTTACATATGTACTGTCACTTTTATTATCCATATGAAATTCTTCATGTCTGTCAAAATTGTCTTTTTACATACGATTCATAATTTTTGCTATCACACGTGCGTATGTATTTCCGTATGACATAACCTCTAAATGTAAACAACAGCTGATTTAATTTGTGAATTTACAAAAATTTGTTTAAAAAAAAAAGGTTATATATTTTTTAATTGTTAATTAATACTAAACAATTTATTTTTCTTTCAATATTAATCTTTAAAATTTACTCTGTTTTTCTTTCGCCACAAGCAGTGTTGTATTTTCATTTGTTTGTCATGCAAAAATAGAACCTGTTCTAATTAAAAAATGTACAAGTGACTTTGCTCATATATTGTACATAAACAATGTTTCGTATGTATCACACGATGTGTACAACTTTTGTTGTGGGAAAATTTGACAGTACATATGTAAAAAACACATCATGTAATAGCACCTTAATAGGGATCAAACTTTGGTTTTTATAACGCCGGCTGCATTAAATAATGAATTTCATTAGTGTTCTATGAAGTACTTAGGAAACTTATAGGATTTTTACTCTAGTAATCAAATAGTAATTAATTCTTTCTATAGAAGACACGATCATTATTTTTTATAAAAAGAAATTATAATAGAAAAACAATTAACTTTAAATTTAATTGGTATTCGGAATTAATGTTTCAGTATCGGCAACAGTTTTAAAGTGGTAGCCGTACTCAACATTGGGTGTAATATTAAGTTTAAGACGCAGGTGGAGGGTATAAAAAAATTCGGCACAGCCGAATTTAACATTCTTACTTGTTATATATTAATATGAATCTTAAAAATTGAATTTCCTTAAAGATTTTACTTTTTCCTTAGAAGATTTTCCAAACTCACTAAAGTCTATGTTAATTCATTTAATTTTGTTATTCATTCCTTGAAAATTCTTATTATACCCTCCACATCTCAGTGGCAGAGGGTATATATAGGTTTGTCATTCCGTTTGTAACGCATCGAAAAACTAATTTCCGACCCAATAAAGTATATATATTCTTGATCCTTATCACAGCTCGAGTCGATATAGCGATGTCCGTCTGTCCGTCTGTCCGTCTGTCCGTCTGTCCGTGTGTCTGTTGAAATCACGCTCATTCAAAAAAAAAAGCATTTACTTAGGTCAGGTTACGAAAAAATTATTTGCCATAATTCCCACCAGGTTGGTATTGAAATCGGAGTAAATCGGGAGCCTCTGCGCTGAGAAATGAACAAAAGTTTATAGATACCTCTAAAAAAAACATGAAACCTAGTGTTTTCTTGTAATAGTTTAGTGGTTGAACATACAACAACATAAAAAAAGCCACAAAAAAAATGTGATTCATACATATTAACAATAACAAGAACACAACTACCATGAGCTATGTTAATAGTATTGCCACAAACCGAGGTGGAGGGTATCAAAGATTCGGCACAGCCGAATTTAACACTCTTACTTGTTTTTTTACTCAACCCTTTCACTGCTGACTTTTGTTTCTAGTTTTTGACCAGTGGGCATTTTTTGGATGGGGGTTGTAAAATTTGAATCTCTATAGTTATATATAATTAAAAATGTATATTTTTTGTATGTTCAACCAAGTATTGGCTGTTATAAACATATGAATAATGTAAGATTAACAAAATATATTTTTTCACATGTTTCATGTACTAAAACTATATTTTATATATCAGTTTATCAAGATATGATATATGAAATCGTATTTCTATTTCTATCTCTATTTTTAGTTTTTTTTTTTATTTGTAAAACTATTGAGAATAACTATAAGTTAGAGCAACGTTTTATTTAATATTCGTCATTACCAAATTTTAAATAAACATTTCGTAAACAATTACATATATTGTAAAAACTTTTGAATAGACAATCTTTACTAAAACACATATTGTAAGTTTGAATGAAGAAAACGCAAACATAAGCAAAGAAAGCTATTTACCATAATGTTATTGCTGTTGACTGTCTGTGAGTTGAGTTAACTTTTATGTATTAAAACTTTAGTATTTAGTTGCATTTTAAACTTTTACGTATACGGTTGTGAATACGAACGACTAAAAAAACATAAACGGGGCTCATACGGGTTAAACGCACGTTATCGTATTTTTTTTTAATTCTATATACATACATATATATATATATATTTTAATTTTAATTGATGTTATTAAACTTTTTATAACTTCTAAGAGCGGACTAACTTTCAATTTTAGATTAGAATGAAACGATTTATTAATTAATAATTTAAAAATTTTTGAATGGAATTTCGCAAAGTGCCAAAGATAATTAAAAAAAAAAATATTTTGTGATTAAAAATTAATACTGCTAACTTGGCCAAGTGTTCTTTTTTACAATTTTATCAAGTTAATCTATTAAATGAATCATATTGTTTATATTTGACACATCTAGCAACTATTCGTTTGTTGTTATCAAAATTGTTATTGTGGTTAAAAAAAAAAAAAAACAAATCAAAAAATTATGGGAATAATAAAACAAAGTTCTCCTGTAAAGTAATTAGTGTATGCGTCAGTTATCAGCAGTAATTCTTTTTTTTTCTTCACACAGAAAAAAAAATTCGTTCCAAAGTTGAACAACTGTATTTTTGATAAATGTTTTTTTGATAAAATATTTACCGTTAAGACAACAGAATTGTAATCTTCATCAAGTGGAAATTCGGTTATTAACTTCATCGCAATTCAGTTGATAATAAACTGTGGATTGTTTTGTTTTTTTTGCCTACCGCCTTCGTAAAACAAAAACAAAAACCGCACAACTCTTGTTGAATTATTATTATTTTTTGTTTTGTTTTTGTTTTAACTAAAGATTAGATAATATTTATTCAATATTGTGATTACTAAACCTTAGTTTAGCAACGTTTTTTTTTTTTAACCAAATCAATTCCATAGTGTAAAGTTGTTGGTTGCCGGTTGTTGGTTGGAATTACTTCATACGATATTGCTGGTGTTGCTGCAGCAACAAAAATATTATTGTGATTTTAATTGTGTATTGTGTTTAAGCATTGCTACCTACAGTTGCAAATCTATTTGATATTATACATATATCAAATTTAAATAATCTAACAATATAATATTGTTGTGTAATCGTTTAATGAGGTTTTAATAAAATATTACTTATCTTTTATCTGGTGTTCATCAGTCTAAACTTTTAAGTTTTATTAAACCATTGTAAAACTATGATTGACTTTGAAATTTAGTGATGGATTTATTAGTTGTTAGAGCAAATGTTAAAATCATTTTAATTTTACCTAGTTCGAAATTTTATAAGTGTCTGCTGAATAAAGGATCCTTTTTTTGCTAACAAATTTTGTTTTTGCAAATATATATTTTTTAACTTTTTATTTCATTTTTTGATCTTTATAACAAGCAGAGTCGATCTAGTGATGTCCGTCTGTTAAAATTATGTTCTGTCAAAAGTGAAAATCTAAAGAAACCTCTACGATATTTCTACAAAATGGTACATTTGTGCACAATGTATTTTTTGTTTTTAATCATTTTAAACAAACTAATAGAAGTGACAAATATTTTTTTTCTGTCAAAATTTGTTTTATCGTAAAAAAAAAAATTATTTTTGCACGTGTACTGTAGCATAATTTTCACAAACACTCTTAATTTTTAAGATTTATTTTGTGACCAATATTATTTGTGAGATTTTTTTATTTTTTCGGGCTAATTATGGTCAATTAAATACTAAGATGATAATAAAAAAAATCAAATTATTACATCCTTTTCACTCGACGTTTCGTTGACGGTATTTCAACTTCTTCTGGAGTGTGAACTTTATTTATTTGATTTTATTTTATTACATTGTCAAGTATTAAATTTGTATAAAAAACTGGACATCACGACACAAAATTTTAATAAATTTAATAAATAATTACAATTTTAAAAAAATCACAGTTTACCCTAACAACTAGTATCACAGATTGTTTTTATTATTAGACTAATTTTTGTTTGTATTATTGTATTTTTATTTCGTTTTTAAACCAAATAAAAATCAATTATCTTTAATTCGTCTTCTTACTTTGGAAAACTCAAAGTTGCGTAAAACAAAACAATAATCGCCTGTTGAAACAAATATTCAATTAACTGAGAAATACGCTTTGCAATAACAAATCAAAGCTGATAGTCTACAACTGCAAATAAAGGTAAATTTATTTTGTTAATCTGTATTTGTATGTAAAGTGATCTTTAATAAGATTGTAAAAAAGTAAAAAAATTCAAGTTTCCTGTACAAATAAATTTTTATAAAAAATAAGTTTTTAATTTTGTACGCGACGAAGCATCCTTCTGCCTATATCTGTAACTCATCTATGGTCTCAAAATATAACAACATAAATCGAGATAGGCTGTTATTATGTTAACAAAATAAAAAACTAATTATATATAAGTATATTTTTTTAACATTTAAACATAAAATATGTAAAAATGTTTATAAATTGACTTTGATTCAATTTAATTATCAATTAATCAGCCATTTGTTTCGAATATTGTTTTTTTTTTGGAATTTGATATATATTTCCCATGATAGTTTATTTTATTCACATAAGTGGTGTATATTATAAGTGTTTATTTAATATATGTAAATAAATTTATAAGAGGCGCAATAAGAACTTACAAAAACTAACGCAAAACTACTAAAAAGTTTTCTTTCCCAGCAAAAATTTCCATTACCAAGTAATGTTGCGTATAATGAGAAATAAAAGTATTTTTGAGTTAAAATTTGTATTCATTGCAATGCTCTATGACAAACGACATTTTTTGTTTTGAGAAGCATGGATTTTCAAGGTTAATGCCGCAAACACTCAATAACTATCCTTGTGATTTGTTTATTTTCATTGCGGATGCAAGCCGCACCGGTAACTTCAAGTAATTGAATGACATGTCGATCGGAATCATTGGGATACGTGGTATCAAAACGTCTTCTTCTTTGTACTTTGCTTTAAGGATTGTTGCTTGGATGACGTTGTTCATCAGTTTTTTTGTTGCAAGCCGATGTCATTACTAAGACGTGGTTGGTTAATATCGACGGGCATTTTTCCTTAGCCAATGTGGATGCTCCATTTCGAGGTTCCCTACTTCTTTAAAGAAAAAAAAAAAAAACAGAAAGTTCAAATATAATGGGGAATTATCATTTGAAAGAACATTCTTTGGCATTTATTTTTTGAAGATTATGTCTATCAAATGTTGGCCGCGGCTACGTCCCAGATGGTCCATCCGTTGAGTCCAATTTTCGATGACTCGTTCGAGCATTTCGACTGGTAACTGGCGAATGACACGCGTGATGTTTTGCTCCAAGGCCTGAATCGAAGCGGGATTGTCCGCATAAACTTTAGGCTTTAACGGTGTGATATCACACGATCTTGGTGGCCAATCGACCGGCCCAAAACGTGAAATTATCTGCTCACCGAAGTGTTCTCTCAATAAATCCATTGATTGATGCGCTGTGTGGGGAGTGGCGCCGTCTTGTTGAAACCAAATATCGCCGAGATCACGAGCTTCAATTTCAGGCATAAAATAGTCGGTTATCATGGCACGATAACGGTCGCCATTGACGGTTACGTTCTTACCGGCATCATTTTTGAAGAAATATGGACCGATGATTTCACCGGCCCACAAACCACACCAAACCGTTATTTTTTCTGGATGAATTGACCGCTCTTGAATCTCTTCAGGTTGCTCTTCGTCTCAAATGCGGCAATTTTGCTTGTTTACATACCCATTGAGTCAGAAATGGGCCTCATCGCTGAACAAAATTTAGTTCGAAAACGTCGGATCTTCTTGGAACTTTTGAAGAGCCCATAAAGCGAAGCGATGTCACTTGGGAAGGTCGGGCCGCTTCAGTTCTTGCACAAGCTGTATTTTGTACGCTTTCAATTTAAGATCTCGACGTAAAATGCGCCAAGTCGTTCCATACGTCAGTCCGAGTTGCTGCGAACGGTGCCGAATCGACTCTCCACGGTTTTCGTGTACACTCTCCGCTACGGCCGCTATATTTTCTTCACTGCGTGCTGGACGTGGTCTATTCGGTCGAATATTATGCAATAATGAATGCTGGGTCTCAAGATGGGTGATGGTGTTGCGAATAGCACGCTCAGTAGGCCGATTATGTTGACCATAAGTTGAGCGGAGTGCACGAAACACATTCTTCACAGAACGTCAATTTTCGTTATAAAGTTGAATGATTTGTAAACGTTGTTCAGGCGTAAGTCTTTCCATGATGAAATGCCAAACAATACTAAACAAAAATAACATGACAGCATGACACGACTCACATGTGATCTGTCAAAATAAGGTTATTGAAAAAAGTATCTCTACTTGGATCACCCGTTAAAATACTTCTCCAGATTGATCGTTGTGCTACTCGATACTCACGTTCGCACTTAATTTGATTTTCTTGACGTTTTCCACATAAAGGACGAGTTCAAACATTTAGTTTATCGGCTGGCGTTGAACGTGGAATCACAGGTAAGATTTGGCGAAAATCACCTGCCAACAGGCGCCACCAAACTGGGTTTGATTATTTCGTAGATATTGCATCGTTTTATTTAATGCCTACAAAGGCTTTTTACGCACCGTACATTCATTCTAAACGATCAATTTGCTTTGTTCTTCGGAACGTTGCACGTTGAAGTTTAATTGATTTGCATATTCAACGGCGACTTGAGTGCTGAATTAGCAGTTCTACCGCCTTCCAACAACATAGCTTCAATTCCTGATGAAGCAAGTCCAAGTGCAATTTTATTCTCGGAGCGAATCGTTGCCAAATTAAATGCAATCAGAAAAGTTTTGCCAGCTCCACCGGTAGCATCCAAAATGAAAAACTTCTCCAGTTCCATCGTTCACAACATCCATTGGAGTGTCGTATGCATATTTTTGTTGCCGATACAACCGCCGAACGTTCGGTCGGACTAATTTTCGTAATTCATTGCAATCGTATTATTTTTCAAATTCCAACTCTTGAAATGTGTCGTGCATCGGACGATTGGCCGCTGCTGTCATGCCTAATTGACATCTTCCAGCACATGTCCTCAATTAATATCAGAGCCTCTTTGTGAATTTCCTCGTTCAGTTGCAATTCTGTATTTGATTTTCTAGTACGCATCTGATGCAAAATATCATCAGACATGCCATCTTCGTATTTGGTCCACAAATAATCGGTTTGAATGGCAATCATGTTGAGATAATCACGCTATTTCGTTTAACTGATGCATATCTACTTCGTTTGCATTTTCTCTTGCTTCTTGTGTATGTACTCTTCGCGTTGCTCTGCCGTTCGAGTACATAAAGGGTTTTTCAACAGGGACGCTACAAAAGTAGAAAGACAGGGACAGCAAACGACGCCATATTTCTTGCCGCTCTTTTGACATTTCTCTTCAGTAAGGTTTGCCATTTCATGATGGAACGATTCGAAATTATTAAAATTTACTACCGAAATTCCACGTTAAGAGCACTACGTCCAATTTATAGTCGTCATAATCGTCCTAGCAGATCAACAATTGAGCGTCTAGTGGAAAAATTTGAATCCACAGGCACAGTACAAAATGTTCCCGTGCCAGTGAGACAAAGAAGTGCCCGTAGTGTCGAGAATATTGCTGCCGCTGAGGCTTCAGTTGAAGAAAGCCCAAATGTGTCTCTCAAACGTCGTTCTCAAGCGTTGGGCATCTCTGTGACGTCGTTGTGGCGAATTTTGCGAAAAGATCTTGGCCTACATCCTTACAAGATCAAATTGACGCAAGAACTGAAGCCGCTTGACCACCAGAAGCGTCGTATGTTCGTGAATTGGCCTGAGCAACAACTTGAAAATGATTCGAATTTTCATCGAAAAATCATCTTCAGCGATGAGGCTCATTTCTGGCTGAATGGCTTCGTCAATAAACAAAATATGCGTTATTGGTCAGACAGCAATCCACACGTACTCCATGAGTCATCATTGCTCCCGAAAAAATTACGGTTTGGTGCGGTTTATGGGCCGGGGCGTCATTGGGCCGTACTTCTTCCGTGATGATCAAGACTACCGTTCAATGATAACCGAATATTTTTGGCCCCAATTGGATGATATGGACTTGGAGGACATGTGGTTCCAACAGGACGGCGCCACAAGCCACACAGCGAATGTCACAATCAATTTATTGGAAACCAAGTTTGGAGAACGTGTTATCTCACGAAATGGTCCAGTCGATTGGCCGCCTCGGTCGTGCGATTTGACGCCGTTGGACTATTTCCTGTGGGGCTACGTCAAGTCTATGGTCTATACCAACAAGCCAGTGACGATTGATGAACTTCGTTCGAATATCGAACGTGAAATTGCAGCAGTACCGGCCGATTTATGCTTAAAAACCGTCGAAAATTGGGTTCAGCGTCTGGACTTCTGCAAGCGTGCCCGTGGTGGCCATGCAAAAGAGATCGATTTCCATACATAATGGCATCGAACGTACTTTCACAGGAATAAAGAATTTCATTGATATCCAAAACCGTTTTTGTTTTATTTAAAAAAAAACTTTTGTAGCGCTGTTATTGAAAAACCCTTTATATTCAGAATACGTTTGATTTGCAGCATTGCAAGTTCTGTAACCGTAATTGCTCCGACTTATTGGCGGCATTGCAATGCGAGTACATTTATTTTCTTTGTTCTTATTTTATAACCGTTTGTTCGTAGTTCAATTTGTAAATTCACAATCGCAAACACTAACCACCATTACAAAAATTCATTTTTCGGATATGTTTTAATATTTTTCTAATATTTTTACAATATAATCAAAATTAACTGAGAAAATTTTTCGTCACTATGCAACCGATTGGCTTAATTCACAATTTGACAATAAGCAGCACTCAAACAATATTTCATTACGTGGAAAAATAAATTGATTGATGTATAAATGATTTGTTGGAAGTAGCCCAAAAACGAATTAATCATACAAAAATTCCATGGGGAAAACTTTTTGTTTTTCCTTATTTTTTCCAATTTTCCGGGAAACTTTTATATATTTTCTTTCAATAAAAGCCTTACCTCAAGTGATTCTATTTTGCGATTTGGAACCAAACTCCGATTTTTGTATGGAGTTAATATTTTTTACTACCAATTACAATTTGTTTTCCTTCTGGATGGAACTAAAAAAGGTGTTACCCACACGATCTTAAAAAAGTGCCAAATATTGGCAATTTCATTTTAGATGCCAAATGTTGACATGTATTTCTAATGAGAGAATATTACAAACCGTTTGCATTCAACTCACAACAATTGATATTAATGGAAAATGACATAGTGAAAACCAGGCATAAGATATCTGGGGTCTAATCGTCGCATTCGTTATCGAAATTTTTCGATCGAAATAACTTTTTTATTTTCCAAAATAAAATACAAACAATAATTTTACTCTGCCACATTTAATGAACTATGGCCCCTGGCTAGGAATAAAAGTGAAACGAGATGTAAAGTTTCTCCGTATTTTTTAATTAACAAACCAAAATATGGAATTTCGATTGATTTTTATCGAATGCGGCGATTTGCCCCCTGTTGTTCATTATCAAGTAATGCAAAGTGTAACGAGATGACAATACCAACTTTTTGATGGGTTAGTAAGTGTTAAGCCCAGCAGAAGATTTAAAATAGTAACAAATATTAAAATTTTTTTTTAACAATTTAAAGGGAGAAAATTTTTTTTAAATAAAAAAAATAGATATACAAAAATATTGTGCTAATTTCGAATAAAACACGCCTTTATGGAAATAGAGTTTTGTAAATGTTAAATTTCTATAAAACAACAACACATAAACTCATTCTTTGGTTTAATTCTAAGAAATCTTTGGCAACATTCGAAATTCTCTAAACACAATTTCTTGTTTTATGGAGCCAGTTGGGAATTTTTTTGTATTTTTTTATTTCCAAAAATAAAGCCGCCATTTTTTTAAAATTTTTTGGGTCCGACAAATGAAATTTCTAAATGGCCCCATAGAGTATTTGTGAGTCAAATGTTATGATAATTGACAGAACCAAGGTCAACAATGGTCTTTTTGGGCAGATCTTACATGGCATGGACAATATTTGTTTTGCTTGCCCCCTACTTTTATCATTAAATTAGCTTTTTGTCATGTTTTTGGAAGCTTTTCTGGTAGTGATAATAAATGTCGTGAGTACTTCTTATATATACAGCTGTTTCCCGGTTTAACGGATACTCTTTTTAACGAATTCGCGATTTAACGAACAGCCAAATATTTTATATTGAGTACCTTATATTACGAATGAAACCTTGATTTAGTACTCGATATACCGAATTACAAAATTTTCTTAAAATAATTAAAAATAAGAAAAATTAAACAAAGGGAGAAGAATTTATTAATCCTGTATATGCAAAACTAGAGAAGCGAAAACAAAATCTGTGTAAAAATCAGAAAATGTAAACAAACTCAAACATAAGAAAAAAAATACATATAAGTTACACAAGTGAATTTTAGAAGAATGCTTTTTTCTTTGACTTTTTCATCAAAATGTTTTTTTTCTGTTCTATGTGAGTTGCTGAGTCAAGTCAACTAGAAAAAGACTTTCATTTAGAGAAAAATTGAAATCGTAAAGGATTATAAAAAGGGTGCATGTATACGGGCTTTATCCAATAAATGTGGAATACCAAAATTCCCAATATTCACAATTATAAAATAAAAATGAAAACTTTTAAAAATTATGGAAAAAAAAATTTGGGTCGAAAAATAGATGAGGTGAGTTTCCAAAAATGGAATCAAGATTATTTAAATGATTCCAAATGTAAAAAAGAAAAAATGTTCCAAGAACTGGACCTATTTTAAAAAATAAAACCTATCGAATTACATAAACAATTTTAACGCAAGCCATGGTTCGTCGTCTCGTTTTAAAAAAGATATAAAATTCGACTAAAGAAAGAAAGTGGTGAGAAACTCTACTCTCAAGCAGAGTTAGTGAAACCTTTTATTATTTACTAGCAGATTGCAGCCCTCGAAATTCGAGCGCATATTCTAGGAAATTTTATTTTTTCATTAAATAAAGACCCTAAAAGTATGCTAATCCATTAAAGCCAATTCACAAATCAACACAAAAAACAAACTCATTTTTATTACAAACACATTAACAAATTTAATAAACACACACATAGCATTGTATAATTTTATGTATGTATGTTAGTAGCAACTTTAAATGCAATTTACTCAAAATAAAGGAAAAAATTTAAAAATCTGTAAATCTGCAAATCGGCTAAAAAGAAATACCTTTCAAATAATATACGCTTCGTCTAAATCGGGATGAAACGGTAAAACAAAACATCAGTCACAAGAAATCGCCTAGCCTATTTATATTTTATTTATTCATCTATTTATTGATCAGCATAACTTACGCAAGTATGCTATATTCAGCGCTGATGAAACAGGGCTCTTGACAGGGCTTTGGCGACTAAGTCTGAACATGCACAGATTTTCGTAAATTTCAATGCCGATCATGTTGCGACTGACAAAAGCTTATATACAAAATTTCATCAACATTTGTTCATATTTGCGATTTTTTTATTTTCCAAAATAAAATACTAAGAGTAATTTAACTCTGCCATAACTAACGAGTTATGGTCCATAGTTAATAGTAAAAGTGAAACTAGGTCGGACGATTGTGCGTCTTCTTTAAATAATAAACCAAAATATGGAATTTCGATTGATTTTACTCGATATCGAATGCGACCATTTGCCCCTTTAGTCTGTTACAAGTTTTACATGGACATACAGAAAGACGGACGGACGGACGGACATAGCTAAATCTACTCAGAAGGTGATTCTGAGCCGATCGGTATAATAAAATGTGGGTCTAGGTCATATATTTTTAATACGAGGGCGGATCAATAAGTCCGTGACTTTTCGAACTTCCCTCGTAGTTATATGAAACGCAGCACTGCTCCCATCAAGTACCACTTGTTAATAGACTACTATAAAATTTTTGCAAGTTCTGTCATTTACTTTGCGTTTAACAGCTGTTCAAAATATACAACCTCTTGGTTTTTTTTAAATGGAAAAAAGTGAATTTCGAGTGCTGATTAAGCATTATTTTTTGCGAAAAAAAACCCGTCAAGGAAAAGCTTGATAAATACTATGGGGACTCTGCACCATCGATTTCAATGGTAAAAAAGTGGTTTACTGACTTTCGCTGTGGTCGCACAAATACAAATGACGGTGAACGTTCTGGACGGCCAATTGAGGTCAATACACCCGAAAATGTCGAAAAAATCCACGATATGGTGTTGGCCGATCGAAGAGTAAAAGTGCGAGAGATTGTTGATGCCATAGGCATTTCAAATGGCAGTGTGGTTTCGATTTTAAATGATCAGTTGGGTTTAAGAAAGCTGTCTGCAAGATGGGTGCCGCGTTTGCTCTCAATTGACCATAAACGTAATCGTGTGACAACTTCAAAGGATTGTTTGGAGTTGTTTAACCGCAATTCGAATGAGTTTTTGCAGCGTTTTGTAACTGTGGATGAAACATGGATCCATTACAACACTCCGGAGATCAAGCAGCAGTCTAAACAATGGATTTCTCCGGGTGAACCGGCTCCGAAGAAGGCCAGTGTAAGTTTGTCGGCCAATAAGGTGATGGCAACAGTTTTTTGGGATGCACGCGGGATAATCCAGATCGATTACCTTCAAAAGGGAAAAACAATAAACGGCTAATATTATGTCAACTTATTGGACCGACCCCATATGGCCAAGAAAAAAGTTCTTTTTCATCAAGATAATGCACGGGTGCACACGTGTCCAGTCTCAATGGCAAAATTCCATGAATTGGGCCACGAATTGGAACCTCATCCGCCATATTCTCCGGATTTAGCCCCCAGTGACTATTTCCTATTTCCAAACCTAAAGAAATGGCTCGGTGGAAAGAGGTTTAGCTAAAACGATGAAATTATAGATCAAACAAATGCCTATTGGACCTCGAAAAATCCTATTTTTTGGGAGGGATACAAAAATTGGAGAAACGTTGGACTAAGTATTGAGCTAAAAGGAGATTATGTTGAAAAATAAATTTTTTTTTGAAAAAAAAAAAAAAAAAAAAAATGTGTTTCATTCTAAAAGTCACGGACTTATTGATCGGCCCTCGTAGTTACAAATATCAGCTCAGATTCATTATACCCTGACCACAGAGTGGTGGTATAGGGTGTATATAGTTATCAAGTGGCATGTGTGTTCCATAGGTATTCAATAAAATGCAAAAAAAGACATGAGGGAAACAAATGCAAACCAAATACGGAATTTGTGAATCACATAAAAACATGTATCAAAGTTCAACCCGCAGCACTTTAGTTAAAGTACTTTAATTGTTGTTGAGAACATACAATTTCTTGTATATTTTATACTTTAAATAACCTACAAAGTAATTGATATTGTGTATAATAAAAAATTATCTAAATGTAAACATGAAGTTTGCATGTTTTAGAAAGTCACTGAAAGAACCAAACACACGGAAGTTATGTACAACTTTTAACTGAATTGAATTGATTTGCCGATTAAACGTCATCATTTCCTTTATGCATGAAACACATAAGACGACAGCGGCTACACGACTACAGCCTGTCAAAAATAAAATACACACGTTTATATGAAAACGATTATTTTGACACCAACACAGCGTCACGGCTACAAGACTACTTTTGTTGGCTGCAAAACAAAAATAGCGTTGACAATATAATAAAATCTGTAAAAGAAATTAGTGCTATGAAATATTTTATTTTGTTAAAAAAAAACATCGCATAATGAAATGCTATAATTCGAGTAATAATCAGAAGGGGTTAAATAAAGTTATTTATTTATTTTTACGTTATAATAATGCATTATAAATAAGTAATTGTATATTTAAGTCAAGTTTATATACAATCATGCATGTTTTTCTATTTTAATAAAATAAAATTGGCACTACTGAAATAAAAACGCATTTGTATAAAAACAGCTATTTATATTGTTGTTATATGTTGCTGTCGTTTTCAAAAAAAAATTGAGTAGCTGACTAAACGACTACAATTGCAGCCAGTAGCATTTGTAGTCGTGCGTTCATGTAGCCGCAGTCTTCTATGTGTTTCATGCATTAGTCTCAATAAGTCATTATTTAAAATTAAAATAATTATTGAACCCATTGGTTTCATGTATTATGACGTTAGCTGTATATTTGCATTTGTATTATGACATATGTGGTGGTCTAAACCCGAAGGCAAAAAATCTTTAACAGTTTAAGCCATCGGCATTTGTTAAATTTGTGGATAAAAATAAAACTGTTATATCTATTTAAACCCAATGTCCCTTACAAACTCCTCCTGGAACTAAATAAGTAATTCAGTTCATTGTCTATTTGGTTTTACAAATAAATAAATAATAAATTGAATTGAATTAATGTTCTAAAATATTTATGAGTCGGCACAAAGACTTTGTAAAGTCAAATGTTAAGAATGCAAAAATTGAATTAATTTAATTTACTTTCTAAAGTCAGATGTTAAAAATGCAAAATGACTTATAGTGCGTTTACATCTAGGCAAAATCTAGTATATACGAAATTTCGAGCGAAATCTAGCTTATTTTTACTAGATTTCCCATACAAAACAAAATCTAGTTCGTTACTAGATTTGTGCAGAATCTCGCAAAATCTTGTGAAACTTGGGCACTACCAAATGATACTACTGTGTTTTTTAAATATTGTAGTAGAAAATTACAACGCAGTGACTGAAAGATTGACATTTAAAAACAAAGGCAAATAAGTTGAATAAAAAGGAAATAAAATGTTAATTATTAACCAAAAAAAAAAAATGATGAATCTATAATAAAAAAATATTTAGTAATTGAAAAGTTATATCTTTTTATACTGACATGTGCCCATTCCAATCTGCTAAATAACAATTGTGGAAAATGAATTTGTTTTTGTTGTTCAAACAATACATTTAACAAATGCAGATGTTTTTTTTCGCAAAATTTCTATTTCAGTTTGTGCTTTTTTCATTTTTGATGTATAATATAATTACAAAATCTTTTCCTTTTTATAATTTTCCATATTTCCATTTTCCTATTGTTTTGTTTATTTTTGGTATTTCTGGTTTATATGTTTTATTTTGATCAGCTGTTTATTGTTGTGAAAACAAAATCTCACAAAATGTCAAAAAAGTTAGATGTAAACGGTATAGATTTTGACATAGATTTCAACTAAAATCTACTAGATTTTCTTCAGATGTAAACGCACTATTATGCATTCTTAAGATTTGACTGTACAAAAGATTTTTTTTAAATGTTCGTTATTAAATAACATTTTTGCGAATCATATTTGTCAATTGTAAACAGTTATCATTTGTTAGGAGTATGTTATAACAGTTTTTGTGTTTTCATTCTTTTCAGGTTTAATATACATAAAAAATCCTGCGAAATTATATTTTACAAACTCTTTTTGATTACCGTTTCTACCTGTGAATTTGGTAAGTTTGGTTTTTTATATATTAATATTTAAAAAACGCTAGTGTTATTTGCAATTTATCTCAAAACTATCAATAAAGAAGGCGTTAAATGTGTAATTTTAATTGGAAAAAATTTTGTATTTGAAAGATTGCAATATAATTTAATCAAGCTTGTGACATGACATCAACATTTTATTAAAAAGAAAAATCAGTTTGAAATATTTTCGAATTGAATAACATAAACTCGAAATATGTTACCGTTAGAATAAATATGAAAAGGGTGAGGTTATTCTAAGATAATCAATTTTTCTTTGCTTCCACAGTAGAAATTGTTAAAGTTTTTATGCAAAAAAAGCTACACTTTAAAAAATCTTTTTTTGCCGCAGTCTGACCATCTAAAAATTCAAAATAACTTTGGATTATTTTTAGGTTTATAACCACTTATAAAAACTTGTGTGTTTATTTCTTTATTTTTTGTCACTATTATTCTTGATACGCTGTTATATTCTCATCCCAAGTCCCGTTAACTTTTTGTTGACGAACAAAAAAATGCATTTTTCAAGCAACAACAACTTATGTCTACATGGGTGGTTGCATTGGCAGTTTTCTTTTTCAAAGAAAACGACGTTTGTCGACATAAGTTGTTTTATCTGCACACACTTTAAGTGTTATTTACATATTGTTTTTCGCCCTTCTAGGATCTATTCCTCTGAAGATTTTTGACTCAAAATTTTATATAAAGTATTTATTGCCCATATCTACAGGACTGTTAAATTAAAAGCTCTAAAAATTTTATATCGAGCCCATAATTTCAAATAAAACGTTTTCTAGAAAACCACAGAATTCAGTTAATTCTTTAAAAAGAAAAGCTTATTGTTCTCAAAAGCATTTGTGTGCCACATGTTAATATTCATTAAAAACCTGCTTTAAGGAAACTATTAACATAAAAAACTTTGTGAGCCCGATCACAGGGGAGATGTGTAAACACCTAGTAATTAAAGATTTTTTAAGTTGGAAGTACTTTTTCTTTCAGTATATTTTTTTAAATTTAGAGTTGTTGTACATTTAGTCTAGTTTAATTAGCTGTATTGTTATATTTGTAATTGTTTTATACTTTTTGGTTTTTGAATTAGTTTTTATTGTGAAATTTTTAACGTTGTCATACTTGAGGGTTGTTGAATTAGCTGCAATAATCTTTACACCAATACATTCATACCTCACACCGTTTTTGTCTTACTCTGTTTTTATACCCTATACCACTATGTGGCTTGGGTATAATGACTTTGTGCTGCTGTTTGTAACAACCAAAAATATTCGTCCTAGACCCATCCTTAATTATACCGATCGACTCTGAATCACTTTTTGAGTCGAAATAGCAATGTCCGTCCGTCCGTCCGTCCGTCCGTCTGTGTGTCCATGTAAACCTTGTAATCAAACTACAGGTCGCAAATATGAATATATTTTGATGAAATTTGGTGTATAAGCTTTTATCGGCCATGGGATGAACGCTATTGAAATTGGTGAGAAATGCTCCATGTTCAGACCTAGTCCCCATACAAATGACCCCTATGAAATCGACATAAATTGCCATAAGTTCCAAATTATCATATAGATCTCAGTGAAATTGGGTTTGTATGTGTTTATTACATCCATTAATCAGTAGTTCAAAAATAATCCCTATAGGAAAATTCTTAGTCATAGGCCCCATATAGAGCTGCTTCCCGATCTTCACTTAAATCTATCAAAAAACAAAAATATTGCACAGATTTTTCTCAAATTTGGTTTGTGTATATTTTTTCAAAGTATAAGTGACTTTACCAAATATGGTCAGGATCGGTCCATTTTTCGACCTAGTCCCCATATAAATATAGTATCCGATATGAACTTTTTCATATCTGCAGCGAAAAAAATTAATAAAAATGCCATTCAAATTTGGTATATGCTTATTTGCTATATCCAATTTGTTGGACCGAAGAGGTAGGGTCTCTAAACCATGGTATAGGGTATCGTATAGTCGGGCTAGACCGACTATAATTTTCTTACTTGTTGTCATTGTATTGTCAAATAGATTTTTACTCCCCTGAGCGTATAGATGTTTACACATCAAAAATGTGTAATTTTCAAATTGCTGTGATGTTGTAAAAGAACAATATTAAATTTATTTTTAAATTTAGCGTATTTATCATTTTAAAAACACAGAATTTGCCGCACTGTTACAATACTAAAAATAAACAGCTGTTTATTGTATGTATTTTGTAAACAAAGAAAAAATATCAAATAAATTAAAAGGTAGGTAATATTGTGTAAATTATAGTTTTAATTATAGTTAAAAATAATATGTAAATAAAATATAATAACAAACTTAATCTTCATATTGTTGAAAATGGGATCTGAAGCTCCAAAAGCGCAAAAGGATTAGGATGAAGAGACAATTTTGAAACTTATTTCGTTAATTGAATGCGAACCATGTTTGTGGAATGCCAGTAAAGGCGGCTACCATAATAAAATTTTTCTGGAGGAGCATAAGCGAACAATTGGGCAACAAATATGTGCCAGCAGATCTGAAAGCCAAATGGACGATGCTGGCAGAGCAAAGACAAAATCTGGCCAGGGTGTAGTTAATCTACCAAAATCGAGATATTTCGGTGCAATGGGTTTTGTAGGGCGAGCTGAGGAACAGAAAATCCCACCAAAAACTTCTAACAGATTTTTTGGAGTTGAATCGGAGAGTAGTTGTAAGTTGTATACATACATATATAAAACCAAATAAAGATGAAACTAAAGTTATTCTATATATTCCCTCTTAGCTCTTGACTAGTATCGACACCACCACCGTTGTCAACTCCAAAGCGTCCTCAAACAGCAAGTGCACCATCGGCTGCAACATGGATTGCAGAGACAATGTGTAAGGCAGTTGCAGCCATGAAAGAACCCAACCAAAACGCTTTAGACGCCAATACCATGTTCGCAAACTATTTGGCGAGCGAGTTGAGAACCCTCTGCGACGACGCAAGTGTGATTGTATGTAAGAAGGTCTCTTATATTCTTTCTGCAATGTTTAGAAGGAGCAAGAAAAGAAACTTTGTAAACAAAAAATATTTTATAAAAATTATTAAAGTGTGTAGGAATAAATATATTTCCTAAAATTGCAGAATAAATGGCTTGTTATAGAATATAGTTTATAAAATTAAATTTTACATTAATTTTCTAACATTTTTAAATTCACAAATTTGCTCCACATTTTAAGAAAGTATTTATTTCCACATAACTTAATAATTTTTATAAAATGCTTTTTCTTCACAGTGTTTGTTTCTAATTATTACATTTGTCTTGTTTTGCCCGAAAGGTACAAAAGTATAAAAAATGAATTCAAAGTTCGTACCTATGAATATGTTAAAAATTAAAAAAAAAAATTTTTTTTAAATGTAAATATCTCAATTTATTGATTTTTTTTGTTATTAAATAAAATTTTTTTATTGAACGATTTACATATTAAAGTTTTTAATTTATGTTAATGTTAATAACAAAAAACAGCTACCAGCTAATTGTAGTAAATACTTGCGGAATGAGATCATGCGGTTATAAAAATATGTTTGCTATATAATGATCCGATACAATTCCGAAAAATCCGTGATATCAAAAACTCATGGGACACTGCCCTCCATTCCTCCATACTTTTCTTTGAATTGTAAAATAGATTCGTTTTACAAACAAAATGTCCGATTAAACAATTTTTGCTACTTTTAAATTTTGGTCAAATATATTTATAATTTTTTACTGTTTGATCATACAAGTTTTTTACTCGAATATTTTTTCAAGTGTGACCGCACGGCAAATATGTTTTCCTTGTTGATGTGTAAACATCTACACGCGCAGGGTGCTAAAAATCTATTTCACAATACAATCACAAAAACAGCGTAAGATGTAAGACAAAATCGGTGCGACTTATGATTGTATTGGAGAAAAAATTATGCATTATATTTGTTCACTATTTATAAACATTTATAAATAATTTCCTCAATCATTTAAAACTATTCTTAACATTATAATTTATTCCATATAAATAACACAATTATCACTGCATTTAATATTAATGCTAATCAAACATAAATAAAAAAAAATATAATACAATTCATTGGGAAGTGTTTGGAGACAAAGTGAAGGAACGATTTCATTAGGAAGTGTGTAGAGATAAAATCACGGTGCGAATAGCGTTATAAAAACGGTTTGTTCTAAAACAGGGACCTAAGTTGTTATTTTATTAAACATTTCTTTTTATAAACATTTATAATTAATTTTCTCAATCATTTAAAATTATTCATAACATTACAATTTATTCCATATATGTATATTAAACAATTATCACTGCATTTAATATTATTTTTAATAAATAAATGAAATAATAAACACATGTAACCGGTACTAGAGTTTAAAAAGATTTTGAGCAAAATCACGAGATTTTAAACCAATTTAAAAATATCTGCACATTTTTGATGCATAAACGTCTATGCGCTCGTGATTTGTGATTTCACAATGCAATCACAAAAACAGAGTAAGTCAAGAACGGTGTAAGGAACGATGGTATTGGTGAAAAGATTAGGAAATGTTTTGAGATTAAAAATTAAAAATTAAAAATTAAAAATTAAAAATTAAAAATTAAAAATTAAAAATTACAAATTAAAAATTAAAAATTAAAAATTAAAAATTAAAAATTAAAAATTAAAAATTAAAAATTAAAAATTAAAAATTAAAAATTAAAAATTAAAAATTAAAAATTAAAAATTAAAAATTAAAAATTAAAAATTAAAAATTAAAAATTAAAAATTAAAAATTAAAAATTAAAAATTAAAAATTAAAAATTAAAAATTAAAAATTAAAAATTAAAAATTAAAAATTAAAAATTAAAAATTAAAAATTAAAAATTAAAAATTAAAAATTAAAAATTAAAAATTAAAAATTAAAAATTAAAAATTAAAAATTAAAAATTAAAAATTAAAAATTAAAAATTAAAAATTAAAAATTAAAAATTAAAAATTAAAAATTAAAAATTAAAAATTAAAAATTAAAAATTAAAAATTAAAAATTAAAAATTAAAAATTAAAAATTAAAAATTAAAAATTAAAAATTAAAAATTAAACATTAAACATTAAACATTAAAAATTAAAAATTAAAAATTAAAACTTAAAAATTAAAAATTAAAAATTAAAAATTAAAAATTAAAAATTAAAAATTAAAAATTAAAAATTAAAAATTAAAAATTAAAAATTAAAAATTAAAAATTAAAAATTAAAAATTAAAAATTAAAAATTAAAAATTAAAAATTAAAAATTAAAAATTAAAAATTAAAAATTAAAAATTAAAAATTAAAAATTAAAAATTAAAAATTAAAAATTAAAAATTAAAAATTAAAAATTAAAAATTAAAAATTAAAAATTAAAAATTAAAAATTAAAAATTAAAAATTAAAAATTAAAAATTAAAAATTAAAAATTAAAAATTAAAAATTAAAAATTAAAAATTAAAAATTAAAAATTAAAAATTAAAAATTAAAAATTAAAAATTAAAAATTAAAAATTAAAAATTAAAAATTAAAAATTAAAAATTAAAAATTAAAAATTAAAAATTAAAAATTAAAAATTAAAAATTAAAAATTAAAAATTAAAAATTAAAAATTAAACATTAAACATTAAAAATTAAAAATTAAAAATTAAAAATTAAAAATTAAAAATTAAAAATTAAAAATTAAAAATTAAAAATTAAAAATTAAAAATTAAAAATTAAAAATTAAAAATTAAAAATTAAAAATTAAAAATTAAAAATTAAAAATTAAAAATTAAAAATTAAAAATTAAAAATTAAAAATTAAAAATTAAAAATTAAAAATTAAAAATTAAAAATTAAAAATTAAAAATTAAAAATTAAAAATTAAAAATTAAAAATTAAAAATTAAAAAATAAAAATTAAAAATTAAAAATTAAAAATTAAAAAT
The DNA here is from genome assembly GCA_963682025.1 of Cordilura impudica. NCBI lineage: Eukaryota > Metazoa > Arthropoda > Insecta > Diptera > Scathophagidae > Cordilura > Cordilura impudica. The sequence continues at coordinate 45,426,288 of OY821517.1, forward strand.
TAAAAATCAAAAATCAAAAATCAAAAATTAAAAATTAAAAATAAAAATTAAAAATTAGAAATTAAAAATTAAAAAATAAAAATTAAAAATTAAAAATTTAAAAATTAAAAATTAAACATTAAAAATTAAAAATTAAAAATTAAAAATTAAAAATTAAAAATTAAAAATTAAAAATTAAAAATTAAAAATTAAAAATTAAACAGTAAAAAGTAAAAAGAAAAAATTAAAAATTAAAAATTAAAAACTAAAAACGAAAAATTAAAAATGTAAAATTAAAAATCAAAAATTAAAAATAAAACATGAAAAATAAAAAATTAAAAATGGGAAATGAAAAATAAAAAATGAAATATAAAAAATGAAAAATTTAAAATGGAAATTAAAAAATGAAAATTAAAAAATTAAAAAAAACAAGTAAGAGTGTTAAATTCGGCTGTGCCGAATCTTTGATACCCTCCACCTCGGTTTGTGGCAATACTATTAACATAGCTCATGGTAGTTGTGTTCTTGTTATTGTTAATATGTATGAATCACATTTTTTTTGTGGCTTTTTTTATGTTGTTGTATGTTCAACCACTAAACTATTACAAGAAAACACTAGGTTTCATGTTTTTTTTTAGAGGTATCTATAAACTTTTGTTCATTTCTCAGCGCAGAGGCTCCCGATTTACTCCGATTTCAATACCAACCTGGTGGGAATTATGGCAAATAATTTTTTCGTAACCTGACCTAAGTAAATGCTTTTTTTTTTGAATGAGCGTGATTTCAACAGACACACGGACAGACGGACAGACGGACAGACGGACAGACGGACAGACGGACATCGCTATATCGACTCGAGCTGTGATAAGGATCAAGAATATATATACTTTATTGGGTCGGAAATTAGTTTTTCGATGCGTTACAAACGGAATGACAAACCTATATATACCCTCTGCCACTGAGATGTGGAGGGTATAAAAATGAAAAATGAAAATTGAGAAATGAACAACGAAAATTGAGAAATGAACAACGAAAAATTAAAAACTTAACATTAACCAGTTGAAATAATAAATATTAATAAATATTTTAATATTAGCAGTTGTTTGGTATAAGTGATACATCTGTGGTTTTCGGGAATAATCGCGTATGTCCATTTATGTCAGTTTTGAGTTAACGATGCCAAATATATTAATTTTTAACGATCTTTACATGTGTTAAGTTTAAAAAAAACAAGTAAGAGTGTTAAATTCGGCTGTGCCGAATCTTTGATACCCTCCACCTCGGTTTGAGTATTGATAATAAATGTAAACAAAATATTGGAAAAAGTAAACAATTTGTTAAACTTAATACCAAATTATTTCAGAAAATTCTTTGGGTTGGTTTTCGTCTTTTCTATTATTTCGGATTTATTTCGGTGTTTGCTTTTTGGTCATCGTAGTTGCTGATCGGCATGCATTTAGGTTATATACCTATATGCATGCGTTTCCGGTTATATGACATAACTTCTCGTTTAATTTAGTTTTTGCTAATTAAATAGCTCGCCCTAACCTCCATTGCAAAGGTAATGGTTGTGTAGAGTGGCTATATGCATTAAATCGTGCTAATTGGAGATGGCTGTATAGCTTCTTTTAACTGGCCAAATATTTCTTCATTGTGGCCATATAGGTCGGATGGAGTAACAAAATAATAACCAAAAAAAAAAGCTCTCTCAACTTTTTTTAAAATATTGCCATATTTTGAAAACATAGAGAATAAATTTATAATAATAAATAATCAAATTAGGGATGAAAAACGCAAAAAACGAAAAGTCCCAAACATTTTAAATAAAATAATTTAATGTTATCTTTATTTTCTGAAAAACTTAAAATTTTCATCCAAAAAAAATTGTGAAAATTTATATATAAAAAATAACATTCTCATAAAATTACGTTTACTTATGTAACAATTTTTATGTTAGCAATTCTTAAATATCATTTGAGGTTTTCTTAAATTCATTGAATTTAAATTAATATCGACAAATCTGTTTTTCTATTTATTTAAATTGTAAAGAAGTGGCATCTCTGTCAAAATAAGCGAAAAACACGAAGAATAGAAAAAAACAAATTACTTCGTGTTTGACAGGATGATTTTATGTTTATGTTTAATATCTTTATTTTTTTTACTAATATTTTGTTTATTTATTTGAAAATGAAATAATGAATTTAATTTTTTTATTTATATAAAAAAGTTTTTTAATTAAAGCAAAATATTTTCACTATTTCATGATTTTTATTTATGTATGACGACATTTCAACCTAAAAATTTAAGTTTTTATCGATTGAATAAACAACACAAAAATGGTTCTCTTTGATAACAACAACAGCTGACTTTAACAATAGCGAATATCGTTTAAAAATTTTACTGATAATTTTGCAATTTTCTTTTTTTTTTTACGATTCGACTATCGTTAAAAGAAGTTACTGAATCGCGGTACTGAAAAGTTATTAATATCTCCTGAATGGCAATATTTTTTTTAAATGTAAACATTTTTAAATGTAAACATATTTCTAAATTTAAAATTATTATTTCCGACGTTTTGATATGATTTTCTGAAATTCAATTAATATTTTCTAATTTATAATTGGAAATTTTATTTTCAGTTTTTATTATAATTGATATTTTCTTAAATTTGAATGGAAAATTTAAAAAGTGAAATTTTGTATTTATGTGAATTATAAACAATTTTTAAAAATTAGATGTAATCGCAATAAGATATTTTATAGGTAAAGAGAATAATAACTCTATATAACTATGTAGAACTGTTTTGTAAGCAAAAAACTCATTGACGAACTCGGTAACTCTATTTTGTAAAGACAACAAAAAGTTAATATGCCAAACTTATGTTCATATTTGTAAAAGAATAATGAAAAAACGTATGAAATAAAAGACCTGCCCGTGTATACTCTTAACATTGTTCTGTATGATATCTAGTTGAAAATATTAACATTCATGTTAAAATAGAAATAACTATTGCAAAGCTAATTAGAACAAACAAAAATTATGGCGCCATCTACTGTGGCATAGTCACGCTGAGCAAAATGAAGTGACACTCTGTTAATGCAAAAGAAATGTATTTTCCCCACAACAAAATACTGCAGAATTTTATGTAAATAAAATAACCGATTTATTTCTAACATGCAGTTACTATGAATATACATACATACATACATATATATAATATATGTATATTTTTTGTATTATTTAATATGTGTATGTATGTATATTTAAATATTACACACAAAAAATACAACATCAAACGTTATTTTTGTGTTTTTCTCTTTAAATAAATTAATACATAAATTTTTTTGCTAAATTTACATTTGGGCAATTCACAACAGGTGTTGTATATTGTATGTTGTATTGAAATACACAATACAATCATTTGTTGTGAACACTCAGTTGTATTTTCATATTGTAAAACGCTTTCTTTAGTAATTTTCGATCCAACGAGGAAAGATCGCTTCTTCGCTTCTGCTATTTTGTATAAGAAAAAACACTTGCCAGTGTTTGCTTTTTGGTCGTGAGATATACCCTGGAGTTTTAGTTACGTACCTCTTTCATTTTAATTTATAATGAAAAAAAAAAATTTTAAATGTTTTGGTTGGTACTGAAAGAGAAAATACATACTAAAAAAATATAAACATTAATTTTTATATAAATAAACTTATCGATGTATTTGCGTTATTTGCCATATTTTATTTTATAATTATTTATGCTGATAAAATTCTATGAATTTGTTTTTTCTTTTGCATAAAAACTGGCATTCACTTGGAACTGATATTTTATGATACAATATACAACATTTACTAAACATAGCAAATGAAGTTGGATCGTGTATCAGATTTTTCAGTGAAAATTACCAACAACAATTTTACACTATTGTAAAGTGATATACGATACAACAGATACAACGATACATTACCCATTGTGAATTGCCCAATTGTTTTTTTTATTAACAACTAGGTATTTTAGCATTATTTGCTTTAGATGTTGGTGAATTTTTACTCCGTTTATATTAACTCGTGTCTGCTTGTCGAAAAAATTTTGGATCGATTTTAACCACTTTCCCGTGACCCAATCGATCTGAAATTTTGCAGGCAGGCTCGCGGCAATGACGGAAATGATCTAACATATTTTTTTAGTGATGCCAAAACAATGGAAACTTTTAAATAGTTCTACCAGAGTTGATAAAAAAAATGTACAAAGGGTTTGCTTTTGTTATATTATTACCATAACGATCACAAAAACAACAAGTCCAGCTATGAAAACAATGCAACATTTAGAATAACAACGAGAACAATATAGAAATATCATGTTTTTTATTTTTTTTTTACTTTTTCAGGGATTTCCCTGGACCTGTTCCACCGATTTTAATGATTTTTGAAGTAGAAATCTTCCAATGAATTTGGTGAATCATTCTCACTAAAAATGATCACTGTAGCTGCACTATTGAGGGCGTGATCGTGACAAGAACAACATAGAAAATTATTTTTTTTCAAGACTTTTTTTAGTTCTTCATTCAAATCTCGGGCCCTAATCGACCGATTTGGACGATTTTAAATAGCAAACTTTTCAGGATGTTAGTGAATTATTTTGTATGCCAACGAGCACCCTAGCTGCCCGATTGATGCCGTCATCGTGATTTCCACAGACGGACAGACGGACAGACGGACAGACGGACAGACGGACAGACGGACATCGCTATATCAACTCCGGTTGTTATAAGGATCACAAATATATAAATTTTATGGGGTCCAAAATTTTTTTTCTAATTATTACAAACGGAATGACAAACTTATATATACCCTCTGCACACTGGAGTGGAGGGTATAAATATTGACCATTTCTGAGTTTTTTCTTTAAATACCGACGTACCTTAAATGTTTATTAAATTAATTTGCAGCACTATCGACGTATGTCAACCTACGTTTGATCGCTGACATATTATTTTCTCAGAAAACGACATACGTTGTTATTAATGAAAAAAATGCAAAATAATTTTTCAGTTTATAACCACTTATAAAAACTTGTGTGTTTATTTCTGTTATTTTTTGTCACTATTATTCTTGATACGTTGTTATATTCTCATCCTAAGTCCCGTTAACTTTTTGTTGACGAACAAAAAAATCCATTTTTCAAGCAACAACAACTTATGTCTACATGGGTGGATGCATTGGTAGTTTTCTTTTCTTTTAAGTGTTATTTACATATTGTTTTTCGTCCTTCCCTAGGATCTATTCCTCTGAAGATTTTTGACTCAAAATTTTATGTAAAGTATTTATTGCCCATATCTACAGAACTGTTAAATAAAAAGCTCTAAAAACTTTATATCGAGCCCATAATTTCAAATATAACGTTTTTTTGGCTCCCCTGAACATTTTGATTTTATGACATACGCGGTTATTCTAGAAAACCACAGACATAGATGACGCTTTCTGTTGGATTTTAAAAAAGTGTTTACCAGTATAATTTAAATAATTACACTTTTTATTATTTGTTTAAAAACAGCCGCTCATGCGACTGTTTACTTTCACGTCTCTTTATTAATTCTTTTTCTATACTAATTTTAACGTATATCTACCTACGTACGCGCGCACATGCATTGTACACGCGTACACATACACTTACATTATGTGTAACTGAGTAGACGAGTGAATTTGCGTATTAAGCAGTTCACACGTAACTATACTACAGTACAATTGTGAGAAATACTTTTCTCACGCTTGAGTTCGGTGCAGGTGGATATATTTAGTTACAATTAGTAATTTAATTTTACTATTTAGTTACCGTACAGAAGGTAGGGTAACTATGACTTATCAAACACACTACACCTCCCTTTTACAGAAAAAGAATGATATATATTCCTGATCATTCTTTCATATACTTATAGTATTTTTAAATTTAGTTTGAAAAAAAAATATTAGGTCTCAAGATCTATTTTGGGTTCTTCACCTTCCCTTTTTTCCTTAAAATAAAATTAAATTTTAATTAATTCGATTTTGAAATTTATTTTTAATTTTAATTTAAATTTTATAAAGTTATTTAAAATTAATGTTGTAGGTAAAATTATAATTTATATGTAAAATGTTTTCTTCTTTTTTTTTTTGAATGTTAGTTTACAATAAATTCTTCTTTTATTTTTAATGTTGGTTTACAATAAATTCTTCTTTTTTTCTTAAATTAATTATAATGTTAATTTTAAAAATTTTAAATTTTATATTTAGAATTGTTGTTAAATTTTAATCTTAAACTTATTTTGACCTGGCCAGGTATTTTTAAAATTAGAATGAAAAATTTTTTTTTTTTTTTTTTTTTTTAGCTACATTGTTTTAGTCTATTTTTATGTACATTGGCTTTTTTACCGTCACTCATTGATAGGGTACAATTACCTAATTCGTCTATTTTCTCTACCGAATAAGGTCCCTTAAACAAGCTTTCCAGTTTATGGCCCGCATTGTTCTCTATCAAAACCAAATCTCCTATTTTTATTTCAATGGGATTAATTCTTCTATCGTACAGAGTCTTACTACTTTGTTTTTGCCTTTCTATCATACTCGCAGCTCGCTGCTGCGCCGTCTGAAGCCTATACTTTACCTCTTTTTCGTATGACTCTATGTTATATATTGGGTCAACGATATTGTTATCAAGAAATGGTATGTTAGGTGATTTCTTACCAAATATCAGTTCATACGGACAGTACCCATGGACAGTAGAAGGTGTTGTATTGAAGCAATACGTGAAGTATGTCAACCATTCGTCCCAATCTGTTCTGTCCGCTGAAAGATATGAACGAACGTATTCGTTAAATGTTCTATGTGATCTTTCTATAGTACCCAACGTTTGATGATGGTATGCTGTCGATGTTGTGTACTCAATATTCAGCAATCCACAAAGCTCTTGTATGGTCTGGTTCTTATACTCCGTTCCCATATCAGTCAGAATTCTATTCATTGGACCGTATATTAAAATGAAATTTTCAAAAATAGCCTTGGCTACGGTTTTAGCCTGTTTGTCAGGAATTGGTATAGTGATCAAATACTTCGTTAGATCACATATTATGGTTATGGCATATTCATTGCCGTTATTAGATTTAATAAAAGGACCAATTGTGTCAATAACGACTATATCGAATGCTTTCACTGGTGTTTCCGTTATCACCATTGGTTCCCTTGTTTTCGGTAGGGATTTATTTGTCTGACACTGCTTACATCCTTTTATATAGTTACGTATGTCTCTTGACATTCCGTTCCAGAAATATTTTTCATTTATTTTTGCTGTCATCCTTGTTATCCCTGGATGACCTCCGTATAAAGGATCATTGTGATATTTTTCTAGGAGTGTGTTTTTCTGCTCGTCAGCAGTAACATTTATTCTCCGTGGCGCTAGAGCTATTATTAATTTTTTTAATTCTTTGTTCCCTATTTCTTTAAACACATTGATTCGAATCTTCTCAAATATTTTGTCATTTAGTGATAGTTGCAACTTTTCGATGCCTTTGTTGTCGGTCATATTTTCCAACCTAGGGAAGAATTGATTTAGATCAACTTTCCCATTAACAATAAGGTCATCTATCCTAAGCTCCTCTAAAGTTATTTTCCCGTGTTTAAGGTAACACCTCGGTGTTTTGCCTTGTAAGTCAAACTTTAGGCGAACATTTTTTCTTACTTCCTTTATACTAAGTGTTTCATAAACCCTTGGGGTTGTCGTTATACTCTTTATTTTCTCATCTATTCCTGGTTGTGTTTTTCTAGATTTTGTTCTAGTGGTTACCATAAAAATGTTTCTGCTAGTTTTTATGTCTGCTATTGTTATTCTGGATAAAGCGTCTGCCGCATGGTTATCCTTTCCCCTCAGGTACTCTATTGTAAAATCATACTCTTCTAAATCCAATCTCATTCGCGTCAATTTTGAGGAAGGGTTTTTCATCGAGAACAAGTACGACAGTGGTCTGTGATCGCTTCTCACTAAAAATCTCGTGCCATATATGTATGGTCTGAAATATGTAATCGCCCAGTGTACAGCTGCTAATTCCTGTTCAATAGTAGATTTGTTCGCTTCACCTTTCGTGAACGATCGTGAGGCATATGCTATTGGAAGTTGTATTCCATCATGCTCTTGGCTTAGCACTGCACCGCATGCATATTTACTTGCATCGGTTGTGATACAGAATTGTTCATCAAAATTGGGATATTGTAATATTCTTGGGTTCAGTAGTGAGTTTTTCAAATATTCGAATGCTTTCTCACACTCTCTACTCCATTCGAATTTTGTATTTTTCCTACATAATCTCGTTAAGAGACGAGCGTGTTCCGCAAAATTAGGAACAAAACGTCTATAGTAATTGCAAAATGCTACAAATCGTTTTGTTTCATCGGCATTTTTAGGTGTGGGATAGTCTTGAATTATTTTGAATTTGCTATCGTCTGGAAGAATGCCTTTATCTGTACATTTGTGTCCCAAATAAGTCACTTCATGACTGAAAAATGAACATTTTCCTGGATGTAGTTTAAGGTTATATTTCCGACAGGTTTCAAAAACATCTACCAGATTCCTAATCATGTGTCGTTCTGAACGACCAATTACAACTAAATCATCCATATATAAGAAAGCTTGAGCTGGTGATAAACCAGCGAATGCAATTGTCATCATTCTCTGAAATGAATTTGGGGCTATTTTAAGCCCGTATGGGAGGCGCTTAAAACGGAATGATCCCTTATCTGTTGAAAATGATGTGATATCCCTGGAGTCCTCATCTAATTCAATTTGATGAAACCCAGACGTTAAGTCTAGACAAGAAAAATATTTCGCTTTGCCAAGTTGATCAAGAATGTCATCTATTCTTGGTAATGGAAATTTATCTGCAATCAATTTTTTATTAACCGCCCTGTAATCTACTACTAATCTCCATCTTTTATTAACGCTTCCAGCTAAAGATTTTTTCGGTACTAATAATATTGGGCTATTGTATTCAGAAGCTGATGGTTCAATTATACCATCTTTTATTAATTTATCCACTTGTCCTGTTATTTCCTCCTTATGCGCATAAGGTATCCTATAGTTTTTAATATATGTTGGTTCTATATCTTTTAAACGCAATTTTTGCCTGTAAAAATTATTCGCAGATATTTTTTCTGTTTCTAGTGCGAAAACATCAATATATTTCATGCATATTTCCTTTAGTTCATTTTCAATGAATTTAGGAAATTTTTCGGACAATATCTTAAATTTATCATCGTTATTCTGACACTCGACCATTGATACTGTTTCATAATTATCCAAGCTTTCAGTCTCTATTTGAGCATCAGATATAACAACTTCTTCGTCTGTTGTATTCATTATACGTACAAAAGTTTGTGAGGCGTTAGAAATTGTATTTGCTATAAATATCCCCTCCTTAGGGGTTTGGTTAGGAATTAATATGTCCCCCTTTGAATCTCCTACATTTATTCTTCTAATTACCTCTGATCTCGCAGGTAATGATATTGTGTTGATGTTTGGGTATTTTCAAATTTTCATCCGTATACTTTGTGGGAAATCATCTGGTCTTAATACTATCCAATCTTGATCCGTTCCATATTCTAGTTTACAATTGTACTTTCTAATGAAGTCAAGTCCCAATATTCCATCAGATGGAACTGGAAAGTCATCATCTACCACATGGAGTTTATGTTTAACTAACAGATTTTCAAATATCAGATCCGTTGTGATCTTTCCCCTAGTATAGGTTATACCCTTTCCTATGCCATGTAGGCTAATTGTGTTGGATGTATCTATTCTTTCAAATTTATTCTGTCCGCTTTTTATTATTGATATGTCCGCACCTGTGTCTACCAAAAATGTCGACACTCCTTCATTGAATTTTGATTTTAGTGAAATATATGATGCTGAATTCAGATTAACGTTTAAGATTCTACTATTTCTAATTATTTCATCTATTGAGTACCCGGGGATTGTACGTTTTCCGTACTCCCATGCAAAGCCCGGACATCACGTCCTCTATTATTATTGCGGTTGTTATAGTTCCCGCTGTAGTTATTATTGTTCCTGTTGTAACTGTCACGGCCATTATATTGCCTATTGACCTCATTGTTACCATTGTGGGACTGGTTACTCCCACTGTTGTATCTCCTGTTATTGTTACTACGACCGCTATTTCCGGTGTAATTTCCACGTCGGCTAAAATTTGCGTAGGATCGCCCACGTCTTTGACCCTGGGTATTGTGCATATCCCTGTTATAGTACATTATTGTACTATTTTTAGGCGCATCGGTTGAACAACTTATAAACTTAGCTACCGCATCATTGAGAGTGTTAAATTGACCTGCTTCCAGTATGAGTCCCACTCTGTCGTTGGTACTGTTTTTTGTCATTGCCTTTACAGCAATGTTTGTTGTGTATTTTTCGGCTAGTGTAGTATTTAAACCGTCCACTATGTAGGCGCTTTGTAATCTTTTCGCCAGTTCTTCTATCTCTTTGGTGTAGTCATTTGGTGTCCTACCACACTGTTTGAGATTCATTATCTTTGCCGAAAGCAACTCAACGGACTCGCCCTTGACTGTTGTTTTTAACCTAGCTATTATGCCGGCTAAATTTACTTCATTACCCTCTATGAGAGTACGTGCCGTTCCCTTCAATTTAGTCTTTACTAAATTGACGGCCACCGCATCCTGGTCTTCCGCAATTGAATCCACCAGTGTTAATGCATCCAGAAAACTTTGTAGGTTCTCTGCCCTACCATCAAAATCAGGTATGATTCTGGATGCTGTCCTTAAAAATTCCGTTGCTGTTTGTGGCATGTTTGCGCTTATTATTTCTGTCTGTATTGCTAATTTATTTTTGTCATCCGCAAATTCTACCCTTTCATGTAATGAGTTGGGCAATTCTACTTCAAGACCCCTACGAGCTGCTACACTGATGAGTTTACTTCTTAGGTCAATGAAAAAACCCTCTGCTGCAACCTTATGTGCGGGTGTTAAACGCTGATAATTTACGTTTAATACGACTCTTATTTCTTCAAGTCGTAAGTAGAGGTTTTTTAGATGTTTTTCAACAGTTTCCTCTTTGGTAGGCCTATCGCTATTGAGGCATTTATAGGACTTGTCAAATTCCTCTCTGATAAGTCTGCACTGGCCTAGTATCGCAGACCAGTCCATACATGCAGATTAAAATTGACTTTTGTCTGCTAGGACAGAAAATCTTACCAGAAAATCGCACAAAAAAAAAATATTCAAAATATTTGTCATTTAGGATTTGTCCCCCAAAGTTCCTGCTATATTAGCAATTAATTCAAATATTCAACAAAATAAAGTAATTCAATAATAGGACTCCTCCGGCACTTTATGTAAAATTTTATTCTCTTTAGTCAGTATTTTTAATAATGATGACAAAATAAAAAAATTTTGATAATATATAACATGATGTTATCGCAGTCTCTGCTTTGTTCTCTTTCTTTTTTTTTTTTTTGTTTAAATCTATTCGAGGAGTATATAATTTTAAAATCTTATGGGCCCATTTTTAAACCTTGTCAAGGTTGTCGCCTCTACTTAGATATCTCTTACGGAGAGATCTTTTGTGCAGTAGGTATAATTTTAGCGTTAAGTTTACCCCGCTTATCAATACCAAGCACAATGTGAGGTACCACAAGGATTGTATTTGGTTTGTGTGGTCGACAACCTCAACGTTGGTTATTACATTTGCGTTCGGGTTTTCTAATTTTGATTCCGGCTTACCCATGTTAAAATATAATTTTATCTTTTAATTTCCTATTCCCAATAAAAATCAATATTTAAATTTATATTAAAGAATCAATATTTTAGTTTTAATGATACATTAAATATTTTAAATTGTAGATTTATTCCTAAATATGATGACTTTTCTATGTTCTGTTCTATATATTAAGTTATTCTATTTTATAGAAAAATTCACAGTTTAATTAATTTTAAAGTGAGTTCAATATTAATAATCATGTTTTTTTGTTTTTAAAAAAAATTTTTTTTTTTTTTTTTTTAATATAATTAAATACATAATTTTTTTTCTAATATTTTGTATTCAAATTTCTTTTCAATTGATTGATTTTAACAAAAAAATGTTATCAATACGAGTATCGAAGAAATCAATATTTAACTACTATGTAATATGTATGATTCAACTTATTTAAAAAAATAAAATATGCTACTTAGCTGTTGTTTTATTCTCCAGCTGCTGTAGATGATGGTTACTGTTGTTGACGTAGAGTTTGATGAATCTGTTGCTGGGGTTGCTTATTCATGTTGTTATTACCGTTTTTCGACTCTTCACTTTTTACAATTATTTTGGCTGTTACACTTTTGGTATTCCAGTTTGATGAATCCGTTGTTGCTGCGGTTGCTTATTCATGTCGTTATTACCTTTTTCAACTCTTCACTTTTTTACAATTATTTTGGCTTTTACATTTTTGGTATTCCTTCTTAACAAATTTTTAATTGTTGATTAAATTTAAATGTTGATTAATAATGTACGTTTTTCGACTCTTCACTTTTTTACAATTATTTTGGCTTTTACACTTTTGGTATTCCTTCTTAACAAATTTTCAATTGTTGATTAAATTTAAATGTTGATTAATAATATACGTTTTTCGACTTTTCATGCTTGGTATATGTAGTTATTGTTTTTCTGATTTTTTCACAAATTAAATTTTTTCTTAAAATTTTAATTGACTTATTATTTTTTTCATATTTTATTTTTTTTCATTGGCAGGATCGCCATATAATTTAAATAATTACACTTTTTATTATTTGTTTAAAAGCAGCCGCTCATGCGACTGTTTACTTTCACGTCTCTTTATTAATTCTTTTTCTATACTAATTTTAACGTATATCTACCTACGTACGCGCGCACATGCATTGTACACGCGTACACATACACTTACATTATGTGTAACTGAGTAGACGAGTGAATTTGCGTATTAAGCAGTTCACACGTAACTATACTACAGTACAATTGTGAGAAATACTTTTCTCACGCTTGAGTTCGGTGCAGGTGGATATATTTAGTTACAATTAGTAATTTAATTTTACTATTTAGTTACCGTACAGAAGGTAGGGTAACTATGACTTATCAAACACACTACACCAGGGTTGGCATGATTTAATCATTTTGATTTAAATCATGATTTAAATCATGATTTAATCAAATGATTTTTTCGATAAAAATCAGTGATTTAATCAAATATATTTATTTTTTTTTTTTTCACAAAAATATATTTTTTTTACAGAAATTAACAAAAAACAAACAAATATATACATGTTAAAGACAGGAATCGTTGACATCTGAGAAATCAATATCATTATTATAATGCTTAAACAAAAACACCAGCTTTCCAGCTTTTTGAATTCCCAGTCGGTTTCTTAATTTACTATGAACAATGCCAAATGTAGAAAACACTCTTTCGACAGCAGCTGAAGAAGCTATCGCCCCAAACAATTGCTTAACAATTGGAAAAATCGTAGAGTATTCTACTTCGGTAAATATGTTCTTCTGTGAAATCCACCACTCTAATGGTGTTACATTTTTTAACACTGCTGGTACGAACATCATACTTTGGAATGGTTTTGATTTTGACTTAAGTTTTACTATCAATGGTAGCAAAACTGAACCATCATAGTGATTTTGTGCTTCCTCCAACGCACTTTCTTCTTCTATATCTGTAAGTGTGAATTCTGTTTGGGTTGGGTCTAATAAAAATGCCAAAAAGTGACTGGGAGTCATTGCTTGTTGATACCTCTTTTGAAACTTCGACATTTGGCTGACATTTATATCAGCATCATCAAATTTAGCTTCAAGTTTCTTCCAAGCCGTTACCGCTGTAGACAGATTTGCATTATTCCTTTGTAAAGTATCCAGTGCTACAGATATTGGCTTCAAAATTAAGAGAAAATCTTCCACTGATCGCTTTATGACCATGTTTTCAACTTTTGTCCTAATATCAGAATCGATAACGTCCCTATTTTCTTTACACACTTTCAGTAGCTTCTGCCACTCCGACAAAAAAACTTCGAAACAGTCAGATACAGTATTCCAACGAACATCTTTTGGCAGCACTAATGCTCTACCTCCTTCTGCTTTGTACAATGCGCTAGCTGCATGATTGTTTCGGAAGTATTTAACTATTTGCACTACGTGTTCCTTGATAATGCCAATTTCGAAATCTTTGGAAAGTAAGTTCAACAAGTGTGCTGAACAGCCGTATGTGATTATGTCGCTTTTTTTTAAATCGTTCCGCATTTTAGCCATATTGTAAGCGTTGTCGGTGACCAAACTTGCCACATTGCAATTGTACTGAGACTTCAATTTTTTTATTAAAACTTCACAAATTTCAGTAAGATATTCACTAGTGTGCGGTTTTCCTGTTGTATCCACCGATTCAAAGAGGATCACTTCACTTTGCTCAGTAGTAATAGCAGCACAAATTACCGGTTCATTATGAACGTTTGACCAACCGTCAACAGACATATTGACAAAACTATCAAATAGCTTAGAGAAGCACTGTTCTCTTTCTTCATGGTATATTTCATCCAATAATTTGCCTGAGATATCCTTCCGAGATGGGGGGATATAACCTGGACGCAATAATGAAAGAGCTTTTTTTACTTGTGGATGTTCGATAGATCTGAAACTACAGTTGGTGGCAAACATAGACCTTGCTATTTGTAGGTCAAGCTTTTTTTTCATAAATGTGGGCGTTTTTACAATAAACGGACTTAAACTATTTCCAGATAGCTCCTTTTTTTTAAGAGATGGTGCCGCGCATTCGTCGCCTTTACCAGAAGAACATACAGAGGTGGTAGGTTCAGAAGGTGGCGCAGATTCTGAAAAATAAATATTTTTTATTCCAAAAATACAATGGTGAAAACTGCATTAACTTACCTGTAACTTCATCATCGTCATCCGGAATATTATTTTTGCATTTTTCATAATGGCTTTTCATCCGCTTCACCAAACCTTGCATTTCTTTTTTACAATTTTTGCATATCGCTCGACAGCCAGTTTTAGAAGTCTGTTTTATTGTGAAATGCTCCCAAATCACATCCTTATAGCGAGGCATCTTTGTAAATATTAAATTAATTTATTCAAGCACACCGCACAACAATATCAACAGGCAACAAAAATAAACGATTCTTACTATCGTTCAACACAGTCGTTCGCTTTTCAGAACGCACATTCTTTCTTTTCTTTCATCAAATACGCAAAGTTTACAAAACCGGGATTCCCCATTTCTTTTACAGCCAGTTTTATCTCAAAATATAATTAAACTCAGAGTTGCCACTGTGGTAAAAATCCACCAAAGTTGGTGGAAAACTTTTAGTTTGGTAGAGACATGGATTATTTTTCGGTGTGGTCGATTTTTTTTTGAGGAAAGTTGTAGCAAAATCGAAAAAATCAAAAAAATCAAAAAAATCGCAAAAAATCACAATTTTGTATGGATTTTTTGAAAAAATCTGATTTTTTGATTTTTTCCGAAAAAATCATGATTTTTTCCAACCCTGGTGTTTACACATCTCCGCTGTGATTGGACTCACATGATTTTTTTTATATTTGACACTATTTGGCAGCTGTTTGATCAAACAAAAAGAGGCAAATAAATGTGCCTATGTGACCACAAAATCAGCTCTGTATTTTTTTCACAAAATTTTGGGCAAATACGAGAAAACAAGTTTGCGTCAAATATTTGCCTAATGTGACCTGACCGTGACCGTGCCTTAACTGTTGCTGATGATTTCTATCTAAAACAAATATTTAAATGCAGTAATTTATTTTGAATTATTGTAAAACAAGTTTAATACTTAATTATACTAGTACGCTTAATAATGGTCACAATTTTGTGAGTGTAAAACGCCCCACTTTTTAGTATCCATTCATTAAAACACGAACACGTGTAAATATTTTTTTTAAATTGATATAAAATACACGAGATGTTACATACGAGTGAATACACATGAGAATAGTCCATACTTTTATTGACTTTTTGACATTCAATATTTTTTCTAACTTAATTAGTTAGCAAAAAAAAAAAAAAAAAAAAAATGATTTTGATCTAAACTAACAATTGTGTTTCATTATTCTTCAAATTTAAAGAAAATACTTATAAGTAGTACATACTCATATGTATGTAACAAATGACTTTATGTAGGCTATAAAAAAAACTACAAAGAAATATGATATGTTTTCGTGGTTGTAAAAAAAGTATTTCAAATTCGTATTATAACATAAGAATTAATACTCCCACAAACACAATATATTGCTTTGTTTTCTATTGCTTTTGTAAAAACAAATTCGTTTGTTTTTAATTGTGTCAACCAACATAGTCAATCCTTTATGTTCGAACTAAATTTTTGTTTTTTAAAATTGAATATTAATTTCTTTCACTTTTCAATAACTTTCTATAGATGAAACATTGAGAAGCCAACAGATTTTAGTATTTAATACAACCATATTGTTCTTTTTTATATGACAGATACTGTTTATAGTGGGCGTTTCTTAATATAATTATAGCTATAAAACTTTTCTACGAAAATTTTAACGACCCCCTGTGCTCCAACACTCTTTTTTAATCATTAAGAAATAATGTAACTTTTAATTAAGGAAACAATTCTTGAAACAATCATACGTTGATCTTAGCCATATAATTCATCCTATAATTGTAGTTATTTACTAAAGTCGCACTTATAACAAGTGGAATTTTTAACTGTTGTTTTGTGGAAGATTTTATGATTTCCTAAAAACAATTTTAATTGGTCTTGGTAAGCAATTTTTACAAAGGAACTTGCTATGGAAAATTTTGTAAATTATCTTTTAGTTTTACATATTGTTGGGTTTTTTTTAAATAATTATTTTTTACTTTCTGTTTGTGTAGTTTTTATATAAACAAATTAAATATGGCTCTTGTTATACTACATGACATGTATGACTGGTACAAGGATCTCATGGACAATAAAAGTGGTAAGTGATTATTTAAATAGTTGTTTTTTTTTATGTTTAACATTTTATATTTGTAATCTGAAATATTATAGGTATTATTGTTAATTAATAATCACTAAAAGCCGCCATATACAAATTTGTTAAAAAACAGAATAAAATAAAATTTGAAGATATGCTTTTATTCGATTTCAGATTAACTGCAAGAAATAATGAACAGATCATGTTGAAATTGATTAAATAATATGTTGTCCTCGGGAAGTTGGCGAAAATTTAATTACTTAAATTTGCTTTCAAGTTAACCGTGGGAAATAATGATCAGATTGTGGTAAAAATTATAAAATAATATTATGTCTTTCGCTTTAGATAAATGCTGAAAGTTTCAATGCTTTTGCAAGTCGGGAAGTTTGTGAAAATTAAGTTACAAGAATCCGCCTCAAACAAAGAAACAGAGAGTTAAAGAGTTATAGAGAGTTAAAGAAAAGCAATAGATAAAAAATTATATAAAACAAATTAAATAATCTAACCCATAAAAACAAAGTTTTTATTAAAACTCTTTTTTTCCTTATGCTTATGAGTTTTGAATCTCTCCGTGACTGTGTGTGACTTTGTGTGACTATTTTAGAATTAATCTTTTGTTACAACAAGTCTATGGACCAAGTTTCAGATTGATTGGATGAGGAGAAATGGGTTTTAAATCACTCCGTGACTGTGCGTGACTATGCGTGAATGTGCGTGACTATGCCAAAGCTAATCTTTTTTCACAGCAAGTCTATCGACTAAGTTTCAGATCGATCGGATAAGGGGAAATGGGTTTTAAATCACTCCGTGGCTATGCGTGACTATGGCGAAGTTAGTCTTTCTTTACAACAGGTATATCGACCAAGTTTCAGATTGATTGGATGAGGGGAAGTCCGTTTTAAATCTCCGTGACTGTGCGTGACCATTAGTATGCGGGTTTCAGTTTGTTACCTTTCAATATAAAACTAATTAATGTGAAGTTTGGGGACAATCGGATAAAGAAAAGTCGCACCGGAAATCGATTGAAAATTTCAAGTGTGTTTATATGGGGAAAATATTAAGTTTTTTTGGGATTCTACGAAAATTTCGTTCGATAGTTTAATTTTTCTGACAAGTTGTTGTAAAAATCGGGATCAGTATTAAATTATTTTTTCAAAAAGCTATAAAAATTCAAAATCTATTAAAAATTCGCCAAGAAATAGCAAAAGCCATAGACCACTTTTATGCCAAAAAAACTAGGTCATAAAATTTGATAGCATTTTTTTCAGCTTTGAGAAATTGATTAAAGCCATAATTTTTTTATATTTCTATACTTATCAGATATGAAGTATTGTATTATTACCACGTTGTTAACCTATTGCGCATTGAGACCGAAAATGGGTAATTTTTTTTTGATAAAATTTTGAAAACTTCTTTTTCAAGTTTTAAAAATTTTCTTAGACAAAATTAAAAATGTGGATCGGGCACTTTAAGGTTTTATTAAATACATTTCAGAGATTAACTATGTGCACTTTTAGGTAAGTCCCTATGCCAAAATTTTTTTGACAAGAATTTTATTTTTGCGGATTTCGAAAAAAATGGGATATTTGTGAAATATTCTGTATATGTAATCTTTCTAAATTATTTATATCAAAAATTAATCAGTTCTCTAGTTTTAATTGCTATATTTTATCTTAATAGCCTAGGGTTTCGGAAAAAAATAATATGACACCATTAACCCTTTTGGAATTGGGGTCACATATGACCCCAAGCTAATAGAAGACATTTTATTCAAAAAATTCAAATATTTTGCAAATACTGTTGAATTTTAAAAAGCGTTACTTAAAATATTATAACTAAATATGTATGTCTTCCGTTCCTAAAATTTGAGATAAATCCGAGAACGTTAACCCATTATTTGCCAAGGCCAGCTTTGGTTTTTAAGACATTTTTAAATAAATATTACCGAAAACGAGTTTTTCTATTAAGCTCGATGAAACCACTATTTAGAATTTAAGAAATATAATTTGGTTATTTTTTTTTTATTTAGCCCTTTAGTGCTCCGGGGATCAAAATTATTCTTTGTGATATATTTTCGATGCAATTGTATGCTTATTACTCGCGAATATAAATTAAAACAACTAATACTTCAAATTTTATTATTTTTAAAAACTATCTATATGTTTCCAAATAAAAGAAGAATGTTTTTGAGCTATATACAAATTTTTTTTTCTATAATTACATTTATTATATTATTGCAAAAAAATAAAAATTACAAAAAATAATTTTTTTTATATAAATAGAATTCGTTAAATAAAATAATAGAATAATAATAGAATAATAGAATTCTTCAAAAAAATAGCCCTATATAAAAAAAAAATGTATAATATTATGAAAATATAATTATTAATGGGTTAATTTCCCCTTAAAAAAAATAAGATATGTGATTTTTTATTGAACTACCTTACAAATAATGACATATTTTTTGCGAATAAACTTAAAAGTGTGGGTAAAATCCCTAATATATCCGGTCCTGAAAGGCTTAAGAGGTTAATATATACATCGAAATAAAAAAACAACATCATTCCTGTACAAAGTCAAGTTTAATTTAACAATGTTCAGTTATAGCTAAAAAATGTTCTTATTTTATTTGGAAATATAAATAGTTTTTAAAAATAATATAATTTTATAAAAAAAATTGATTAAAAGGTGTGTAAATTTATCGCGAGCAATAAGTAGACAATTGCACCGGAGATATATCACAATGGATAATTATGATTCCAGGAGCTCTGAAGGGTTTAATAAAAAAAAATTAACCGAATTATATTTCTTACATTCTAAAAAGTGGTTTCATCGAGTTTAATAGAAAAACTCGTTTTCGGTAATCTTTATTTAGAAATATCTTAAAAACAAAAGCTGGCCTTGGCAAGTAATGGGTTAAAGTTCTCGGATTTATCCCAAATTTGAGGAACGGAAGATATACACATTTGGTTATAAAAATTCAATAGTATTTGCTTTTAAAAATTCAACAGTATTTGCAAAATATTTGAATTTTTTAAAAATAAAATTGTCTTTTATTAGCTTGGGGTCATATGTGACCCCAATTCCAAAAGGGTTAATGGGGTCATATTATTTTTTTCCGAAACCCTAGGCTATTAAGATAAAACTAGCAGATTCCAGCGCTCGAAATTCGAGTGCAATTTCTAGGCAGCTTTATTTTTGAACTTAGCCAATTCACAAACCAACACTTTTATGGTTTATTATTATTGTGAATGAAGATAACAAACTCATTAACAAACAAATTAGAAAATTTAATAAAACACACATAGCATATGTATAATTTTATGTATGTGTCAGTAGCAACTTTAAATGCAATTTACTCAAAATAAAGGAAAAAATTTAAAATCTGTAAATCTGGTGAACAGCTAAAAAGAAATACCTTTCAAATAATATACGTTTAGTCAAAATCGGGATAAAACGGTAGAACAAAATATCGGTCACAAGAAATCGTCTAGCCTATTAATATTATAGATACAGCATTTAAAAGTAGAGAACTGATTAATTTTTGATATAAAGAATTTAGAAAGATTACATATACAGAATATTTCACAAAAATTCCATTTTTTTCGAAATCCGCAAAAATGAAATCCTTGTCAAAAAATTCTAGCATAGCGATTTACCTAAAAATTCACACAGTTAATCTCTGGCATGTATATAATAAAACCTTTAAGTGCCATATCCATTTTTTAAATTTTGTTTAAGAAAATTTTTTAAAACTTGAGAAAGGAGTTTTCAAAATTTTATCAAAAAAATTTCCCATTTTCGGTCTCAATGCGTAATAGGTTAACAACGTCGTAATAAAACAATACTTCATATCTGATAAGTATAGAGACAAAAAAAAATTATGGCTTTAATCAATTTCTCAAAGTTGAAAAAATGCTATCATATTTCATGACCTAGTTTTTTTCGGCACAAAAGTGGTCTGGGGCATTTGCTACTTCTTGGCGAATTTTTATTAGATTTTGAATTTTTATAGCTTTTTGAAAAGATAATTTAATACTGATCCCGATTCTTACAACAATTTGTCGGAAAAATTAAACTGTAGAACGAAATTTTTGTAGAATCTCAAAAAACCTCATATTTTCCCCATATAAACACACTTGAAATTTTCAATCGGTTTCCGGCGCGACTTTTCTTTATCCGATTGTTTCCAAACTTCACATTTATTAGTTTTATATTGAAAGCTAACAAACTGGATCCCGCTTATCCCCAAAGAACGCATTTTAATTTTTAAGGAGCACTCTAGTGACCATGCGTGACTGTGCGTGGCTAAGTCAAAGTTAATATTTTTTCACAGCAAGTGCAGGTACCAAGTTTCAGATCGATCGGATGTGGGGAAATGACATTTAGATCACTCCGTGACTTTGCGTGACTGTGCGTCACTACCCGAAAATTAATCTGTAGTCACAAAAAGACTATGAGCCAAGTTCCAGATAAATTGGATAAGGGGGAGTGGTGTTGCCCCATGACAGAGAATGTGGGTTAAAAGAAAGAGTTTAAAAAAATTAAATTTTATCATTATTTTAAATTTTCCATTTCAAATTTTGAATAATTATTAGCTTGAAATTGCTCGACATACCGAAGGAATATTAATGTGATGCTTTTTTGTGAGTTTTTTTTTTATATAAAATAAAATTTTTAAATTTTGTCTTCCCGGGTAGGACAGAAACTGAATATTTTTAGAAATAAATAAAAGAATTTTGGAGTCTCTTCTCATTTTATTTATAGTTATATTTAGCTGATATCTAAAATCAGCTACAATTTTATAAATCATAGATCGGAGTACGTAACTTTCAACGAATCTATTAATTCATTATTTGATAGATAAATCGATTATTTCTTAGATTTAATTGCTTGTAAACCCGAATAATACATAAGCCAGGTTGGTAAAATATATGTATAAAATTCATAAAAAAAAAAATATAACAAGTAAGAGTGTAAATTCGGCTGGGCCGAATCTTTGATACCCCCCCACCTTTTTTAATTTAAAATTTTTCATTTTCCATTTTCCAGTTTTAATTTTTCATTTTCCATTTTTAATTTTTCATTTTTAATTTTTAATTTTTCATTTTTAATTTTTCATTTTTCATTTTCCATTTTCATTTTTAATTTTCCATTTTTAATTTTTCGTTTTCCGTTTTCCATTTTTCATTTTCCATTTTTCATTTTTCATTTTCCATTTTTCAATTTTAATTTTTTATTTTTCATTTTTTATTTTTTATTTTTCATTTTTCACTTTTCATTTTTCATTTTTTATTTTCAATTTCCATTTTCCATTTTTCATTTTTTATTTTTCATTTTCAATTTTTCATTTTCCATTTTGCATTTTTCATTTTCCATTTTCCATATTTCATTTTTCATTTTTCATTTTTCATTTTTCAATTTTCATTTTTTATTTTCAATTTCCATATTTCATTTTTCATTTTTCATTTTTCATTTTCCATTTTTCAATTTTCATTTTTCATGTTCCATTTTCCATTTCTCATTATCCATTATTAATTTTTCATTTTTCATTTTTCATTTTCCATGTTCCATGTTCCATTTT
Source organism: Cordilura impudica (assembly GCA_963682025.1). Classification (NCBI taxonomy): domain Eukaryota; kingdom Metazoa; phylum Arthropoda; class Insecta; order Diptera; family Scathophagidae; genus Cordilura; species Cordilura impudica. Next base: position 45,448,864 of record OY821517.1, read on the forward strand.
CCATTTCTCATTATCCATTATTAATTTTTCATTTTTCATTTTTCATTTTCCATGTTCCATGTTCCATTTTCATTTTCATTTTCCACTTTTCATTTTCCATTTTTATTTTTCATTTTTCATTTTCCATTTCCGATTTTCAATTTTTTATTTTTCATTTTCCATTTTTCATTTTTAATTTTTCATTTTTCATTTTCTATTTTCCATTTTTCACATTTAATTTTAATGATAAAAAATATGTGGTAAAACTTGCTTAGGCCAATGTGACACATATGAACATATATGTACAACATATCTTAAGAAAAACAACAAACACACTGAAAAATTTTATTTTTTAAGAGTTTTTTCAAAGTTTCATCCATAGCTCGTGAACCCTTTGACCTTTGGGATGTTAATAAACGATTTTATATAAAAACGAACGGCCTAGCTTATATATTGACGGCGTGATCGTGATTTCCACAGACAGACGGACAGACGGACAGACGGTCATCGGTATATCAAGGATCAAGAATATATATTTTTTGGGGGTCTCAGGAATTTGTTTCGGTGCGTTACAAACGGAATGACAAACCTATATATATCCTCTGCCACTGAGGTGTGGAGGGTATAAAAAGTGGTTAATACTTATACTATTTGTATCTTCTAAATTTGAAATAAAGGTGCGATTAATGAAATAAATACTGGCATGTAAGACGATTTTTAAAATCAAATAATTTAGGGATGTAAGATAGGAAAAAGGGAATGTTTGATTTAAAGATTTAAACAATTTTACCTGCAGGCGTCACATTTTGTTACAAAAGTAAAGGTCTTTTATTAAATTCTCTGTGCATTATAAATATTCCAAACTTAATTGAATTGATCAAGCGCGATAGTGTGTAAAACAATATAATTTTATTAATTCACTATAATAAAAAATCAAATAATTATAAATCGTAAACAATTAAAAAGTAACATAATTGTTTGTTTGCGTTCATTTATAATTGTTTATCATTTCTGTTCTATCTTGTTTTATTAACAACTAGTTTCATAGCAAAAACAAAAAAATGTATTAAACTAAAACTGCAAATTACTTTTAAATTTATTTATTTATTTAATTTTTTATGTACAGATCCTCGTGTCAGAGATTGGTTTATGATGTCTTCACCCGTGCCCACATTCTTACTCTGTGTCTTTTACGCTTATTTTAGTAAATCTCTAGGGCCAAAGTTAATGGCTAAACGTAAATCTATGGACTTAAGAAAAATATTGGTTTGGTATAATCTATTTCAAACAATATTTAGTGCTTGGATATTTTATGAGGTACTTATTAAATTTAAAAGTTTTATTTTTTTTTAAATCTTATATATAACTTCATAATCTGATTTTTTTCTAGTATTTAATGAGCGGCTGGTGGGGTCAATATAATTTCAGATGTCAACCTGTGGATTATAGTAATAGTCCTTTAGCGTTAAGAGTAAGTATTTTTTATTATGCTAAATGAAAACATGACTTGAATGGACTGTATATTTTTTTTTAAATTTTTTATATTTTTTTTTATATTTTTTGTTATTTTTTTTTTGTTATTTTTTTTATATTTTTTTTTTTTATTTTTTTATTTTTTTTTATTTCTTTTTATTTTTTTTATTCCTTTTTATTTTTTTTAAATTTTTTTTTGTTTTGAACAACATGGTTTTAATTTCTTTAGAATCGTGTGTTTGTTTTTCGACATATTTAATTTTATGAAGTTCACGATTAATCTGAAAACTTTATACTTTTTAGACTCTGAAACATTTTACTTATTTTTATCTTCATTTGTGTGAGCAAAGGATGCCGAAATAATTTTCTAATTTTCTGTCAAAACCACAAAATTACTCTGTAGAATTCATGCAGATTTAACCCTGGAATAGAAACAGTTCACACATTTCCATATATTATTTATTTGTTTATCAATATGTTTGTTATGTAATTTTTCATGGACAACATAACATAGACTTTTCGATCAAAAATATTATCTTTAATTATATATATATCTTTCCGATCTTTTAGAAGCCTTTATGCTAATAAACTATCTTTATTTCAGATGGCTCGTATATGTTGGTGGTATTATATATCAAAATTTACGGAATTTTTTGACACATTATTTTTTATATTGCGTAAAAAAACTCAACATGTTTCAACATTACATGTCATTCATCATGGTTGCATGCCCTTCTCCGTATGGATGGGCCTGAAATTTGCACCCGGTAATATTTTCAACAATTGTTTGAAGTTTTCGACAACATTTTTATTGTATTTGTTTTTATTAGGCGGCCACAGTACCTTCTTTGCCTTATTAAACTCATTTGTACATATTGTAATGTATTTCTATTATATGATTGCTGCCATGGGACCAAAATATCAAAAATTAATATGGTGGAAGAAATATTTAACTTCTTTCCAAATGGTAAGTTCATACATACTTAAATCTAATCTGAATATAATTGCATTTTTTATGTATTTGGATTTTCTAAATTGAGATATCAAAGAAAAATTTCATACCTACTTTAGACTGTGTTGTGCTGTGTGGCATCATATTGCAAACAATAACGACTACAGTAAAAGCCATGTTATGTGGAATGCATTCCGGATAGTTCAATGTTTCATTAAAACTAGAAATTTTACGAGAATTATTCTTGATTTCATTATTTTTAAGGATTCTAGTTTATCTTTTTTCAAATTATATACCTGAAGACAATTTTTTTTATATGTCAGCTAATTGAATTTATTGCAAATAATAAATACATATTATGTATACGAGTATACACACCCATGCGAGTACCCAAAATGTTCAAATAATTCGAATTATTGCAATTATAAAATTTAATAATAAAAATTTTCTTAAAATTAAAATTCCATTAAACTGAGTGTTCCGGTTTAATTGGATGTCGGATAATCGGGTTTTTATTGTAGATTGAAGTGACATTTTGCCCGGTTCTTCGGTCGATCGGTCAACTAAAAAAGCCGCGTCAAGTCACGATGGGTTTAACCAAATAATATTATTTATATGGAATTCTAATTTCAATTCTTTACGTCATATTTTGTGACAAAAAAAAAAAAAAAAAAAAAAAAAAACACTGACATTACCACATTTCCTTTCAATTATGTACGTTATCTTGACATTTTATTAACTGACAATATGCTGGTAATTTTATTTTTGATGTAAAATGTTGTCATAAATAACTTAAAATTTAAATAAAGGTCTTTTTGTGGATAAGTAATTTCTGCTGAAACATTTACCTTTTTTATTTACTATTTTCTGTTAATAATCTAACCCACGTTACTGTGCGTGACTTTGCATGACTATTCTAAAATTAATCTCTGGTCACAACAAGTCTATGGACCAAGTTTCAGATTGATTGGATGAGGGGAAATGGGGTTTAAATGACTCCATGACTGTGCGTGACTATGGGTGAGTGTGTGTGACTACCCCAAAATTAATCTTTAGTCACAACAAGACTATGGGCCAAGTTTCAGATCGTTCGGATGAGGGGAAGTGAGGTTTTAATCTCTCCGTGACTGTGCGTGACTATGCGCGACTGTGCGTGACTATGTCAAAGTTAATATTTTTTCACAGCTAGTCTATCGACCAAGTTTCAGATCGATCGGTTAAGGGGAAATGGGTTTTAAATCACTCCGTGACTGTGCGTGATTATGCGTGACTGTGCATGACTACCCCAGAATTAATCTTTAGTCACAACAAGAGTATGGGCCAAGTTTCAGATCGATCGGATGAGGGAAAGTGAGGTTTTAATCTCTCCGTGACTGTGCGTGACTATGCGTGAGTGTGCGTGACTATGTCAAAGTTAATCTTTTTTCACAGCTAGTCTATCGACCAAGTTTCAGATCGATCGGGTAAGGGGAAATGGGTTTTAAATAACTCCGTGACTGTGCGTGACTATGCGTGACTGTGCATGACTACCCCAAAATTAATCCTTAGTCACAACAAGAGTATGGGCCAAGTTTCAGATCGATCGGATGAGGGGAAGTGAGGTTTTAATCTCTCCGTGACTGTGCGTGAGTGAGCGTGACTATGTCAAAGTTAATCTTTTTTCACAGCTAGTCTATCGACCAAGTTTCAGATGGATCGGGTAAGGGGAAATGGGTTTTAAATCACTCCGTGACTGTGCGTGACTATGCGTGACTGTCCATGACTACCCCAGAATTAATCTTTAGTCACAACAAGACTATGGGCCAACTTTCAGATCGATCGGATGAGGGGAGGTGTGGTTTTAATCTCTCCGTGATTGGGCGTGACTATGCGTGACTGTGTGTGACTACTCCAAAATTAATCTTTTGTCACAACAAGACTATGTGCCAAGTTTCAGATCGATCGCATGAGGGGAAGTGAGGTTTTAATCTCTCCGTGACTGCGTGACTATGCGTGAGTGTGCGTGACTATGTCAGCTAGCTGTCGGCCAAGTTTCAGATCGATCGGGTAAGGGGAAATGGGTTTTAAATCACTCCGTGACTGTGGAAGTGAGGGGAAGTGAGGTTTTAATCTCTCCGTGACTGTGCGTGACTATGCGTGACTGTGCGTGACTGTGCGTGACTATGTCAAAGTTAATCTTTTTTCACAGGTAGTCTATCGGCCAAGTTTCAGATCGATCGGGTAAGGGGAAATGGGTTTTAAATCACTCCGTGACTGCGCATGACTATGCGTGACTGTGCGTGACTACCCCAAAATTAATCTATAGTCACAACAATACTATGGGCCAAGTTTCAGATCGATCGGATGAGGGGAAGTGAGGTTTTAATCTCTCCATGACTGTACGTGACTATGCGTGACTGTGCGTGACTACCCCAAAATTAATCTTTATTCACAACAAGACTATGAGCCAAGTTTCAGATCAATTGGATGAGGGAATGGGGTTGCCCCATGGCAGACAGACACACAGACAGAGAATATGAGTTAAAAGAGTTTAAAAATTACATTTTTTCGGTGAAAATTAAAAAAAAAGGTATTTTAAATTTTTTTTTTTAAATCAGTTATTTTATAATTAAAAAAAATCTATTTAAAAACTTAAACTTAAAAAATAAAAAATGACATGAATATATTAGAAATCCGTTAAATAATTTTTGTTGTTTTTTTTTTTTTAGATCCAATTTGTTGCTATTTTCACTCATCAGTTCCAACTGTTATTCCGGGAATGTGATTATCCTAAAGGTTTTATGGTTTGGATTGGCCTACATGGCGTTATGTTCCTATGTTTGTTCTCAGACTTTTATAAAGCCAAATATCTGAAAGCAGCCAAAAGAGTTAAAGCAGTAAACGGGCATATTAAATCAACAGTCAAGGAGCATCTTTCCAATGGAAATAGCAAACATATGACTAATGGTGATGTTGTTTATGCCAATGGCAATGACAATAAGGGAGCATGTATGGTAAGTAATTGAAAATAATTTGAAATGAAATTAAAATTAATCTATTTTAAAATGTAAAAATTTGTTCAATATACAAAATAAGGTGTTTCAGTTGAATATGAAATGCTTTTTGAAATATTTTCGCAATCGTTTTTTTTAACAGTGCAATTGATCATTACTAAACACCTTTTACAAATTACATTTGTATGTTTGTTTTCTTTTGAAACCTCTCATCATTATTAGAAAATTTATAAGTTAAAAAAAAAAAAAAAAAAAACAAACTTATTTGTTTATACAAATTCTATTTAATTAACACTTGCGTGTTAAACCGGACCTAAGTCCAAAAAATTTAAACTACAGAGCAAAGTTTTTCACCCGCTTAGTTAAATTTACAGGCTTAGCTTCAGTGATTTATAGTTGGCTGATATATTGTGCTAATAGTAATAACGGGTGATTTTTTAAGAGCTTGATAACTTTTTTTTAAAAAAAAACGCATAAAATTTGCAAAATCTCATCGGTTCTTTATTTGAAACGTTAGATTGGTCCATGACATTTACTTTTTGAAGATAATTTCATTTAAATGTTGACCGCGGCTGCGTCTTAGGTGGTCCATTCGGAAAGTCCAATTTTGGGCAACTTTTTCGAGCATTTCGGCCGGAATAGCCCGAATTTCTTCGGAAATGTTGTCTTCCAAAGCTGGAATAGTTGCTGGCTTATTTCTGTAGACTTTAGACTTGACGTAGCCCCACAAAAAATAGTCTAAAGGCGTCAAATCGCATGATCTTGGTGGCCAACTTACCGGTCCATTTCTTGAGATGAATTGTTCTCCGAAGTTTTCCCTCAAAATGGCCATAGAATCGCGAGCTGTGTGGCATGTAGCGCCATCTTGTTGAAACCACATGTCAACCAAGTTCAGTTCTTCCATTTTTGGCAACAAAAAGTTTGTTAGCATCGAACGATAGCGATCGCCATTCACCGTAACGTTGCGTCCAACAGCATCTTTGAAAAAATACGGTCCAATGATTCCACCAGCGTACAAACCAAACCAAACAGTGCATTTTTCGGGATGCATGGGCAGTTCTTGAACGGCTTCTGGTTGCTCTTCACTCCAAATACGGCAATTTTGCTTATTTACTAAGCCATTCAACCAGAACTGAGCCTCATCGCTGAACAAAATTTGTCGATAAAAAAGCGGATTTTCTGCCAACTTTTCTAGGGCCCATTCACTGAAAATTAGACGTTGTGGCAGATCTTTCGGCTTCAGTTCTTGCACGAGCTGTATTTTATACGGTTTTACACCAAGATCTTTGCGTAAAATCTTCCATGTGGTCGAATAACACAAACCCAATTGCTGCGAACGGCGACGAATCGACATTTCACGGTCTTCAGTAACACTCTCAGAAACAGACGCAATATTCTCTCCTGTACGCACTGTACGCATTCGTGTGGTTGGTTTAATGTCCAATAAAGTAAACTGAGTGCGAAACTTGGTCACAATCGCATTAATTGTTTGCTCACTTGGTCGATTATGTAGACCATAAATCGGACGTAAAGCGCGAAACACATTTCGAACCGAACACTGATTTTGGTAATAAAATTCAATGATTTGCAAGCGTTGCTCGTTAGTAAGTCTATTCATGATGAAATGTCAAAGCATACTGAGCATCTTTCTCTTTGACACCATGTCTGAAATCCCACGTGATCTGTCAAATACTAATGCATGAAAATCCTAACCTCAAAAAAATCACCCGTTACAAACAATGTAGGATATTGTAATTTCTTAATTACTTTTTACATAAATGTTTATTCAATATTGTAGAACTTTAATCATCTAGAATCATGTGTTAGGCTTAGTAAGACTTCTTTGTAATTTAGTTGCATTTTGAAAATGTGTTGTTTATTTGCAAAACATAGACATGTATTTTAAACAAAAATTAGTTTAGTGTCTTTTTTTTAATATTTTATATTTGTTTTCTAACTTTCTTACAGCCCGTTTTGGATGATGAATCAGAAGTAAATGCTACCACGACCAATGGTCATTTAGCTAAAGGCAATGGCGTTTATAAAAATGGCTATGCCAACGGACATATACTCAAGGAAGGTTTTATCTCGACCAATGAAGCTATATTAAACTCAGATATCAGTAGTTCTAGTCTTCACCAGAGAAAAGTCAAATAGTTATATAGGAAGCCTAGGGTATAAATTAATTTTACATAGTTTTTAGCAACAAATTATATACAAAAAAAAAAAAAAAAAAAAAAAAAAAAAAAAACAATCAAAAATAAGAAAAGCGAAAAACGGGATATAAAATATAAAAAGAAAATAATAATAAGATAAAAAACACGCAAAATTCAGAATTACTAAATTTTATTTATCGGCAATTATTAAACAAAACTTAGAAAAGAATACATAACCAAAATGAAAAACAGCAATCTCAAAAAAAAAAAAAATTTTTTTTTGTGAACTAATTGACAAAAAAAAATATACAATCCTTAAAATTATTGCTTCACTACTAAACGCAAAACAAGCAACAAAACCATGTAATTTTATAAATTATTTATTATTGTAAGAAAAAGTTACATACTTTTTTATAGATCCCTCAGATGAATGACTAGAATTGCATAAAATATTTTGTATATTTTATAAATCTGCTTTAAAAACTAAACTAAACTTTTTTTTTGTAAACGGTTGCCTTTTTCTTTAAGTTCAAATAGTAAAATTTCATTAAATGTACATAAAGTCGAACTAACTTTAAAGCGAGTAACTAAAAACCACCTTTAAAATAAAAAAAATAAAAAAAAAAACAAAACAATTCTATGAAGATAGTTTTATTTTAGTTTTGAATATTAAAAAAAAAACTTTTTTAATTAAATTTAAATGTCTTATTTTTTTTAGTAAAACTAATATATTTATAGCTAAGTGAAGTATCTTTAAGAAAGGACCAGGGTTTTTTTCTATTGTATTAGAAGGAAAAAGGATGGAATTGGTTTAAGTAGTCATTTGTTTGTAGTTAAAAAATAATATGTATACATGTGTATAAGTATGTATATTAAAAAAAAATCACAATCACGTTTGTTAAAACAAATTATTTTGTGTGTATAATTAAAATTCATATAAAAGTCAAAAACAAAATGCTTTAAGAATCTTTACAACGCAGTGAGACTGCTTTATAATCATTGTCACATTTAAATTTGAAATATATTTTTAATATTTTTTATTCGCTGTAAATTCTTGAACGAAATAATTGCAGAAAATTCAAAAATATTTAGAACAAATACTGTTACAAAAATGGTACTGATTAAAACTACTTTTTTATATCTTTTGTTTTTTTTTCAAATTTAAAAAAAAAAAATGTATGAATCGCATTTATTTAATAAACAAAATCTCCATTAAAACAAAAACTCGTTGCTTCTTTTTATTTATTACCAAATGTTCAATTGCATCACATAAATTTGAATTAAAAATTTAATACAATTTAATAAGAATAAGAAATATCTATTTTATATGATGACAAAGTTTGCATAATAATCTTTATTATCAATTTAATTTAAAAACTTTAAAGCATAAAATCTAAAAACATATTTTTTTAATTAACTGTTATTTTTTTAAAAGCGGTTATTGATATTAATATTACTGTTAATACCTAATGGTTTTTTAAAGATTAGATTGATATTATTTATTGTAAAAATACACATTAAAAAATAAATTGATATTGAAAACGCAAAACAAAAACACTAATCAATCATAATTTAACAATTATGTCAGAAATCTGTCTGTTGACGAAACTCTCAAAAAAAAAGCATACCTTCGGAAAGTATACCTACCGTGATATTGATTTGGTCCAATTGTTGGATATGCCCAAAAGCCAATTGGTTGAATTGATGTGCACAGTCGTGTCCGCAGATGTTTCTCTCGTGGCTTGAAACGCAAACCATTGGCTCTATTAAAAAAATTGCGTAAAGGAGGCTCCGCTCGATATTGTCAAGACTCATTTGAGTAACGATTGTCATTCCTGAAATAACTGGCTCCGCAATTGGTGTCTATATCTTGGTGCTACCCACAGCTTCAGATTTTTTCCTTTGAAGTAGATTGTTAAACTTTTATTAGAACAACGCCACCATCCCTTCGTCGTCTCTTTATAAGTTTATAGTATGTTTTATTTATGCAAACCTCAACAAATGCATATTGAATTTTTTCATACAGTTCCTTGTTTCATGAAGAAAAAAAATTATAAAAAACAAGTTAGAAAATTATAGTCGGTCTAGACCGACTATACGATACCCTATACCATGGTCTAGAGACCCTATATCTTCGGTCCAACTAATTGGATATAGGAAATAAGCATAATCCAAATTTGAGTGGCATTGTTATTAATTTTTTTGGCTGCAGATATGAAAAAGTTCATATCGGGTGCTATATTTATATGGAGACTATATTTATATGGTCGAAAAATGGACCGATCCTGACCATATTTGGTAGTCACTTATATTTTGAAAAAAAATATACAAATATATACAAAGAGAAAAATCTGTTAAGTGAAGTGAAGATCGGGAAGCAGCTCTATATAGGGCCTATGACTAAAAATTGTCCTGTAGGGATTATTTTTGGACTACTGATTAATGGATATAATAAACACATACAAACCCAATTTGACTGAGATCTATAAGAAAATTTGGATCTAATGGCAATTTATGTCGATTTCATAGGGGCAATTTGTGTGGGGACTAGGTCTGAACATGGATCGAATTTCACCAATTTCAATGATTACAAGGTTTACATTTACACACAGACGGACGGACATCGCTAAATCGACCCAGAAAGTGAATCTGAGTCGATAGGTATAATAAAAGATGGGTCTAGGTCAAATATTTTTGGTAGTTACAAACAGCAGCACAAAGTCATTATACCCAAACCACATAGTGGTGTGGGGCATAAAAAGAAATATTTTTAAGATTTAACATAAAACAGAAAAAGAAATACAAATATTCACATCATGAGTGATATTGAAATTTATCTGCTTCGAGATCAAATTTGATCGAAATTATTTTTTTTATTAATTATTAATTAATTAATTCTTTATTTAATAGCAAAATTTACAAATTTCTTACATATTAGGAAAACTTATTGCACAGATTTGGCTTTGCCTTATATCTAAAGTATTATTATAAATTTTAAAGAAAAGTGAAAGGTATAAATAAAAGATTTAAAGCCGAAGGAAAACTATTAACAAAAACCTTCAATATGAATAGAAAAAAAAAAGAAAAACAATAATAACAAGCATTGATATTATTTAATACAGAAAGATATAGGCTTATAATTAATAAAATTAATAAAGGTTAGAGATTAGTGGATTTTCAGATAAGCTACAACTTGATATAAAACGAGTATTACTGATTACGAGTATTACTGATAGCATGTAATCTGGAAGTAGAGAAGTGCCATGGTAACTTGAGAACCATTTTTAAAATTTTGTTTTGCGCTATTTGTAGCCGTTTTAAATGGGTTTTTGCACAATTTCCCCATACTGGGCAGCCATATTGGATTATTGCCTGAAAAATTACTTTAACTATTAGAATTTTGTTAGAATTATTAAGAAGAGAGTTTCTGTTGATAAGTGGATATAATATTTTTTTATATTTATCAATTTTATCAGTAGTGCTAGATATATGAGGACTAAATGTTAATTTTGTATCTAAACAAATGCCAAGGTATTTTATATTATTTGACCAATTTATACTGTTGCCCGAAAGAGTTAGATTATCATTAGGTAAATAACAAGGTTACTTTAACTATTAGAATTTTGTTAGAATTATTAAGAAGAGAGTTTCTGTTGATAAGTGGATATAATATTTTTTTATATTTATCAATTTTATCAGTAATGCTAGATATATGAGGGCTAAATGTTAATTTTGTATCTAAACAAATGCCAAGGTATTTTATATTATTTGACCAATTTATACTGTTGCCCGAAAGAGTTAGATTATCATTAGGTAAATAACAAGGTTACTTTAACTATTAGAATTTTGTTAGAATTATTAAGAAGAGAGTTTCTGTTGATAAGTGGATATAATATTTTTTTATATTTATCAATTTTATCAGTAATGCTAGGAATATGAGGGCTAAATGTTAATTTTAATAGGCCTGAACTATTGAAATAGGCCTAGTTTTCCGTATAGGTGCAACACGTGCAGTCTATCCTGCAACAGGAAATGTGAAAGTCGTAAAAATAGAATTGACAAAATTCAAAATGAATCTAGAAGCATAAATGAAAACTTGTTTGACAAACATAATTGAAATATTTTCGACACCAATCGATCGAGATTTAACATTATTCAGGGCTTCAAATAATTCCAGCTTGCTGACACATAGAAAGGACAGAGCATTCGCAGGATCATTCAAATTATCCAAACTAAAACTACCATGATCATCAGCACAACTCCCATTTATGATATAATTTAAGACTAAACTACCCTCACCAACATAACCAGAGCCTATAAGTACTCTCCATAGCCCAGCTGTGTCCAACCCCCCAAACAACCTTCAAAAATGCCGCCTCTTACGAATAATATTTTTAGCCTTATTACAAAGTTTACAATACTTTTTCCACCTCTCCGATGATCGTTTCGATTTAAAGGAAGAATAAGTTATATAACTAAGGGATCTTGCAAACATTATGTCCCTCGACGACTCCACCCATGAATCATTTTCATAACGTACCCTTTTCCTAACCCAATGAACATAATACAAGAGATTATACTTAAAAAGATCTATAAATGAAGCAAAAATCAAAGCATGGTCAGATACAGAACGACACTGAACCTGATCCGAAAAAGTTACCATATCAATGTTACTTACAAAAATGATTAAGACGACCAGGAGTGCCATCTACTTTTACTCCAAGAATTAATAACATCTCTGCTGTCACTAAAATTCGAATTTGAGAATTTATAGGTAAATTTACTCGATTATCAACATCTCAAAGTCGAAATATTTCCATTATTAATACGTTAGTTATAATTATATAAGAGTCGAATTCTACATTAGAAAAATTCGAATATTCATAACTTCAGTATCATTGATGACCAATAGCTTTTAAAGTAATTAAAGGTTCATTAATTCACTAATAAGTATAAAAGTCGAAGAGAAGAAAGGGCAATAATAAAAAAATTATTGCAGGTAAAATTGTTCAAATAATTTCAATAGTTTGTCCATGTAATAAATATCGATATACATATTTATTAAAACAAGCAGCGCTCGAAATTCGAGTGCAAATTCTAAGAAATTTTATGTTTTCATATAATAAAGACCCTAAAGGTATGCTTCACAATTCAACTGATTTTAAATGGAGAAAACAAACTCAACATATTAACACAAACACATTAACAAATTTAATAAATACACACAGCATTGTATAATTTTATGTATGTGTTAAATGTTAAAAATGTTCCAGACGATGAAAATCTGTAAATTTGGTGAACAGCTAAAAAGAAATACTTTTCAAATGATACATCTTTTGTCAAAATCGGGGTAAAATTGTGAAACTTATATCGGTCACAAGAAATCGGCTTGCCTATTAATATTATAGATAATATAAATATTAAATACAACATACATACAACCTCGTGTTTTTTTTTTAAATGGAAAAATTGAATTTCGAGTGCTCATTAAACATTATTTTTTGCGAAAAAGTACCGTCAATCAAACCAAGGAAAAGCTTGATAAATACTATGGGGACTCTGCACCATCGATTTCAATGGTAAACAAGTAAGAAAATTATAGTCGGTCTAGACCGACTATACGATACCCTATACCATGCGCTTAGAAACCCTATCTCTTAGGTCCAACTAACTGGACATAGACAATAAGCAAAAACCGAAATTTGAGTGGGATTTTTATTAATTTTTTTGGCTGCAGATATGAAAAAGTTTATATCGGATGCTATATCTATATGGGGACTAGGTCCAAAAATGGACCAATCCTGATCATGTTTGGTAAAGTCTCTTGTATTTTGCAAAAAAATGTACAAACAAAATTTGAGAAGAATCAGTGCAATATTTTTGTTTTTTAATAGATTTAAGTGAAGATCGGGAAGCAGCTCTATATGGGGTCAAAGGGATAATTTTTGGACTACTCATTAGTGGATGTAATGAACGCATACAAACCCAATTTGCTTAAGATCTATATGACAATTTGGATCTTATGGCAATTTATGTCGATTTCATATGGGTAATTTGTATGGGGGCTAGGTCTGAACATGGACCGATTCTCACCAATTTCAATAGCGTTCATCCCATGGCTGATAAAAGCTTATATACCAAATTTCATCAAAATATATTCATATTTGCGACCTGCAGTTTGATTACAAGCTTTACATGGACACACAGACGGACGGACGGACGGACGGACGGACGGACGGACATTGTTAAATCAACTCAGAAAGTGATTCTGATTCGATCGGTATAATTAAAGATGGGTCTAGGTCAAATATTTTTGGTTGTTACAAACAGCAGCACAAAGTCATTATACCCAAACCACATAGTGGTATAGGGTATAAAAAGTGGTTTACTGACTTTCGTTGTGGTCGCACAAATACAAATGATGCTGAACGTTCTGGACGGCCAATTGAAGTCAATACACCCGGATCGACATGGATCCATTAAAACACTCCGGAGATCAAGCAGCAGTCTAAACAATGGGTTTTCTCTGGGTGAACCGGCTCCGTAGAAGGCCAAGGTAAGTTTGTCGGCTAATAAGGTGATGGCGACAGTTTTTTGGGATGCACTCGGGATAATCCACATCAAAAGGGAAAAACAATAAACGGCGAAAATATTATGCCAACTTTTCTTGCAGTAGTAGGGCAGATCAACACTGTACGTTTCCTCATCAAAACGTCTTCTAAAACGGTAGATTTTGCGCACAGATTTTGTCGGTGCAATATGCCATGAAAAGATATCAATTTTTTCAAGTTAAAAAATTTTTTTTTTTTTTAACAATGCAACGAATCCTTTGGTATAGACACTGATTAAATTACTTAAATTTAATTTTAATTGACGGCATACTTCTCTGAAGTTTTCGAAAATGTCAATCCACGAGTTCTCCCAGTTAACGTAACCAGCGCACAGTGGACCATTTGACGAGAAGGCGGTCAAAAATCTATAACTTTTGATTGGATTGGAATTTTGATATGCGGTTTTTTTTGTTTGGTAGGTGAGACTTTAGCCCTTAAGGTTTGCTATAAAACGTAATTCTCGACCGAAAATAAAAAAAGTTACGGAGGGTTTAAAATACATTTTCATTTGTAGTTGAATTTTAGTACAAAAGTGAAGTGTTAAAAGGTAAAAAAAAGTTTTTTTTTAATATAATGTCTTATTTTTTCAGTTAATTTTACAAATAATAATTTTTAAAAATTTTTTAAGTTAATTTTTTCAGAAAATGCCAAAGTTTGGCCCCCGTAAACTTTTTAGTCCTGTGCACAATGGCCAAAGGTTTTTTTTTTTTAAAGATCCCGAGTTAAAATGTAATTTATTAAGCAGCGAACGTAAAAGTTACCTTATATTGGTTCAAGATAGAGAACTTTCAATGAAAAACTCGTATGTTTTTGCTTTAGTTAAATTTTTTTTTATTGTCTTTTTAAATATTTCTATATCAATTTTTGTGGTAAATTTATGAAATATAACAATTTTTATTGTAAATTTACAAAATATATAAATTTTTAAATCAAGAAATTTTTTAGCTATATAAAAAAAGTGTAACTTATTATTAGTGTAATGAAAAAGTACTTTAAATCAACCAATTTTAGTAAAAATTTCTTCTAAATAGCCTTGATTTTCATCTTCTAGAAGTTGTTTAGCTTCTTCGTCCAATTCAATAGAGGTAGTTTTCCATTTTTGGACGAATGTTGGACATATATGGATCTGAAGTGCACAACAAAATAGTGATAAGTTCTTCATTAGTACAACATCTGGACATTTTCCTTGTGTTGTGCTCGCGAAAGAATCTGTAGTCTTTGTTCCTTTTTTTCTTGCGCTTCTTCAGATAGATCTCCTATTGGTAACATATTGTTTTGATTTATTTGTTCCCCATGGTACAAAATTTTATGAACTGTGGATGGCATATATCTCCAAGAGTATTTTTCATTATAAAGTATAGCTGTTTTATTGACGTACTCTCCTGCATGCTAGAACTTGTAATATGATTTTGAATCGTCTTATTAATTCATGATCTACACCTGTGATAGATGCTGCAGTTTCCGGATCGGAAAAGAATCTCCTTGCAGTATTTCCATCATTTGTGTTTCCTTCCCCTTGTTTTGGTTAGTCGATTACGAGGCCTAGCTGTAGATATTTTTATTGAATTTGTTTTTTTTGCTTTCTTTTTTCTTCATTTTCTTTGTTTTTTCTCACTGTTTGTCCTAACGGACCAAACTCCAAATCATAACCGAATTTAAGAATATTCTCCATGAAACGTATTCTAGCATGAAGAGGGGACATTCCAAATTCGTAGGCTTCCTTAAAACTATCGTCTTCTGGTGGGGGTTGGCTTAATTGACTTGATGTCTTTTGGCAGTTAAAGCTTGTGCAACTTTTCCATCAATCATTGTGAGACACATTTTAAAATGTACTTCAATGTCGTGGGCATCAAATTTAAATATTACTGGTTGAAGTTCCTTAATTTGATCTTTTATTTTTTGAACTTCTTCAGTTATGACATCTTTGGTTTCTTTTTTGAATGCAAATTTTATTGGCCTGCAATACTTTGTTGAAGAAGGAATTTCATTTTTCCATGTTGCTCTACTAGTTGACGGCTCTACTAGTTGACGGCTCTAAGACGCTATACCTTTTTGTTAAGCGCAATGGAACGAAAGATACCATAAATAAATTAGCATCTGATGAATTTTCGGCATTAAATTGCTTGTATTGTTTCTGACCAGAGGATCCATCACATCCCCATTTAGAAATTAAAGTAATTCTGACATTACCAATTTTTTTTAAATGATCAGTATCAAGCGTATTTAGCTATCGTTCTGCAGTATGTTCAAGGAGATCTTGCAATTTTATTTCTGCTGATGTTGAAGTGACACTAATAGCAGATTGTGAAGGTAAGCATTCTTTTTTGGCAGAAACTAAATCTCGATACTCTAGAAAAATCCCACAATTATTTTCATTGGTTCGCTTCCGCAATTCCTTACATTGATTTTTGGTCAATTTCCAATCCAAAAATAGGGCGAACGCTTCTTCCGGCGTAAATTCCTTATCTTCAATTGGTGTGGGAATGCTTTTCAAAATCCTCTTTTTGCGAATTGGGCTAGCTTCTACTATTTTTTTAATTATTTCAATTTTATTTTTTTTTATTTTGGGTTGGCTGAATTTGGTGCAAAAATTAATCCTTAATAATTCTTTGAGAAATTTCTTCATTGATATTCTCAAGCTTGCGCCTTCGAGATCTTTCACTACATCCGTCAATTGGTTTTGCTTGTCGACCCTTTTTTCCACTTTCGTTGGCAGTTGTAGATGCACTCTCAAAAATAAGTTCCTTTATTAACCAGTCTTGGTAACGTTTGTACATCTTTGCCTTGCTGTGAGAGCATTCAATGTACCGTCTTTTCAAATTCGATGCAAAATTAGTAATTTTTCCTTTGTGCATTTCAATGTCTTCTAGGTTACAATTCTTAAAGAAGTCGTTGCTCACTATGTGCAAAATTACATCGTCTACATCATTTCGTTGAAAATAAATATCTGTCAGATCTCTGTAAAGGTGCTATTATACGATGTGTTTTTTTACATATGTACTGTAAAATTTTCCCACAACAAAAGTTGTACACATCGTGTGATACATATGAAACATTGTGTATGAACAACACATGAGGAAAGTCACATGTAATTTTTGAATTAGAACAGGTTCTATTTTGGCATGACAAACATATGAAAATACAACACTGCTTGTGGCGAAAGAAAAACAGAGTAAATTATAAAGATCAATATTGAAAGAAAAATAAATTGTTTAATATTAATTAACAATTAAAAAATATATAACTTTTTTTTTAACAATAAATATTTGTAAATTCACAAATTCAATCAGCTGTTGTTTACATTTAGAGGTTATGTCATACGGAAATGCATATGCACGTGAGATAGCAAAAATTATGAATCGTATGTAAAAGACAATTTTGACAGACATGCGGAATTTCATATGGATGAAAAAAGTGACAGTACATATGTAAAAAACACATCGTGTAATAGCACGTTAACAGTACTTAGCCATTGCACAAATTGTAATGAATAATAATTGTGGAAACATTATTATAAATACTCTTTCTTGCAATTATGTAAAATAAAAATTTTTATCTTTTATTACCACTTTTAGAAGCATAAAAAACCCACACCCTAACCCCTTTTAAAAGGTGAAGCATACCTGCTCATATCATAAAGGGCTATGTCGCAATAGTTTTTTTTTTTTACCATTTTCCTGTTATTTAAATTGTTTCCCATTTTGTCAGGTATTTAAACTATATAACTCTAATTCAGACTATTAATGTAAATGTACCTGTAACAATTAAGCGCATTATATCTCAACCCTTTTTTATAAGTATATAACAACTCCTGACAACTCTACCGATACGCAAAAAAATACACCGCGATGCACCGGTATGACCAACTTTTGTATTTATAACACTCAGACGGACGGACGGACATCGTTTAATCGACTCAGAAAGTATTTTTGAGCCGATCCGTATAATAAAAGATGGATAAAGGTCCAATATTTTTGGCAGTTACAACATCAAAAGTGGACAACTTTTGTATTCATAAATTTTGCAGAAAATATCTAACCTTGGGTCAGAAAAATTGTTCTGGTGCACACGGGCGGAAACTGGCGGGTGTATAATGGGGTATAGGAGTATAGGGGAGGGTTCGGACTATAGAAGTGTGCAAGACTTTTTCTGACTGCTTTTGACTGGCAGGAGTTATGCTCTATTAAGTAGGAGATTTTCGGAAAATTTGGACCTTTTAAAAAATTTTTTTTTTTCATTTCGGAATGAAAGCCACAAAATTATACAAAATTTATTTCACTTCAAATCTTTTAAATCAAAAAAGTTACAGTCATTCAAAAATAAAAATTTACAAAGAAATTTTTAATTTTAGCAAAATACTGAGAAAGCCCATTTTCGAAGACCCTGTTCGCTGTGATATAGTTGAGATAGAGTCGCTATTTTTAGGCTCCCGAGGTTTACTAGTATTTACTTTCAAATGAATAACATAAAATTAAAATCGGTAACAAAAAAAAAATGATTTTTGTCCGCCGTCTCAAAATATGGTCCACTGTGCAGCGCAAGAAATTCTTCGTAACACTGAAAATCTTTGGTTACAGCTCGAATAAAATATAATCGGCATAATCGATTTTATCAGTACTTTCATCTAAACCGATTGAAAAATTAATTTATTTGTTTTTAATAATTGCGCAAAGTTGCTCCGTTACATTTTGAGCTAATTCGTGCTGCGGATGTGTGATAATAGTTCTTGTAGAAAGAAATGCATTCCCTAATTATTTCGACGTCACTAAATGGTTTGCCTATTTGATACGCAACATTAACTGCATAAGTAGTTTTCTTTACAAAAGCACCTTCCTTTTTCAACTTTTCAAGAGCAGCTTGACGAGTTTTTGCTTCTAAACTGAAATATTTATGATCTTGATTAGTCAAATAGCGTGTTTTCGCATTTGGTTATTTCAAAGTTGTTAAAACTGTGTTGCACAACAAACATATCATTTTATCTTTGACCGAAATAAGGAATAAATCCAACTGCCTTTCGGAATTAAAATTTCTATTTAGTTTATTTAATTTTCTTAATTTTCTTCTTCGACATTGTGGTTAAAATAAAATAACGATAAGTGTATTAAAACAATTATGAATTCACTAATGACCGGTAGTAACCGAAGATGAGAACAAAGTGAACAATGCAAAATGTAATATATCAAATCATAATCTAAACAAAGAGAGCAAAAATAAATGTCAAACAATTGATTTTCAATAAAATAAAATATACATATGTATGTACATGTTATTTTATATTAAATTTATGAAATATTTATATTTGTATGTATTTGAACATTAAGAAGATAAAAAACTAGAATAAATTTCGAGGCCACATAAGAAATTCAAAAAGACCACATGAGGCTTTAAGGCCACAGGTTCCTCACCTCCGATCTATACTATTAATAATAGACCATACGCGTGGAAGTCAAATATACTTTTTATACTATATATGTACATAGATAATTAATTATCCTTCTCTTCAATATATATATGGGGGATTTCATGTCAAGTGCACCAACTTTTGAAACCGATGTCTTCCGATCGGGATGAAATTTACACCAAGGTTAGTCCTATTGGATAGTAGTTTAGACACAATTTTTCAACAATATCGGTCCGGATCTCTCTGAGTTAGAGGGGATCAAAATTTGACATTTTGGCCAAACAGGTGTCTATTCTCATCCATGTAACTTATTACCTATTGTTCTTAGAAAATTTTCTCCCAAAGAGTTTAGTCTTCAATTTTTCGGAAAAAAAATACTTAAAAAAAAATTTTGTAGACTTTTTTTTTTTGCTAAATTAAAGCATTTTTTGCCTTTTTTTCAAAAAGGGCATTTTTTTTTTCATAAGAAAGCTTAGGATTTTTCCTTTAAGAGCTTTTTGGTCGCTTAGTGGGATGGGAGTGGGATATCTATCAAAATAAATGTTTTGTAACTCAAGGCAACGGTTTTTCAATTTTCCACAAATGCACTATTTTGAATTTTTTCCTATTTGTGTCTAAAACCTTACAAATAAAACTTATACTGAGAAACTAGACAAGTTAACCTTTCCGAAGGTATATAACATACCTAACAAAAATTTTATACCCTCAATACTGTAATACCCAGAATATGTTAACCTCAGGAAAAAAATCGCTTTTTTTCTATAGAAATGCTGAAAAATTATTATTTTTTATTTATTTTTAATAATAATTAAATTAATGTATAATAATAATAATATTAAAAATAAAAAGATAAATAATTTATTAAAATTTAATCTTAATTGCATTAGATCCATTTATATCATAACTATTTTTATACCCTATACCACTATGTGGTTTGGGTATAATGACTTTGTGCTGCTGTTTGTAACAACTAAAAATATTTGACCTAGACCCATCTTTAATTATACCGATCGAATCAGAATCACTTTCTGAGTTGATTTAACAATGTCCGTCCGTCCGTCCGTCCGTCCGTCCGTCCGTCTGTGTGTCCATGTAAAACTTGTAATCAAACTGCAGGTCGCAAATATGAATATATTTTGATGAAATTTGGTATATAATTGGTGAGAATCGGTCCATGTTCAGACCTAGCCCCCATACAAATTACCCATATGAAATCGACATAAATTGCCATAAGTTCCAAATTGTCATATAGATCTTACTCAAATTGGGTTTGTATGCGTTCATTACATCCACTAATGAGTAGTCCAAAAATGAGCCCTTTGACCCCATATGGAGCTGCTTCCCGATCTTCACTTAAATCTATTAAAAAACAAAAATATTGCACTGATTCTTCTCAAATTTTGTTTGTACATATTTTTGCAAAATACAAGTCGCTTTACAGATATAGCATCCGAAATGAACTTTTTCATATCTGCAGCCAAAAAAATTAATAAAAATCCCACTCAAATTTGGTTTTTGCTTATTTTCAATGTCCAGTTAGTTGGGCCTAAGAGATAGGGTTTCTAAACGCATGGTATAGGGTATCGTATAGTCGGTCTAGACCGACTATAATTTTCTTACTTGTTATACTTAATTTATTGTAGCTGATGAAGTATTTAAGTCTTGTAAATTTTTAAATACCCAGTCCTTCATCCAGCTTTTTTGTCGCCTTTATTTACTGCGTTTTTTTGTCAATCCTTTCTTGGCGTTACTAGGTTCAGCTGTTGATTTCGCTGCTGGTTTATTTGTTGTCTTTGGAAAGAAATCGCATTAAATAGAGGCAGAAAACTTTTTCAACTTGAGTCTTCCATCGACAAGCGGTATAAAAGCATGGAATTGAGCGGTGCCATCGATTGTTACCGCAGCATCGAATCTGCTCTTCAGTGTTTTCAATGTTTCCTGATGATCCTCTTTGCTACTAAAAACTATTTTAGTTTCTTTACAATAACTCTTTGCCCAATGGAATAAAGCAGTCGCATCTAAGATGCGATCTTGATGAGAGCACTGGAGGCTATACTTCGCTGCATTTCTTTTAAGGTTTGCTCCAATACCATCACATGCTCCTTTACCATGAGCAGTAGGATGAAAATGCCACTCAGCTGGCATTCCAAAATCTTTTTCATGGGCATAAGATTTGCCAAGCTACTTTTGTTTTTAAAATGTTGACGAGCTCCGTCCGAAACGTAGTATACCTTCTGTACTGTAAATTTAGATTTTAGAAATTTTAGTATTCTCTTCTGGTACTCATAAACTGCAACGCTATCATGTTCTAAATCGTAGGATATGATTGCCATACTTTTGTGTTCCAGTTTATCATCTTTCATGTAGTAAATAACTACTGTGAATATAGTTGCTTGGTCGTTATTGAAGTGGAATGCTTGTATGACATCCTAAAAAACATATTTATAGTTTTCTGCGAAATCATATGAAATAACGAATTCACCAGACTTCAAATGTATCTTCAAATCCTTGAAGAATGACCATTGCTCTTTGACTAAAAAGTCATGGTTTCTCAAATTTACCAATCCTGTACACATTTCTTCCACAAAATCATCCAAATTTAAAATGATTGTTTTCAATGTGCATCTGTCAGTCTGCATCCAAGAATCAAATTTGACCTCCTCTATATATTCTCGGTCTAAAGAGTTGATTAAATTTTCTTTGATGAATGTGGTTTTCGGGCAATTGGTACATTCACCTAAGTGGCAAGAAGTTGTTACAATAGGACACATAGTCAATTTAAGGCAATCGCGGTAATCGTGTAAATCTTCTGCCGCATCATCTGTTAAATACTTTACGTTGATTTCCTTTAACATCAGTTTAACATTTTCATGGTAAATGCAAACGCGTACTGTGTGAGTTCCGCTGCTTTCTGCCAAAACGCAATGTTTTGGCCTCATTTGGGTTAATTTTGTGAATCCAATTCTAACATCCTCGTGTTCAGATTGAAATATTGCAAATAACTCCTTCAGGTTACAGAGAACCATTTTCTTCTGTTATGTTATGAAGGTATGTTACATACCTTCGGAAAGGTTACTTTGTCTAGTTTCTCAGTATAAGTTTTATTTGTAAGGTTTTACACACAAATAGGAAAAAATTCAAAATAGTGCATTTGTGAAAAATTGAAAAACCGTTGTCTTGAGTTACAAAACATTTATTTTGATAGATATCCCACTCCCATTCCATTAAGCGACCAAAAAGCTCTTAAAGGAAAAATTCTAAGCTTTCTTATGAAAAAAAAAAAATGCCCTTTTTGGAAAAAAGGCAAAAAATGCTTTAATTTAGCAAAAAAAGTCAAAAAAATTTTTTTTTTTTTTTTAAAGTATTTTTTTCCGAAAAATTGAAGAAATAGCTATCTAAACTGTTTGGGAGAAAATTTTCTAAGAACAATAGGTAATAAGTTACATGGATGAGAATAGACACCTGTTTGGCCAAAATGTCAAATTTTGATCCCCTCTAACTCAGAGAGATCCGGACCGATATTGTTGAAAAATTGTGTCTAAACTACTATCTAATAGGACTAACCTTGGTGTAAATTTCATCCCGATCGGAAGACATCGGTTTCAAAAGTTGGTGCACTTGACATGAAATCCCCCATATATATATAAAAGTTGCGTGGGACATCATCATCGTACCAGAAACTTAGAATTTGGCCTTTAGGTTCCCCTGTCGGCGTAAACATCCACTAAGAAGGGATTTTCAGAAATTCGTACATTAATGGGGTAAAAGCGGCCAAAAAGGGGGAAAATGGTAACAAATGAATCCAGGAATATAAAATTTGGATGTGTAGACTCCACCCAAGAAACAAACTTTGGTTCCGAATTAATTTTTTCGAAATTCGGCCCAAAAAGGGTAAAAATGGTACCATTCTGCATTTTCCTAACATATTATTCTATATATGTGACCTTCTCCGAGAAAAGGGACATAGTTTGTGAAAATTAAGTTTTGAGAAAAAAAACGCATTTAAAGTTTCTACACCCTATTAGGTACCAGAATCCACCGTCCCTTTTCTCGGAGAAGGTCACATATATATTAATTTTGATATACAGACTCCACTGAATACGTGGGCATCAGTCAATAACGAATTTATTGCTAAGATGAAAATGAAACAAAACAAAAGTCAAACGAAGGTTATATCTATATCCTTTTTATAATTTTATTAATTCTTACTTCGACAGAACATATAAATACTAATCTTATTTGTTTTTTAATTTACATTTTATGTCATTCAACTTTGAGCAAGAAAAAAGTTATTTGTTTATAATGTAACATTAAATCTTTTTATTGCACCCGGCATAATAAGGTATTGCATACTTGAGACTCCTTTCACTCTATACAAGCAAATTATACGGTTAAAAAATATTTTCTGGTTTTTTTAATGTTATTAAATTTATTCTAAATTATCATCGGGTCAATAAGCCACTCAATATAAACAACTTTATCAATGTAACTGAAAAAAAAAAATCTGGAATACAATATAAAAAACAGGTCCTTACGAATAATGATGACTAAAACTGGGTATCAAGAATATAAAATACGAGGTAATAAAAAAAAAATATATGAATAGTTTTTAACATAAAATAGCACAACAACAAATGGAAAAAATTTCCATTTACAAAAAAACAGAAAAACCAAGTTACTTATCAACTGTAACTTTTAAGATTGAATGCAATTAACGCAAGCGTACGAGAATTATTCTTTTGTTTCAACTTAATCGTGGTTGTTAAACAAAATACATATTTAATTAAAAAAACCCCACAGGGTCAAAAACACTTTTAAGAATAAGTTGTACATTCTTTGGAGATCATAATGCTGGCGATCGATACAATAACAATTATAATGATGACTAAAAGTGTTACCAAACGTACTTGTTGCAAATTTGATGTTTCATTGATTTGAAATTGACATTATGTGAATTATGAACATTTTATGTTCCAAAGGATAAGTTTAAAAGCCAGTTATTCCATTCTTCAACACGTAATAGTTTTCCGACAATTTTTATTTGAGATTGCCCCTCGTTCCTCTAAGAATAAGTTTCGGAAGTTTTGTTGGGAAATTGGTTCTACACAATTTTGCTGAGTTGATTATAAATAATAATTATTTTTCTTCTCACGGGCGTATATATTATGAATCTACGTTTTAATATATGCCATAACAATCTAATGATTTTAAATCCCTTCTTTGCATATAATACATTTATGGGGTAACTCTGACAATGATGTCACGATAATTAGCTAAAGGTATTTAACAAGCAAGTACGAAAATCCTTAAATAAAAACTTAAAAGTCATTATTTCTACTTGATTTTAATTGTTATTTACTCTTAAGTCTTCACATATTGATTGAAATGTAAAAAAGGTATTGTAGACGTCACGAGTCTTAAAAAAAATTGCATGCATTGTGTTGCTAATTTCTTGTAACAACCCGGCATTACGAACAGGCTTTACTTTGCCGACATTAAGTTCTAGTCAGAAGTTAAACAAAAGATAATCATCAAAACAAAGTGCTCAAACAAGTGGCAAAAAAAAAACAAAACAAAAAACTTGTTCTCATTGATTTTGCATTTTTTTAAACTAAATTTATATGATTCCTCTTCAGTAAGATGTTTTAGTAAAAACAGCTTAAATTTTACAATTTAGTAGGTGTTTGGATGTGAAACGTTTCCGTTGTTTCGAAGCAGTGTAGTGTGTTGAAAGATCAGTGAAAGTTGAAAAATATATAAATAATATGTATTGATATATTACATTGTGCTATGGAAGAAGTGTATACAAAATAAAACATATTAAAAACATTAAAAACATTAAAAACATATTTAAGAAATATTTATCTAACATAGGACAAGGTAAGTAGTCTTCGCTTGTAATGTTTTGTTTTTGACAGTTCTGTTTTAAGGTTATGTTGAGAGCACTTTAACTAATGTTTACATTATTAGTTACTCTTTCTAACTCTCTTCATTTTTTTTTTCATGCATTTGAAATGTGTGTGCAAATGTTCAACTATTTTAATATGTAGTTATTGTTAATTTCTCAGTTAGCCAACAATATTCAATGTCAATTTGTCATTAAAATTTAAACATATTGCATTGGTTGTGTTTTTTTATCTTCCTTCTTTAACTCGTACGCTGATCAGGTTTTGTTTTAAACTATTTTCTATTTGATATGTATATGAAAGCAAACACTTGTCTAAAAGACCCTGATCTTTGAAATAAGCAAGATAATTACCGTCGGTTTAGACCGACTATACGATATCCTATACCATGAGTTTCGAAAAATTGTCTAGGACCACTTATGTATATTAGTCAAAAAACATATACAATCTAAGTTTGAGATATATGTATGTTTTTTGATAGAATTAGGTGAACATAGGGAAGCAGCTTTAAATTGCGACCGTCCAATAACCAACAAAAGCTTACATATATTGCAATATTTACATGGACAGACGGACGGTAATGGTTCTGATTCGGTCGCTATATTTTTAGGAATTACAAACTTCAGCATAAACTCATTATACCCATACCGAACGACTCAAAATCACTTTCTGAGCCAATTTAGCGATGTCCGTCTGTCCGTCTCTGTGTCTATGTAAACTTTGTAATCAAGCTACAGGTCGCAAATATTAATATATTTTAACGAAATTAGGAACATAAGCTGCTATCGGCCATGGGACGAAGGCTGTTGGAATTGGTGAAAATCGGTGCATGTTCAGACCTAGTCCCCAAATTATCATATAGATCTCATTCAAATTGGGTTTGTGTATGTTTATTTCATCCATTAATCAGTATGTGAAAAGTAAACCCTATAGGACAATTCTTAGGCATAGCCCGCATATGAAGCTGCTTCCCGATCTTCACTTAAACCTATCAAAATCAAAAATATTGCACAGATTTTTTGATATTTGGTTTGTATATGTTTTTGCAGAAAATAAGTGCCTTCATCAAATATGGTAAGGATCGGTCCATTTTTTCGACCTAGACCAATATGAACTTTTTGAAATCTGCAGCCAAAAAAATTAATAAAAATTCCGCTCAGATTTGGTTTATGCTTATTTATTATACCCAATTAATTGGACCCAAGATCAATTCTCGAAACTCATAGTATAGGGTATCGCATAGACGGTCTAGACCGACTACAATTTTCTTACTTGTTTTTTTTTTAGTTATCATTTTACACATTTTAAAAATGTAAAAAAAATAAAGGCAGGCTTTCTATTAAGTCAGGAAATAGAAAGAAAATTGTTCAATTCTCATAGATAAAATAGGAAATTTTTGCATTCCTGTTAAAAAAAAAAATTTTAAAACCAAATGAAATCTTTATAAACTCAATAAATGTCTATACCTATTACTTACATACATACATATGTATATAATTTCGCTAAAATTTTATTATATATTTTTGTAAGAATGTGTTTTTGAGGTATATTTTATATTAAACGTGCAAAATAACTCAATGTCATTGAAAACTGCGGGGTTTCGATGTTACACGTCACTGTTGCAAAAGGGATATCCCTAAGTGTTAGTACATCATAGCCATACTTTTACATACAGTGTTGTGCAAGGCAAAAGCAAAAGTCCATAAATATAAACAAAGTTATTTATTTCGAACTATGTTTCATCTATAATGTTAATAGGCTAGGCGATTTCTTGTTACCGATGTTTTATTCTACCGTTTTATCCCGATTTTGACCAAACGTATATTATTTGAAAGGAATTTCTTTTTAGCTGTTCGCCAGATTTACAGATTTTTAATTTTTTTCTTTATTTTGAGTAAATTGCATTTAAGGTTGCTACTAACACATACATAAAATTATACATATGCTATGTGTGTGTTTATTAAATTTGTTAATGTGTTTTATTAAAATTTTGTTTTATTAAAATTTTTAATTGAAATTTTTTTAAAGATACTTCAAATATTATGCTATAATGTTTATATGAAATAAATAATGCAACATTTTTTATATGTTTAAAAAGAAAATTATGAAAATACACCTTTTTTCGCCTTTAAAACCTTACCACCCCTTAAGCTAATTGCCTCTTTTTAAATAAGAAATCTTTTACCACCCTCGATGTGTGTTTCGGGTCATTATCACACCCATCGAAGGAGCATATTCCACTCAGTATGTGGAATTATCTTAGTTTCCACAATGTCTTTATATATAAAACGATTCATCAATTTTTTGGAATAGTCGGACTTCATTAGCCGAAAAGCATGTCAACAGCATCACGTTACCTCCCCCATGCTTAAAATTATTTTTGCAATTGCGTGTTTTAATCCGTTTAACAGGCAAGCGCCGAACTGTAGACTGACCGTTCGAATTAATCAAACTGAATGTTGTTTCGTCACTAAATATAACTGTTTTCTATTTCTGTACGGTACAATTCAGGTGTGTTTTGGGAAAATTTAATCTAAAACAATAAAAAATTTACTTCGTGCACGTTCTTACATGACATAATACATGACATGACATAAACACAACATTTAGAATAACAACAAGAACAATATAGAAATATATATTTTTAATTTTTTTTTTACTTTTTCAGTGATTTCTTGGGACCTATTAGACCGATTTTCATGACTTTTCAAACAGAAACCTTCTCATAATGTTAGTGAATCATTTTCACTAAAAATGAGCATCCTAGCTATCCTATTGAGGGTGCGATCGTGACAAGAACAACATAGACAAATCATATTTTTTCAAGACTGTTTTAACTTCTTCATTCAATTCTCGGGACCTATAAAACCGATTTTTACGATTTTAAATAGCAAACTTTTCAGAATGTTAACAAATTAATTTTTATGCCAACGAGCACCTTAGCTCTCCGATTGGTTTCGTGATCGTGATTTCCACAGACGGATAGACGGATATCGCTATATCAAATCCGCTTGTTATAAGGATCATAAATATATATATATATATATTACTGGGTCCAGAATTTTTTTCTAATTATTACAAACGGAATGACAAACTTATATATATACCCTCTGCACACTGGGGTGGAGGGTATAACAATAAAAAATTTACTTCGTGCACGTTCTTACAACTTTATTAGAAGTGGTAAAGATTTTTTTTATACCCAATACCACTTTGTGGTCAGGCTATAATGACTTAGTGCTGATGTTTGTAACTACCAAAAATATTTGACCTAGACCCGATTCGAGTGGATAATGTTTTAATTTTTAGATGTACGCGTTGAAGAATATGTTCTGTTTTTTAGCAGTACACGTGCAAGAAAACGAACTTAAAATAAGGCTACACTCGAATCTGTATGGTTTATGCGTGTTCGAAACAAAAAATACGTGATGGAAAAACGTTCGTATAGATAACAAAATATTAAAACGAAACACAGTCATGATTGTGTTGTACAAAATTTAGAAACATAATTAATATGAAAATAATAATATGTGTTTGTTGGTCTGAGCTATGTTTGTTTACATATATGTACGAGTTTTTTATTCAGTGTGTGTTTTTTTCTTAACTCTGGTAAATAGTCTTTTTTTAAATATAAATGAAGTGAATTATTGAAAACTTAAGTCAAATATGTGTGTTGTTGCTTTTGTTTTGCCCGGCACTGTACATAGTTGTTTACCCACACAAATTAATTTACGATTTATTTGGCCTTTTTTAAGCTATGCGTGTTTGCATTAAATCTGGCTCTAGCATATTTTACTCTATACCACGACATGAGTTTTAATATCAGAGTATCAGTCATTCTATACCAGCAAAAAAATTAGGTATTATATTTAGTAGCCGTTGTTGTGATTTTATACTCAACTGTCGTACTTCGCTACGACTTTTTTTATATATACAGTGTTGGTTAGAACAAAAGCAACCAAAATCACTATTGACCTGTATTGTATTTTTAAGCATGTTATTGTTGTTTCTCCAAAATCTTCTTTATCATTTTTTACTCCTTATACATTTCAAATAAAAAGACCAAACTAAAGTTGTAAACTAAAATAACCGTTATATTTTTTTTTTGCAAGAAAAAAAATGGCACTATTTCGGGTGGACAAAACAAAAGTAACTTTAAGTAAGAAAAAATTGTATTGTCTCCACTTTCAAGTTTGACGGCTTATTTTTGCATTCTCTTTTAATTTAATTTAATTTAAGTTGACTGATAGCTAGTTGCGTTGTGAAATTGATCATATTTTAATCAAATCGGCATGGGTCGTGATAAATACTTCGAAAACTTAAAAATTTTAGAACTTTTTGAATGGAAAGAGTCAAATAGAACAAGCTAAAAAGCATAATATTAGTAAATCTAATAATATCTCGGCTTATAAAAAAATATAAAACAACAAAATCTCTAAAAACATTGCATTTGGGAGGTACACCACGGAAGACAGATGAAAGGACAGACCGTCACATTGTACAAATTGTGCAAAGAGATCCATTTAAATCATCAAAAACTATTTTAAATGAGTTAAATTTAAATATAGATTCAAGGACTTCTCGTCGCTGAACATTACAAGCAGGTTTCCGAAGCTTCAGGCCAGCAAAAAACCACTGCTCACTAAGAAACATTTGGCGAAAAGGTAGAACTTATTTATTTTAATTCTATATCGCTAAAATGCTTAGCATATCAATATTTGTAGGCTTCATTTTGCACAAAAATATCAAAACTGGACGCCTGAAAAATGGAAAACTGGTTTATTTAGCGACGGGTCAAAATTTAATTTGTTAAACTCTGACGGAATGTGCACTGTTCACCGCAAGAAAGGAGATTGTTTAAACCAACGCTACTGCAAGCCAACTGTGAAGCATGGCGGCGGATCAATTATGATTTGGACATGCTTCTCTGGTTTTGGCATTGGACCCTTCCACGAAATCGACGGATTAATGGACAAATTTGAATATAAAGACATTCTTGCTAATGTTATGATGCCACACTCTGAGTGGGAGATGCCGCTTCGTTGGATATTTCAACACGACAATGACCCGAAACATACTTCGAAATTGGTAAAAGTGTGGCTCGCTGAAAATGGGGTTCAAACACACCAATCACCTGATAACTTATTTGGCATTTTAAAGCGGCGAGTAGCTGGTCGGGCTTTCACTTCTAAACAACCTTTAAAAGAAGTGCTCAGAGAAACTGAGTGGAAAAGCATTCCAGTCAATATTATCAACTACCTTATTGAATCCATGCCACGTAGATGCCGCAAAGTTATAAAAACAGCGGATTCTTCACTAAATATTGAATAATATTAAATGTAGCTTTTGTTTTGGCCAACTGAAATAGTGGCATTTTGAGTTTACAATATTAGTTTTGTCTTTTTATACCCTACTAGCAGATTCCAGTACTCGAAATTCGAGTGCAGTTTCTAGGCAGCTTCATTTTTAAACACTTTTATGGTTTATTATTATTGTGAATGAAGATAACAAACTCATTAATAAACACATTAACAAATTTAATATAATTTTATGTATGTGTTAGTAGCAACTTTAAATACAATTTACTCAAAATAAAGGAAAAAATTTAAAAATCTATAAATCTGCAAAACGGCTAAAAATAAATACCTTTCAAATAATATACGTTTGGTCAAAATCGGGATAAAACAGTAGAACAAAACATCGGTCACAAGAAATCGTCTAGCCTATTAATATTATAGATACCACTGTGTGGTCTGGGTATTATGACTTTGTGCTGATGTTTGTAACTAACAAAATTATTTCAGCTATACAAATCTTTTATTAAACCGATCGACTTAGAATCACTTTCTGAGTTGAGTTATCTATGTCCGTCCGTCCTTCTGTCCGTCTGTGTGCCCATGTAAATCTTGAAATCAAACTGCAGGTCGCAAATATAAATATATTTTGATTAAATTTAGTATATAAGCTTTTATCGGCCATAAGATGAACGCTGTTGAAATTTGTGAAAATCGGTCCATGTTCAGACCTAGTCCCCATACAAATGACCCCTATGAAATCGACATAAATTGTCATAAGATCCAAAGTATCACATAGATCTTAGTCAAATTGTGTTTGTATGTGTTTATTGTATTCATAAATCAGTAGTTCAAAAAAATCCCTATAGGAAAAATCTTAGTCATAGGCTCCATATAGAGCTGCTTCCCGATCTTCGCTAAAAGCTATCAAAAAACAAAAATATTGCACAGATTTTTCTCAAATTTGGTTTGTATATATTTTTTCAAAATTTAAGTGACTTTACCAAATATGGTCAGGATCGGTCCATTTTCCAGCCTAGTCCCCATACAAATATAGCATCCGATATGAACTTTTTCATATCTGCTGCCAAAAAATTAATAACAATGTATATATCCAAATAGCTGGACCTAAACGCATGGTATAGGGTATCATATAGTCACTCTAGACTGACTATAATTTTCTTTCTTGTTATTTGTAATGTTATAAGGAGTAAGAAATGATAAAGAAGATTTTGGAAAAACAACAATAACATGCTTAAAAATAGAAAAAAGGTCAATAGTGATTTTGGGTACTTTTGTCCTGACCAACACTGTATGTTTTCGTAAACGAAGTTCGTATCAAATTTTACGGCTTTCCTACTCTAGAGCAAGCTATGTAGCTTCCCATGAGAAAAACATGTGTATTCAAAATTAAATCTAGCAACACTTAACGATTGACCTTGAATTTAGAATATCATTTGACAATTTTTTATTTTAGTGTTTTTGATTTGGTTGATTTTTAAGGTTTTCCCTTTTATAGTACTCCAGTTATATGATATTATATATTTGCTTTGAATGGGTTGTGCACGCCCACTGCTCCGATAATGCCCTTTTTTTTGTTCCACTAATCACACGAATAACTTATGGGCTCAGGCAAAGTTCCAAGGCTTTCACTATTACATTATTCCAGATATAAAACAAATAATACTTGTGTCGACTAATCACATTAATAATGGATGACCTCCACTTATCCGATTCCTCCCCTTTTTCGGTATAGCGACTAACATTAATAATAGATGACCTCACATAAGTTTGTAAAGCTCGCCCTGTCATAGTACTCAATACATTTGATATTAAAAATTCACTTTGTGCCACGACCACTAAAAATAAAAAAATAAAAAAAATTCATAGTCTGTAGTATCTTTCACATATAGCAGGACTCTGCAAAAATTTCAGGAAGATCGGTCCAATGGTCCTCCTATACGCTACAAACAAACAAACATACGTACTTTCACTTTTATATAGTACATACTCGTATATACATAGATATCAATGTTACATTCAGTTTGAACTGATGTTGGTAAAACAACATTTTATATTACCGATTTACTTAAAATCAGAAAAGATTTCATGATAGATTTAGGAAGACTGCCTGTCTGTCTGGCTGTGTGTTCATGTGAAATTTGTAATCAAACTACGAGCGCTTTGGTTTTTTATGTTTTTATTACATACTTTGTTCCCACAAAAAGCTATTTCATTCAATCTACCGAAATACATAACGGTATATTTATGTTTTTAGAAAATATAAGTACAAAATATGCTCATGATTGGATCATTCTTGATTATAGTCTCCATATATAAATAGCATCCAATATGAACTTTTCCATCTGTGCAGACAAAAAATACATGACAATCTCACTCGAATTTGAATAATGCTGGCACGATGCACAGTGGTATTTTGTTGGCAAAAAAGCAATTTTTGACAATTACTTTTCAAAAATCCAATAATGCAGTTTTATAGACAAATGTTTCGTTAAGAAAAATCAATAATTTTTTTTAATAAAAAGTAATATTTTGTGTTAAAAAAAAATCTAGTTAAGTCACTTAAATATTGTAAAATGAAAACTGCACACAGAAAACAGATTCATTGGGGTTACCGAATTTATTGCCAACCGAATTGCGATAATACTAATAACCGAATTTCGGGTTCACTATGATTACAATTTTATTGTCTTAACAGTAAATATTTTGTCATAATAGAAAATTTGCATATGGTATTAAATTTCTGTTGATTCAATCGAAAATACGGTTGTTCCACTTTAGAGCAATTCGGTTGGCGAATATTTTTTCTGTGTGTGATGAAAATTTTCATGCAACTAAGTAGCTTATGCATCTAAGATATTTTACCTGTCAAAATTTGAATGTCGTTTTTATTGAAGTACAGCATCTTCTTTTTGCTTTAAAAAAAAAGTTATATGGCATAAGCAGTTTAGCAGTTTTAAAATGGCTTTATAAAATTCAGGATTTGCACTTTTCCTTGGAAAAAAAAAGAAGTTAGCTCCGGCTACCTCCGTCTTCTTACTGCAACAGAATAAAGGGTGAGAGTCTATTCTTTGAATTCCCCCCAAAAAATCAATCGACTTTCACCGATCGCTTAACAAACTTATAAATTTTCTGAATATGGTCACGAATTTTGCAGCGTAGGTTTGTAACAAAATGTGTTCCATACACTTAGGCTTAAAATTTTTAATAATATTGGAGTTATCAATTACAACAAAAATTGAGTTTGACAGAGATGCTGTACAACAAGGATCTGGTATTTCGAACGATGGAAATACCTCAAGGCGTTTCTTTTTCAACCCTGCACTTGTTGCTGATATAACAGGTGTTAATGAAGAACTTATAGATCGCTTCCGAATTGTTCTTCAAATAATAACATGTGGCCAGAAAATTCAAGAATTTGCGTGGGATACGGCTGAGCTATTTGTTAAAAAATATAACTGGTCTCCATCCTGTTACTGTTCATTAAATAGTAATACATGGAAAAGACATAATTGATGCTGCAGTATTCCCTATTGGTATGCTGTCCGAGGAAGCAGAAGAAGCACGTAATAAAGATTACAGGAAGTATAAATTAATGTTTTCTATAAAGTGCAATAGAATTTCAACAAATATTGATGTTTTCCACCGTTTGCTGGCATCATCTGATCAACCTCAAAAACAGCTTTTAGAGCTAGATGATGTAGTTAAAGATATGATAGCTGATGAATAAAAAGTTTGATTATTTTGGATTCAGTTTGTTTATACTTCAGACTACGCAAATATTTGACCAAATAAACGTAACCCCTAATTTTATGAAAGTTTTATTCAGTCTTACATGATATATAAAAGACAAAATTAAGTTATGTTTTATTACATTAGTAATATTTAATATATTTAACTATATTCTATATCATATATTGTATAACTTAATGAAAATTATACAAGGAAAATTATACATTATTTAGGGGTTACGTTTATTTGGTCAAATATTTGCGTAGTCTGAACGCACCTTTACATACATATATACGAATATTTTTATGCTTATATATGAATATTCAGAAATTTGGATACGCATCTTTTGTTTATTCTACAAGATTTTCGCTTGGATAGGAAAAATTTTATGCGTAAAAATCAATTTGCTCTGTATGGGCGGTTGCCGGTGGGCGTGGCCAATTTTAATGAAACTTGGCATGTACCTTTTGTTTATTCTAGAAAGTGTATGTACCAAATTTGAAGACTTTCGCTTGGATAGGAAAAGTTTTTTGCGAAAAATCAATTTGGACTATACGGGCGGTTGGCGGTGGGCGTGGCCGATTTAAATGAAACTTGGCATTTTTTTGTTTATTCTAGAAAGTGTATGTATCAAATTTGAAGATTTTCGCTTGGATAAAAAAATATTATGCGAAAAAATCAATTTGGACTGTATGGGCGGTGGGCGGTGGGCGTGGCCGATTTTGGTGAAATTCCAGTTTTTCTTCATTTAGTCAATATAATGTTTGATGCCAACTTTTAATGATCTAGAACCAGTCCTTATATATTTTGCACAAAACTGTATGAAGCCATCCCACTGTGCTATGTAATGGAAATGAAAATCCGATTAATGACAATGGATAATAAATGAAATGGAAGTCAAATAATCTAACCCATAAAAACAAAGTTTTTATTAACCTCTTAAGTGGAAATGACGAGTGTCGCCCGCAAACATTTTCTGTGCCAAATTCGACATTGACGGGCTATGCCCGCCACAGATTAAAATAAAATGATTCAAAGTAGTAGTAGCAAATTTATTATACTTAACAAACAACCGTTATTTTTATAAATATATTAACACTGATAATGACCGCACAGACTTGCATTAAAATTAAATAGTCACCACACTCATGTTTCTTTTAAATTAAATCATAAGGCAAGGGGTTAAAACTCTTTCCTTCCTTATGCATATGAGTTTTGAATCTCTCCGTGACTGTGCGTGACTTTGAGTGACAATTTTAAAATTAGTCTTTGGTCACAACAAGGCTATGGACCAAGTTTCAGATTGATTGCATGAGGGGAAATGGGGTTTAAATCACTCTGTGACTGTGCGTGACTATGCGTGACTGTGTGTGACTATCTTAAAATTAATCTTTGGCCCCAACAAGTCTATGGACAAAGTTTTAGATCGATCGAATGAAGGGAAGTAAGGTGACTTGACGTGACAAAGTTAATCTTTTTTCACAGCATATCGACCAAGTTTCAGATCGATCGGATAAGGAAAAATGGGTTTTAAATCACTCCGTGACTGTGCGTGCCTACCTCAAAATTAATCTATAGTCACAACAAGACTATGGGCCAAGTTTCAGATCAATTAGATGGGGGGAAATGGGCTTGCTCCATGGCAGGCAGACAGGCAAACAGACAGAGAGTACGAGTTGAAAGAAAGAGTCTAAAAATTACATGAAAGTCAAATGTCAAATGTCATTTTTGACTGCATTTTAATGTATAGAATTAGAGCATTACATGGTGCATACATTGCTAACTGGGTTTTAAACCAATAATCCTTAAATTTTAATTTGGTTATTATTATTAAATTTCATTAGAAAGGAAACCAAACTTACCTTATTTCAAGATACTGGCACAAACCTACAATCCTACATATTTACATACGAGTACATACATATAAGTGCTCACTAGGGTGGCCCTTCATTATATGGAGAAAAAAAAGTGTTCAAACTCTCGGTTGCACCCCCTAGAAATATGCGAATAGCAAAAAAAACTGAGAAAAACAAAGTTTCGGGCCAATCAAAAAACACTTAGAGATGGCTCAATGCGATTGAAAATTTCATGTGTGTTTATATGGGGAAAATATGATTTTTTTCAGATTTTACGAAAATTTCGTTCTATAGTTTAATTTTTCCGACAAATTGTTATACAATTCGGAATCAGTATTAAATTACCTTTACAAAAATCTGTAAAACTTTAAAATCGACTAAAAACTCGCCAAGGAATAGCAAATGCCCCAGACCACTTTGTGCCAAAAAAAAATCTAGATCATGAAATTTGATGGCATTTTTTTCAACTTTAAGAAATTAATTAAAGCCAACATTTTGTTTTAGTCTCTATACCTGTAAGTACTCAGATATGAAGTATTGTTTTATTACCACCTTGTTAACCTATTAAACATTGAGGCCGAATATGGAAAATATTTTTGATAAAATTTTGAAAGCTCCTTTTTCAAGTTTTGAAAAATTGTCTTTAACAAAATTTAAAAAAATTGATCTAGCTCTTTAAAGTCTTGTTAAATGTATGTTAGAAATTAACTGTGTGAATTTTTAGGTAAATCCCTGTGCCATAATTTTTTTTGGCAAGGATTTTATTTTTGCGGATTTCGAGAAAAATGGGATTATTGTAAAATATTTTGTAAATGTACGCTTTCTAAATACTTTGTATCAAAAATTAATCACTTTTCTACTTTTAAATGTTATATTTTATCTTAATAGCCTAGGGTTTTGGAAAAAAATAATATGATCCCATTAACCCTTTTGGAATTGGGGCTACATATGATCCCAATCTAATAAAAGACAATTTATTCAAAAAATTCAAATATTTTGTAAGTGCTCTTGAATTTTTAGATACGACGCTTTAAATATAATAACCAAATGTGTCGAACTTCCGTCCCAGAAGGCCCACAAATGACCCAAAGCTAATAAAAAACAATTTATTCAAAACAATATGAATTATAATATTAATTCTATATATTTTGGTGTATTTAAGGATGTTTTAGTGTGCGATTCAAATTGTGCAATAAGTATTGCTTTTCTTTAATTTTATGTTATCATATTAATTTTATATTTCATATTCTTTTGAATAAAATGAATGAATGAACGGAAGTTCTACACATTTGGTTATTATATTTTAAGCATCGTATCTAAAAATTCAACAGCTCTTACAAAATTTTTGAATTTTTTGAATAAATTATTTTTTATTAGCTTGGGGTCAGATGTGACACCAATTCCAAAAGGGTTAATGGGGTCATAATATTTTTTCCGAAACCCTAGGCTATTAAGATAAAATATAACATTTAAAAGTAGAAAAGTGATGAATTTTTGATACAAAGTATTTAGAAATAGTACATTTACAGAATATTTTACAAAAATCCCATTTTTCTCGAAATCCGCAAAAATAAAATCCTTGCCAAAAAATTCTGGCATAGGGATTTACTTAAAAATTCACACAGTTAATCTCTAATATGCATTTAACAAGACGTTAATGAGCTAGATCAATTTTTTAAAATTTAATTTAAGAAAATTTTTCAAAACTTGAAAAAGGAGTTTTAAAAATTTTGTCAAAAAAATTTTCCATTTTCGGTCTCAATGCTTAATAGGTTAACAAGGTGGTAATAAAACAATACTTCATATGTGAGTACTTACAGGTATAGAAACTAAAACAAAATATTGGCTTTAATTAATTTCTTAAAGTTGAAAAAAATGCCATCAAATTTCATGATCTAGATTTTTTTTTTTGGCACAAAAGTGGTCTGGGGGCATTTGCTATTTCTTGGCGAGTTTTTATTCGATTTTGAAGTTTTATAGCTTTTTGGAAAATAATTTAATACTTATCCCGAATTGTATAACAATTTGTTGGAAAAATTAAACTATAGAACGACATTTTCGTAAAATCTGAAAAAAGTCATATTTCCCCCACTTGAAATTTTCAATCGCGTTGAGCCACACCTAAATGTTTTTTGATTGGCCCAAAACTTTGTATTTCTCACTTATTTGGCTATTCGCATATTTCTAGGGGGTGCGACCGAGAGTTTGAACACTTTTTTTTTTTATTAAGGGCCACCCTAGTGCTCACATGTATTCAACAGACATGTTTCCACTATTATTTTATAATTATGCATAAAGGGTGTGTCTTTCGAAATTAATACAACTAAAAAGGTAAACTCTCAAATTCTTAAATATTTAATTTAACATTTATTTCATTATTAAAAAACAAATAAATAAATAATTGCAATTAAAAATTTGCTGAGATGTGTTTGTTATTAAGTTCGGTACAATAAAATATCTTTAAATAAAAATCTAGCATATGTAATAAAATAAATGTCTGAAATTATAATTTATTATAAACTCATTAGGTTTACTCATCAAGTGTCAAGTGTTGCATACTTAATTTATTCTTACCCTATATCACTCTGTGGTCAGGGTATTATGAGTTTATACTGATGTTTGTAACTACCAGTAATACTGTACCTAGACTCACTTTTGATTATACAGATCGATATCAAATTGTTAATAATAATATTAATAGGCAAGGCGATTTCTTGTGACCGATGTAAGTTTCACAGTGTATCGCCGATTTAGATAAAAAAAATCTATCATTTGAAAGGTATTTCTTTTTCGCTATTACCCAGATTTACAGATTTTCATCGTCTGGAATATTTTTTTTGGAGTTATGATCGTTTAAAGTTGCTACTAACACATGTGTTTGTGTTAATGTGTAGTGTTCGTTTTCTTCATTTAAAATGAGTTGAATTGTGAAGCATACCTTTAGGGTTTTTATTTAATGAAAAAATAAAATTTCCTAGGATTTTTACTCGAATTTCGAAGGCTGGAATCTGCTAGTTGTATTAAATTCGCTAAGTAAACTTAACCTAACCCCATACAAATGTCTTCTCTGTGTTCGAATTAAATTACATAAAGGCCAAATTTAATTAGCTATACCTAAAACTCATCAGTCCAAAAATAAATTGGGTATTTTGTCCATTTTTAGTCGTGGTCCCCATATATAGCTACTTCCCGATATTCATTTAAATATATTTAGACACATTTTAACAATATAGATTTTTTGGTTGGTTTGTGATTTTAAAACATATCAGTGTGCTCACAAACTATGCTAAAAATCGGACCATTTTTGGACCAAGTCCCCATATATTATTTATATCCTATGGAATTTAAACCTATCTAAACACTTAAATTTGGTTTATGATAATTTTCTATGTCCACTAATGACCTCACCCAGCATAGTTGGGCCTAAGACTCCTTCCCGGCACTATTAGTATAGGGTGTAGGATAGTCGGCCTAACCCGACTATAATTTTATTTACTTCTTTTTTTTTGTAATATATCAGAGTTTAGGTGAGTGAACGTGTAGAAACAAGTGAAATAAATACATCACATTTCAGACACACTGACGCACACTCCATCTCAACACGTTAGAGTATGTGAAGTTGTTCTTAATGAATACCGATAAACAATAAAAATAAGAATAATTTAAACTGTCTAGATCAATGACTGTATGATTATTCGTGTGATTCTGATTGCAAACGCGAGCGATAATTCAGTATTTCATATTTAACCAAGTACATTACGTACTTTTCCATCACTTTATAAAGCTCAACCAACAACAATGTTTTTAAATTTATGGTCTGATCTTCAAATGTGAATTGTGTAGAACATGATTGTTACGTGAAGTGTTAAAAATTTTTGCAGAAAAACCATGGCTATACCACATATAGCTATAAAATTATGTTAATTATTTTTGGTTATTTTTTCTTTTTGCCTACGATTTTTTTTTTGGGGGATTTCCTTAATGCGGGACTAAAAAGAATATTAAATATTGAATGAGTGCTAGAGAATTTTTAAATACGTCTGTGACGCATTTGACAAATAACTGTTGTAAAATTTTAATTCAAAAGTGAACATAAATGGCACATAGTCACATGTTATATTCTAAAACGTATCTGGAAAGAAGTTGATTTACTGTAAAAGGCGTTTTTATTAACGATGATTTTGTTCAAATAAAATGATAATTTTAATTATAAAAATTTTTTTTAATAACCAGTTTTAAAGGAAACTTGTGTTCGGTTATTTTCCACTTCAGACTGACTACATTGTGCGTTATATGAAGTAGGAAATATAAAAGCGAACTGCTTGGTGTTAAAAATATTCTATTATAGATGAAAATTAAAAAAATTATTTCAGAAATAATTAAATTTTCATCACGTCTATAATTAATGAGATCTAAATTGTAATTTATACACAATACATATCGTTTATTAAAAAAAAAAAAAAAAAACAAAACAAAACGGTAAAGATTACATCGATATACAGCCAGCAATTAAATAATTGCTGTTTTTTTTTTATTTAACGCTATATAGAAAGAATTACTTTACTTTGCTTGATTTTATAGCTTAACATGTAAAAGATTTTGAAACAGAACAAAACAACAAATTTTAAATGTAATTAAAACGTGGAAAGAATTTAAAAACTGGAAAAAAAAATAAACAATATTTAAATATTTAATTCACTGAAATATGTAATTAAAATAATAACAGTTGAAATATTAATCAGTTCAGTATCTCCTTTGAACGCCAGACTCACTGATGAAGGCTTAATGCCAGTAACCGGTCTGGTTAAAAAATATACACAGAGAACTTATAATTTTTAGAAAAATATTAGAATTCTTCCTCTCTACCATACAATATTGGAGACGCGGTCTGGAAAACACCGCTTAAACCCAACAAATACTGAACATATTTTGTAGGTAAAGTTCTTTTAAAAACGGTTCCTTTAAACGTAATTTTCAATTTATTATAATAAATGGTATTTGTTTAAGCCCAATAGAACTTGAAATTGCAAAAAAATAACATAAAAATTAAATTTGGCCACCGCGGCAGTTATTGACGAAACGCATTCTGCACTTCCAATTTCGAGCGTCAATTGTTGCTGGTTTATCAGCATAAACCAGTGACTTCACGTAGCCTCACTGCAAATAATCCAGATGTATCAAGTCACACGACCCTAGAGGCCAATTGACAGGTCCGTTTCTCGAAATAAACTTATCGCTAATAAGTCGATGGTTGCGGTCGCTGTATAATACGTAGCGCCATCCTGTTGAAATTGCACCTCGCCCGGATTAATGTCATCCATATTTGCAAACAAAAAACAAGTAAGAAAATTATAGTCGGTCTAGACCGACTATACGATACCCTATACCATGCGTTTAGAGACCCTATCTCTTCGGTCCAACTAATTCGATATAGAAAATAAGCATAAAC
Organism: Cordilura impudica; assembly: GCA_963682025.1. Classification (NCBI taxonomy): domain Eukaryota; kingdom Metazoa; phylum Arthropoda; class Insecta; order Diptera; family Scathophagidae; genus Cordilura; species Cordilura impudica. The sequence continues at coordinate 45,490,687 of OY821517.1, forward strand.
CAAAGTTGAGTGGGATTTTTATTAATTTTTTTGGCTGCAGATATATGGGGACTAGGCCCAAAAATCTACATTTACGTCTACATTTTGAGCTGATTTAAAAAAAACTCGTAATAAGTGGTCGATGTTAATAAAACACACTCTTTGCGATGATGATGTTCTATAACTATAATAAAAACTTTTTATTTACACAATCTATTTTCCATTATAATTTTTTCAATTATAACATAGATTCTTTATGCACTAATTATTGCAAATAAAGGAATTAAAAAAAATTTTTTCATCAAATCACATATTTTTATTTTTTTGCATATGTTCGAAACAGTAGTGATGCCAGTCAAATCCAATTTATTTGAATATCGAAATTTTTTTTGGTGATGCCTAACTTTTTAAAAATTGAAAAGTCATTTTTAATTGAATGAAATTGAAGAACAAAAACAATTAAATGAACAAATAAGTTGATATTTTAAAAGAAAATATTTTTCTTTATACTTTTTCTATAAACTTAAGGAAAAATCTGCACAAAATACTTAAAAGTTTTTTGTGAAACTGAATAAAGAACCATATGGCACCTCGGTTTCTAGATAATATATGTTCTTAGCTCAAACATATGGTTCTTAATTAAACATATGTTTCCATTAAATAAATAAAAAAAAGTGGTTTCAAGAAACCCAAAATTTCAATTTCATGTGATTTTAAATTCACTCTTATTCAAATAACAACGTTTCAAGAACAGCTGTGTGTCTAAATACCTTTCGTAAAAAGAAACAAGTAAGAAAATTAGAGACCCTATCTCTTAGGCCAAACTAACTGGACATAGAAAATAAGCATAAACCAAATTTGAGTAGGATTTTTATTAATTTTTTTGGCTGCAGATATGAAAAAGTTCATATCGGATGCTATTATCTATATGGGGACTAGGCCCAAAATTGGACCGATCCTGACTATGTTTGGTAAAGTCTCTTGTATTTTGCAAAAATATATACAAATAAAATTTGAGAAGAATCAGTGCAATATTTTTGTTTTTTGATAGATTTAAGTGAAGATCGGGAAGCAGCTCTATATGGGGCCTATGACTAGGAGTTGTCCCATAGGGATAATTTTTGGACTACTCATTAATGGATGTAATAAACGCATACGAAGCCAATTTGAGTAAGATCTATATGACAATTTGGATCTTATGGCAATTTATGTCAATTTCATAGGGGTCATTTGTATGGGGGCTAGGTCTAAACATGGACCGATTCTCACCAATTTCAATAGCGTTCATTCCATAGCTGATAAAAGCTTATATACCAAATTTCATCAAAATTTATTCATATTTGCGACCTGCAGTTTGATTACAAAGTTTACATGAACACACAGATCTCAGTCAAATTGGGTTTTTATGTGTTTATTATATCCATTAATTAGTAGTCCAAAAATATTCTCTATAGGGCAATTCTTATTCATAGGCCTCATATAGAGCTGCTTTCCGATCTTCACTAAAATCTATCAAAAAACAAAAATATTGCACAGATTTTTCTCAATATGGTCAGGGTCGGTCCATTTTTCGACCTAGTCCCCATATATACATATATGGCACCCGATATGAACTTTTTCATATCTGCAGCCAAAAAAACAAGTAAGAAAATTATAGTCGGTCTAGACCGACTATACGATACCCTATACCATGCGTTTAGAAACCCTATCTCTTAGGCCCAACTAACTGGATATTGAAAATAAGCAAAAACCAAATTTGAGTGGGATTTTTATTAATTTTTTTGGCTGCAGATATGAAAAAGTTCATATCGGATGCTATATCTATAAAGGGACTAGGTCCAAAAATGGACCGATCCTGATCATGTTTGGTAAAGTCTCTTGTATTTTGCAAAAATATATACAAACAAAATTTGAGAAGAATCAGTGCAATATTTTTGTTTTTTAATAGATTTAAGTGAAGATCGGGAAGCAGCTCTATATGGGGTCAAAGGGATCATTTTTGGACTACTCATTAATGGATGTAATGAACGCATACAAACCCAATTTGAGTAAGATCTATATGACAATTTGGATCTTATGGCAATTTATGTCGATTTCATATGGGTAATTTGTATGGGGGCTAGGTCTGAACATGGACCGATTCTCACCAATTTCAATAGCGTTCATCCCATGGCCGATGAAAGCTTATATACCAAATTTCATCAAAATATATTCATATTTGCGACCTGCAGTTTGATTACAAGCTTTACATGGACACACAGACGGACGGACGGACGGACGGACGGACGGACGGACGGACGGACATTGTTAAATCAACTCAGAAAGTGATTCTGATTCGATCGGTATAATTAAAGATGGGTCTAGGTCAAATATTTTTGGTTGTTACAAACAGCAGCACAAAGTCATTATACCCAAACCACATAGTGGTATAGGGTATAATTAATAACAATGCCACTTTAATTTGGTTTATGCTTATTTTCTATATCTAACTAGCTGAACCCGGTGTGCTTCGCCACCCCTCATCGTTATAAAATAAAATAAAATAAAAAAAAATGTTTATACATTAACAAAATATTATTTATTTAATTTAGAATTAATTATTGCACTAACAACTTTATATAGTCAAGGGCTTAATAGAAGTTATTATGGATTTTAATTTTTCTAAAAAGGGCGTGGTCCCGCCCAGTTTTCTTGTGGTACTATTTCTATTAATTTCAATACGATATATACCAAATATCATCGCCGTAGGTTAAAAATGGCCGAGATATGACGATTTTAAATTTTAGGTTATATCGGCGGGACCACACCCCTTTGCCCACTGACAACTTTATATAGTTAAGGACTCATTATTTCGCAAAAATGTCCTTTTTTGAAAATTTCATGACGATCCTTCCAATAGTTTAGAAGATATTACGATTTTTTATTTTTCTAAAAAGGGGCGTGGGCCCACCCACTTTTCTTCTGGTATGTATTTCTATTCATGCCAATACCATATGTACCAAATATGACCGCTGTAGGTCAAAAATTCCCGAGATATGACGATTTCAAATTTTGGGTTATATGGGCGTGGCACCGCCCCTTTGTCCAATCAAAAATTTATATAGCCTATTATTCCTTCCAGAGTCGCAGTAAGCCGCTGTGAAAATTTCAGGAAGATCGGTTCAGGGGTTTGGTCTCCTATAAAGCACAAACAAACACACATTAATTTTTATATATATAGAAGATTTTTAACTTATTGTACAATGTTGCACCTTAGTAAGCGCGGAATATCTTGTGTTATCGAATGATGTAAATATTTTGTAAATAAACCGAAAGCTCGGATTTTTGAATGCAACATTTCGAAAGTTTTAAAATTTTGCTATTGGATCATTATTAACATAGGTTTTTTGTAAATATCTTCGGAACTACATATCCGATTTAAGAGTTTGATATCTCGTTTTGAAAAACATTACAACGGCTTTCAAAAAAAAAAAAATAAAATAAAATAAAAAAAGCAAAAAAATAAATATATGTATGTCATTGGTGGTACAATATGAAAATTGGATTTTGCCACGCTTCTCCGCCCACAGACCGAAAATCAAAAATCAGACTTCACAGTGTCACCCGCCTAAATATTCTGAAGATTTCCTGAGAATTTCATTAAAATCGGCCCAGCCGTTTTGGAGTCCATACGTTACATACATACACACATCCTGTTTTATACACATAGAAAACGGATTCATTGTGGCTATTGAATTTATTACCAACCGAATTGCGATAATGCTAATAACCGATTTTCGGGTTCACGATGATTACAATTCTATTGCCTTAAAAGTAAATATTTTATTATAATAGAAAATTTGCAGATGATATGAAATTTCTGTTGATACAATCGAAAATACAGTTGTTCCACTTAAGACCAATTCGGTTGGCAAATATTTTTTCTGTGTGTATATATAGATTAGTTGGAACTAAACGCATGGTATCGTATAATTTTCTTACTTGTTCTGGTTGTAATGGAGTCTGAAGGGTCTGGTTTGGTCTCACTTCACATGTGGCTTTATTGTTCATTAATAAACACACACAGAAAACAGAATCGTTGTTGCAATCGAATTTTTTGTCAACCGAATTTTCGCAGTCCCATGTACACTCACAATATTCGGTTGTGATTACTGAATTATATGACACATATTACCGGTGCAATGGTAAAAGCAATTGACATCTATAATATTAATAGGCTAGGCGATTTCTTGTGACTGATGTTTTGTTCTACCTTTTTATCCCGATTTTAGCCGTTTTGCAGACTTACAGATTTTATAATTTTTTCCTTTGCTTTGAGTAAATTGCATTTAAAGTTGCTACTAACACATACATAAAATTATACAATGCTATGTGTGTGTTTATTAAATATGTTAATGTGTTTGTAATAAAAATGAGTTTGTTTTTTTTTGTGTTGAATTGTGAATTGGCTATAATTGATTAGCATACCTTTAGGGTTTTTATTTAATGAAAAAATAAAATTTCTTAGAATTTGCACTCGCATTTCGAGGGCTGGAATCTGCTAGTTATATATAAATTCTATTGTATGAATTATGATATTTAGTTGATACAGTGGAATTCTTGATTTTAATTATTGGTTGTTACAACCATTAATCGGGATTTTTACTAATACATATGAAATGTAAAAAATCAAAACTTATAATTATTTATTTTTGAACAGCTTATACATTTTATATTAAAATAAATAAAACATAACTCATATGATAAAAAAAAATTAGATAGTTATCCTTGGCTTTGAATTCAAATCACCAATTTAAAGTTATATATTATCCTTATTTGTATATTTTCTGCTAACATTTCTAAAGGAGAAAATATTATTATTATGATTAAAACTATAATATTAATAGGCTAGGCGATTTCTTGTGACCGATGTTTTATTCTACCGTTTTATCCTGATTTCGACCAAACTTATTTTATTTGAAAGGTATTTCTTTTTAGCCGTTTTGCAGATTTACAGATTTTTAAATTTTTTCCTTTGTTTTGAGTAAATTGCATTTAAAGTTGCTACTAACACATACATAAAATTATACATATGCTATGCGTGTTTTAATAAATTTGTTAATGCGTTTGTTAATGAGTTTGTTATCTTCATTCACATTAATAAATAAACCACATAAGTGCTGGTTTGTGAATTGGCTAAGTTGAAAAATAAAGCTGCCTAGAAATTGCACTTGAATTTCGAGTGCTGGAATCTGCTATATAATATTATTACTAAAGCTGTATCCATTTATTAGATAACATTATTTATATATTTTAAGCACATTTACTGAATTAGATAATACATATCACATCAAATATTTTATACTTCTAGGGAGACTGTGGATACTATGACTGATAACGTTGTTATTTTTCGATCGATTTCAAATCATTTCAAATTCAATTTGAACGCATAGGAAGTTTATTTAAACCGAACTCACTTTTTTAACATATTTATATGGCTGTATCATAAAATATTATTTAATTAGCATAATTCTTTTTGCGAACGATAGTTTTATTACAAGTGAAGAAGACGTGATTTTGTGTCGTCGGTCGAAATTAATAAAGGTATGTCCCCGTCAAGTATATTTCGTAGTACAAATATAGGTACAAACTCATTACTTACACAATCATATGATAATCTCCTTGCTATGATAATCGACTTATCAACAACCACTTTCTTCGTGACATTCTAAGTGAAAAAAGAATCACTGATAAGCTTCTATATCTTGGAACAAGTGAAGAAGACGTGAACTGTTCATGTGCATAGTCTAACATAAAAATTTGATTTTATTCGTTCCTGCTTATAACTGGGTGTGCTGACCACAACTCGATAACAAGGTTTCAGGTTACATATGTATGTCCTCACAAACATTTGTAGCGCTAATACAGGCATTGGATGAATTTTCATATACTTCACGAGTGCAATACAACGAGTTAAATTTGTGTTGCTAAATCATGAGTTGCCCCCGAAATAAAAGCTTACGTTCTGAGTATCTGTACATGTGTACCTCTGATGCAGGGAAGGATAGCACGCGCTTGATTGGCAGATAGGTTTTCTAAACTATAACCAAAAATACCAGGAAAAAACACATGCCACGGGGACTGGACAACATCTTCAGGTTCCATAATAACGGGTATTTCTTGTATACTCTTCGATCATCCATTGTTAACAATAATTTAGCATTTTTTGACATGTTATAAATTATAATTATAATTTATAAAATTAAATTATCACAATACATTTATTAGTTTTTTTATTTTATTTTATTTGACAAATGACAAATTTAATCAACAATTCGGTCTGGCTAATTATGTACACTAGCAGATTCCAACCCTCGAAATTCGAGCGAAAATTCTAGGAAATTTTTTCATCAAATAAACCCCCTAAAAGTATGCTAATCAATTATAGCCAATTCACAAATCAACACAAAAAACAAACTCATTTTTATTAAAAAAACATTAACAAATTTAATAAACACACTCATAGCATTGTATAATATTATGTATGTGATAGTAGCAACTTTAAATGCAATTTACTCAAAATAAAGGAAAAAAATTAAAAATCTGTAAATCTGCAAAACGGCTAAAAAGAAATACCTTTCAAATGATATACGTTTGGTCAAAATCGGGATAAAACGGTAGAACAAAACATCAGTCACAAGAAATCGCCTAGGCTATTAATATTATAGATATATTCTTGTCTTTTTTTGGTATTTACAATAGAAATTGATTCATATCGGTTCGAAATACCAAAAAAGAAAAAAAAACACATTTAAAGTTTCTACACCCTTTTAGGTAGCAGAATCCACCGTTTTTGACACAACCCGTTTTTGACACACTATGTCCCTTTTCTCGGAGAAGGTCAAATATAATACTTTAACCAATTATTTGCTACAATATCTCTTAAAACACTTTCGGTTTGAAACATGCTGTTATAATAAATTAGTTTTATTGGAATAGGTTTTATTAGGTTGCCTCAATTAAATTAGTTTAGAAATTTACATAAAGACATTGATTGGTAAACGTAACTAATATTGTTGTTGTAGATATCTTAATTTTAAATGAATTGTGATTAGACGATAGTCATTATAGAATATCTATTTTATTTTTAAATATTCAAGAATTACAATAAAAGTTCTAATTACTTTAACAAATTTTCCTATTTGTAACCGAATTTCAATCTTTTTTCTGTGCGCATGCACAACAATTTCAACAATTTTTAAAGCGTTCGTCCTAAAAGCGTTTTCGTCTGTCCGTCCGTCTGTGTGTCCATGTAAACCTTGTCATCAAACTACAGGTCGCAAATTTTAATATATTTTTAATTAAATTTAGTGTATAAGCATCTATCGGCCATAGGATGAAAGCTATTAAAATTGGAGCAAATTAGTTCATGTTCAGACCTAGTCCCAATAAAAATGACCCCTATGAAAGCGACTTAAATTGTTATAAAATGCAAATTATCTTATAGATCTCGGTCAAATTGGGTCCGTGCATGTTTATTGCATCCATTAATCAGTAATATAAAAATAAACCCTATAGGATAATTCTTAGACATAGCTCCCATATGTAGCTGGTTCCCAGTCTTCACTTAAATCTATCAAAAAAACAAAAATATTGCACAAATTTTCCTCAAACTTGGTTTGTATATGTTTTTGCAAAAAGTAAGTGACCTTACCAAATATGGTCAGGATCGGTCCATTTTTCGAACTAGTCCTCATATAAATATAGCATCCGATATGAACTTCTTCAGACCTACAGCCAAAAAAAAATTAATAATAATGCCATTCAAATTTGATTTATGCTTATTTTCTATATCTAAGAGATGGTATCTCTAAACGCATGGTATAGGGTATCGTATAGTAGGTGTGGACCGACTATAATTTCATTGCTTGCATTTATTAAATTAAAATCTATTTGTTTCGGCCGATTTTTCAGCGTTTTGGAAAAAAAACGTCTTGCAGTATTCCCATCATTCCTTGGCCAACTATTAATCCCATAGTCTCTTTAAATTTTTTCAGAATTTCTTTTTTTGTTTCAGTTGCTATTCTTTTTTCATAATCAGTTTTAGGATACCACTTACATAAAAAGCAACAAAACACAGACAAAAGCAGCAGTCGCGAGATCTATACTTGCACAGAAAGATGCATAGCTTCTTAAAGGCGCAAAAGGGCAACGTAAAATTTTGCATTATAATAATGAGATGTACCATTCCATAGCAAAGTAGTTTTCTTTTGAAATACTTTTTCAAATAATTACATTTTTACTAGGCCAAATTTCACTTTAATGCAATGAAAACAGGCAATTCTAACCCAGTGTGCGCCCCTCCACCCACAGGCCAAAAATCAAATATCAGACCTCATAGTGTCACCCGCCAGCCTACTCTGAAGATTCCCTGAAAATTTAATTTAATCTAAGGCCCTAAGAAACTATTTATTCCCACATAACTTAATAATTTATATAAAATGCATTTCTTCACAGTGTTTGTTTCTAATTATTACATTTGCCTTGTTTTGCCTGAGAGGTACAAAAGTATAAACAATGAATTCAAACTTCGTACCGATGAATATGTTAAAGTTTTATTGATTTTTAAAGATCTCAATTTATTGATTTTTTTTATTTTAATTAAAATATCTATAATATTAATAGGCTAGGCGATTTTTGGTGATCGATATTTTGTTCTACCGTTTTATCCTGATTTCGACCAAACTTATATTATTTGAAAGGTATTTCTTTTTAGCCGTTTTGCAGATTTACAGATTTTTAAATTTTTTTCTTTATTTTAAGTAAATTGCATTTAAAGTTGCTACTAACACATAAATAAAATTATACAATGCTATGTGTGTGTTTATTAAATTTGTTAATGTGTGTGTAATAAAAATGAGTTTGTTTTTGTGTTGATTTGTGAATTGGCTATAATTGATTAGCATACTTTTAGGGTCTTTATTTAATGAAAAAATTAAATTTCCTACAATTTGCGCTCGAATTTCGTGGGCTGGAATCTGCTAGTTTTTATTAAAAGATTTACATATTGAAATTTTTAATTTATGTTAATGTTAATAACAACAGCTACCCTTATAATTGTAGTAAATAATTCCGGAATGAGATCATGCGGTTATGACAAAATGTTTGTTATCTAATGATCCGATGCAATTCGGAAAATTCCGTGATATCAAAAACTCATGAGATACTGCTCTCCATTCCTCCATACTTTTCTTTGAATTGTAAAATAGATTCGTTTTACTAACAAAATATCCGATCAAACAATTTTTTTACTTAAATATTTCTTCAAGATTGACCGACCGCACGGCAGTATTTTTTCCTTGTTTTTATTTGCCACTATTTGGCAGCTGTTTGATCAAACAAAAAGAAGCAAATAAATGCGCCTAGTGACACCACAAATTCACAAAATTTTGGGCAAATACGAGAAAACAAGTCTGCGCCAAATATTTGCCTAATGTGACCGTACCTTTAGCAATTATTAAATTAAACATGACAAGTTATTGCTAATAAACTTAATTTACAGATTATTAAATGTTGTAGTTATCCGCAAAATCAGAATTTATATTAATTTCCTTATTATAACTAGCGGAAGTGCAGTACAAGTATGTTCATTAGAAATCTTGTATACGTAATCTTAATAAATATTGAATATTTATTAAATTTGTTTGCGTGAAAATATTTATTTATCATGAAATAAATAATCAAGTTATTTTAAAGAACGTAGTATAACGTATAGCGATTCCAGAAAGTATCTTGAGAGAGTTTTCAATGTTTTCTTAACGAAAACATGTAAAATTGTATGGTGCGCAAGTGCAATAAATGTTCTTTGTACAATTTTTTAAATCGAAATAAAATAAGATTTAAGTTTCCAATATATTGCTGAAGATTTACTTTATTGAAAATTTTTAGTGTAGTTTCATACTTTTGAGTTTTAAATTTTTGTTAACTAAAATTTCATAGAATCAAAATACTTTTTATTATACAAAATTGTATGAACATTATTAACTAAATGTGACACCATTGTGAATTTTTGCGTTAATTGTCAGTTATTGAGCTTAAATAATAAGTTTTTAATTTTTTGAATTAACTCGTCACTTTTGCCCTTTTCATTACATTGCATTGTAAAATATAAATAATTCCACAATAAATAATGTTAATGTTGTTATTATTTTTGGTTTTTGTTGTTGCTGTTGCTGTTGCTACTGCCACTGCTGTTATCAATGTTGTTTAACACTTTTGATTATTAGCCAATTACCAAACATTACCATCAGTTGTTCATTTATTTTGAACATGTAGACACTGTGCTCGTAGAGTATTAAAACTTTTTGTTTTCTCTTCTTGACAATTCTTGTCTATTCTAAAAAAGATATAAGCGACTGAATAAAAACAGTCACCAAGAATGAAAACCTAACAAATATTCTTATATTCATAATACATATATACATACTCGTACATACGTACATATGGATCTAAATATCAAGAGATTTTTTCATTAAATATATTATATTATTTAAGTAAACCAGTTAAAATTATGTAATTTCGAAAAATCAGTCAGAAAGTCAATACTACAGATAGACAACAACTTTGGTTGTCAATGGTGTCGATATTAATGGCTATTTTGTATTTATCCTACATACTTATATACAGACATAATTATTATTGTATTGAGATGGCGCTGCTTTTTTTCATTTTCGAATACAATCTTAGCTTTTATTTGTAGGTGACATAGTGACATACATATTTTTTAAACTTTGTCTATTATGAATATAAACGTTTTTGTCACAATTTTGGAAAAAAAAAATCTTTAAAAAATTGATGGATTATGTTGTATTTATGTAGTTAATAGCCTCTAGCAAATTGAAGAGTTTATTAGGTCATTAAACATGACTTTAAAAAAAACAGATATGTTATTTATCTGACAAGTGCTAAGCAAAAATAACAAAAATTATAATTAATCATTTTGTGTTTTAATTGTTGAGTAGTGTGTGAGTGTGTTAAATTATTAATATGTATGAAACTGATTTTTTCAATATATCCTTAACCTTTCGTTACTTGGAACTGATCTAGTTGATACAAGCAACATTTTTTGATGTGTAAACATCTATACGCGCTGGGGGGTAAAAATCTATTTCACAATACAATCACAAAAATAGCGTAAGACGTAAAACAAAATCGGTTTACGGAAAAAAATTTGATATGTAATATGCTTGTTGAAAATGAAAAATAAAAAATTAAAAAAAAGTAAAAATGAAAAATTAAAAATTTAAAACGAAAAATGAAAAATACAAAATGAAAAATAAACAAGTAAGAAAATTATAGTCGGTCTAGCCCGACTATACGATACCCTATACCACGGTTAAGATACCCTATCTCTTCACTCCAACTAATTGGATATAGCAAATAAGCATAAATCAAATTTGGGTGGCATTTTTATTAATATTTTTCGCTGCAGATATGAAAAAGTTCATATCGGATACTATATCTATATGGGGACTAGGTCGAAAAATGGACCGATCATGAACATATTTGGTAAAGTCACTTACACTTTGAAAAAATATATACAAACCAAATTTGAGAAAAATCTGTGCAATATTTTTGTTTTTTAATAGATTTAAGTGAAGATCGGGAAGCAGCTCTGTATGGGGCCTATGACTAAGAATTTTCCTATAAGGAGTATTTTTGAACTACTGATTAATAGATGTAATAAACACATACAAACTTAATTTGACTGAGATCTATATGATGATTTGGAACTTATGGCAATTTATGTCGATTTCATAGGGGTAATTTGTATGGGGGCTAGGTCTGAACATCGACCGATTCTCACCAATTTCAATAGCGTTCATCCCATGGCCGATGAAAGCTTATATACCAAATTTCATCAAAATATATTCATATTTGCGACCTGTAGTTTGATTACAAGCTTTACACAGACGGACGGACGGACGGACGGACATTGCTATTTCGATTCAAAAAGTGATTCTGAGTCGATCGGTATAATTAAAGATGGGTCTAGGACGAATATTTTTGGTTGTTACAAACAGCAGCACAAAGTCATTATACCCAAACCACATAGTGGTATAGGGTATAAAAACGAAAAATGAAAAATACAAAATGAAAAATGAAAAATAAAAAATTAAAAATGAAAAATGAAAAATGAAAAACGAAAAATGAAAAATATAAAATGAAAAATGAAAAATAAAAAATTAAAAAATTAAAAATGAAAAATAAAAAATGAAAAATAAAAAATGAAAAACGAAAAGTAAAAAAAGAAAAATACAAAATGAAAAATAAAAAATGAAAAATGAAAAATAAAAAATGAAAAATACAAAATGAAAAATGAAAAATAAAAAATTAAAAATGAAAAATGAACAAGTAAGAAAATTATAGTCGGTCTAGACCGACTATATGATACCCTATACCATGGTTTAGAGACCCTATCTTTCGGTCCAACAACTTCGATATAGAAAATAAGCATAAACCAAATTTGAGTGGGATTTTTATTAATTTTTTTGGCTGCAGATATGAAAAAGTTCATATCGGATGCTATATCTATAAAGGGACTAGGTCCAAAAATGGACCGATCCTGATCGTGTTTGGTAAAGTCTCTTGTATTTTGCAAAAATATGTACAAACAAAATTTGAGAAGAATCAGTGCAATATTTTTGTTTTTTAATAGATTTAAGTGAAAATCGGGTAGCAGCTCTATATGGGGCCAAAGGGATCATTTTTGGACTACTCATTAATGGATGTAATGAACGCATATAAACCCAATTTGAGTAAGATCTATATGACAATTTGGATCTTATGACAATTTATGTCGATTTCATAGGGGTAATTTGTATGGGGGCTAGGTCTGAACATGGACCGATTCTCACCAATTTCAATAGCGTTCATCCCATGGCCGATAAAAGCTTATATACCAAATTTCATCAAAATATATTCATATTTGCGACCTGCAGTTTGATTACAAGGTTTACATGGACACACAGACGGACGGACGGACGGACATTGTTAAATCAACTCAGAAAGTGATTCTGATTCGATCGGTATAATTAAAGATGGGTCTAGGTCAAATATTTTTGGTTGTTACAAACAGCAGCACAAAGTCATTATACCCAAACCACATAGTGGTATAGGGTATAAAAATACAGACAGAAAAGAAAACATAGTGTGAATAGTACAATGAGGTGAACAAAAATTCGTTCTAAATTTACTACAATACCTTTTTTAATTTTGTCATCGCTACACTTTGGGAAAACGCTTTTCAAGTAGTCGAATGCGTTTGGACAATTTACAACGGCCACTTTGATGAATTTTTTAACAATTGCCAATTTTATGTGGAGCGGTGGCAGTAAGTTGTCTTGAGCATTGTCAATTAAAAGTGCATTCTTCAGTCTATGTTGTTTCATTTGTTCCTACCCACTTCCACTCAACGAATGACATTGGAATTGACTCAGAGGTGAGCGCGAGTCCCAATTACAAAGAAAACAAAAGAATTTTGGGAAGCCGCCCTTATCGATGATCCCTTGCAAAATGTTGATGACCTTCAAATCACAGCAAATCTTCCATTTATTTTCGTAGTATTTGATTTTTTTCATTATATCTTTCAATGTTTCATAGCTTTCTTTCATGTTAATAGCCATTGCTAGCGGAATGGAAGGTTTTCGGTTCGACACATACAACAACACAGCTTGAAACAGAACCACCAATAAATAATCTCCACTCACTAGCGATGGAATGAACTCCTATTTTTACCACCAAAGCTTTTATATCGTTGCAGTAAGCGAATGAATTGTTATCATTTAGAGTTTAGAGGCTCTGAAATTCAGCTTGCTGTTTGAGGTACGCCGTAGAGTTAACATTAGCATGTGTGAGTTTTCTTTTCTTTAAAAACGCTGTCAAAAATATGGCAAGTCGCTGCGATAGTCCCAATATGGCCACAATGAAATCCATTTCCATTTGTGTTATTAGTTGTGGTCCATCTCTTCCATGTCGGTATCAAATGGATCTTCATAAGTAACACCACTTGCTCTAGTCATTCCTGTAAATTCTGTCCTACGATCTGGAGTTGACGGCCTTGGTGTTACAAAATTTTCAAGTGCAAGCACCGGTAGTGTGGCTGTTACAGTTGCTTTATAAATTTAGTTCTTCTCAATATGTCGATTTAGACGACATGAGTAATTTACGCATGCATAGCAACTGGTTGTTGCATCATGCTCACCTGGGCGATTTATCCAGTTTACCGGCTTACAATACTTCATGCTATCTTTGCCTCAACTCAACCATGCCATGAGATTGTTATAACATTGGCAATACACTGCATTAAGTGTGTAATTTTCACCGCTCAAGTCTACTTCGTCGAAAAGCAATTTATATGCTCTATTGAATTCTTTTCTTTTGAAATCTTTTTTTTCTGATTTGATGACCGCAAACATAACAAAATAAATAAATTTTTTCACATTGCATATTGAAATTGTCAGTTGCCAATGTTGTGTACGAATTATGCTGTAGCACTTTCTCTATAAGTTTCACCGCTGAGCTCTCGTTGACGTCGCGCTGTGTAATGCCTCGCTGTGAGCATCGTGTCGCTTTTATATTGTGTGCTGAGTTCCTTGATGCGTGTGCTGAGTTTACTGCTCTGCCTGTGCTACTGCGGTCGGTGCGTGATCGCGTGAGTTGTTTATTGAGATCTTAGGTACATTTTTGTAGTTGATTGTTTCCTTGAATTTTGAACGGTTTGCTAGCTATGGACCTGAACAGGGGAAAAAAGGTAAAAAAATCGAATTTTTTAAAGTTTTTTTTTTTTTTTTTGCGATTTTGATCATGAAGATGAAGTTTGTTTGATTTTATATGTTCACGATTTTTGTCCTTTATGACAAGAGCTACAACTTTGCCTCAGAAAGTAAATCAAAATTCTGAATGGTTTGCAAGATATGAGCCTGAGAAAATGATCACTTTTTGCAAAAATGACACAGAGGCCCCAAGTCTTTGGGGGCCAATAAAAAAGTGCATGACTTCGGGCAAAACTAGGAGACACGGGTCTTTTTTTTATCTTTTCTCACGTAGTGGTGTCCGTTTATGGTTATATATTCTCATGTTGCACTGTGTAACCAACAAAATATTGAAACCAAAAATAGCATAAAAAAGGTTACATTAAAGTTTCGTAATTTTTTTCTGAAGTTAAGTTATTATTTGTTAATATTTTTTTTTTCGATAAATTAAACATACATTTTTTAAATTTATGAGAGTCTTTAATTTTATAATCCAATCTTTGGGTACTGACCGTTTAAGTCGTTAGAAATACGAGGGCGGATCAATAAGTCCGTGATTTTTCGAACTTCCTCCGTAGCTATATGAAATACAACACTGCTCCCATCAAGTACCACCTGTTAGTAGACTACTATAAAATTTTGAGCAAGTTCCATCATTTACTTTGCGTTTAACAGCTGTTCAAAACATACAACCTCGTGTTTTTTTTTAAATAGAAAAAAGTGAATTTCGAGTGCTCACTAAACATTATTTTTTTCGAAAAAAAACCGTCAATCAAACCAAGAAAAAGCTAGATAAATACTATGGGGATTCTGCACCATCGATTTCAATGTTAAAAAAGTGGTTTACTGACTTTCGTTGTGGTCGCACAAATACAAATGACGCTGAACGTTTTGGACGGCCAATTGAGGCCAATACACCCGAAAACGTCGAAAAAATCCACGATAAGGTGTTGGCCGATCGAAGAGTAAAAGTGCGTGAGATTGTTGATGCCATAGGCATTTCATATGGCAGTGTGGTTTCGATTTTAAATGATCAGTTGGTTTTAAGAAAGCTGTCTGTAAGATGGTTGCCGCGTTTGCTCTCAATTGACCATAAACTTAATCGTGTGACAACTTCAAAATTCGATGAATTGGGCTACGAATTGGTACCTGATGCGCCATATTCTCTGGATTTAGCCCCCAGTGACTATTTCCTATTTCCAAACCTAAAGAAATGGCTCGGTGAAAAGAGATTTAGCTCCAACGATGAAATTATTGGTCAAAAATGCCTATCTTAGGGACCTCGAAAAATCTTATTTTTTGGAAGGGATACAAAAATTGGAGAAACCTTGGACTAAGCGTATTGAGCTAAAAGGAAATTATGTTGAAAACTAATTTTTTTTCCAAAAAAAAAAAAAACTGTTTCATTCTAAAAGTCACGGACTTATTGATCCGCCCTTGTATTTTTTGTTAAAGGTTTCCATTGTATTTCCAGTCACTGTATATTTTAATTCTTTTTGATATTCGCAGTGATGGTCGCAAAAATCCAACAGTGTAAGGAAAAAATATAAATTTATTTAACATTTTTTATTATCGATTGTTCAGAAAATCGATTTATCGATTAAAATAATAACAAACAGAAATAACGAACAAATATTTGTATTTTCAAATTTTAATTGGTTATTCAAAATTGAAGTCAACAACTTACAAGAGTTATGGGAATTCAACAATGTTCATTTTATTACTAAATGTCTCCGCTAACATTAAATCACTTGATTAAGCAACAACAAATCACCTTAACAAAAAGTCACATTAAAACACTTGATTAAGAGAAAATGTCACCTTAAAACAAAAACAATGTTAGTTCTGAAGGTAACAATATACATAAGGCACTTTCCTACTCGTATAACTACTACTCGTATTTACTTAGCAAATAAAACGGTTCGTTTTTTTTTTCTGAAAAAACTATACATATTTGAGCGTTCTAATACAAGATTTATGCTAAATTCATTTCTAAATATTTGCATTAGCTGATTTATGGCTAGTTTTTGAAAAAAATATTTTTACAGTAAACTGAAGGTCAATGAGATATGCGTTTTTGTTAAGGTTTACTTACATTATCAGCATCAGTATATTATTATTCGAATTATCAACATCACTATAATAACACCTCTGCCTAAATGATGAATAAGAGCTTCATCAATTGATTAAGTCTTGCTTCGTCTACATATTAACAAGCATTTTAGTTTAGTACCTCAAGTACAAGTGTATTGTGTTTTTTTTTTTTCTAATGAGAATAGATATATTTCATCCATCCATCGGATATATGTATGTATTGACTCGATTTGTTAGATAAAATAGTTTTAGTTATTTTCATTTTCAATACATACTCGCACAATATTTGCATAACTATTTAAAAAACATAAAAAACGGTAACGGTTGATTGACTTTTGTTAAGTGTTTGAACTGTAAAAGGCGTGAAAATATACAAACACTGAGGGAAGTTAAAATAAAAACACATTATTTATTTTGTTTATTAAAACTATTAATTTCAATCCATTGATTTGTAACTAATATTTACATGTTCTATAAATGATTGAAAATTCTTTCAATTATCATCAATTATCTCAACTCCACTGCATCGTTAATGGGATGCAATTAATTGGATCCAATTGCCTACCAATTCTTTGCTTATTGATATATTAATAAAACTAATTACTATTTAATTCCATGAAAAAAAATGAAGAAAAATTAGGTGCGTTTAATTTTATGTCTCTGAGTGTATGAGAAAATATAATTAAAAATATTTATTCATATACAAAATAAATTAAATTCGAACATATGAATAAAAGATTTATCTTTCATTTAATAAGGCCCTATGAGTTTTTTTCTGATATGGCAACTCCGTTTAATTTGTTAAATGTTGAAAATTATGAGCCTGCTTATGCGTTAAGGCCTAGTTAGCCACACGTAACCGTAACCAAATGTGTCAGCTGTTTTTCTGTTACTTGAAAAGCATTCAGAGCAGTTACCGAACTCAACTGTTACGTAACCGGAACGTCCCAATCTGTTGAAAATAGATTTTCGCTACGTTTGTACGTGACATTTATGAACAGCTGATAAAGTTTGGTTAATTTTACACAGCAACATGCTGTTTCGTTTTTTACGTTCTATAATTGCACTAAATGCTAACGTCTCATGTACGGTACGGATACATTTTAACAACGTGTAGTTAACTAGGCCTTTACACGTGCGTTACGTTATGTGGTTAGAGTATTATGAGTTTGTAACAACTAAAAATACTTGAGTTAAATTATACTAGCTAACAGGATTTTGGACTGGAGCAACCAAATATCTTTCCTAGTGGGCTGAATTCGAATCTGTAATTGGTTTTTCTTTATCACGTCAGCTTTTCGTTTTTTACATAAAAAGTCATTAGTTTATTTAAAAATCAATGAATTTTCAAAAGTGAATCGCGTTATTTGAACGTCGTTTGTATTTTGTTTGTTCGGTTTCACGTATTAGAGTTCAGCAATAGTCTCCCAGCAAGCTTTTCTCCCAAAATCCTTTATAATTTCTTTCAATTTTCATCAAATCTTGGTGAGCAGGCTCCCCTTTTCGTCGCTCACCGCACCTAGGTTTTGTGGAAAAAAAATCTAAATGCGAATGAAGAAAATGCATTTTGAGTGACATTCGTGCATCTAATTCGTAATAATTTTTCAATAATTAATTCAGCAACAATTTGTCTGTAGTTTTCACTCTTATTGTTTCCAAGAAAATTGTCCACGATGGTCTTGAAAGAGTTCCAGGTTGCATATTCTTTCTCCAACAAGCATTGTGAAAAATTGTCATCATTCAATGGCTTCCTGATGTGAGGGCCAACACATATGCCTTCTTTGATTTTAGCATCTGAAATTTTAGGAAAAACCGCTAACAAATATTTAAATGCTGCGCCATCTTAGTCCAGAGCCTTGACAAAGTTCTTAAAAAGGCCTAATTTTATGTGCAGCGGTGGAAGAAGAACGTCATTTGGATCAATTAATGGTTTATTTGAAATGTTTTGTTTTCCTGGTGAATACTCAGTTCTTTTTTGGCTCCTCTGTTCTGACGTAATGACGACAAGTAGCGCAACAATATTTTGTGAAACAACAACATTTTGTGAAACCTCCTTGCATACCGGTCAAAAAACCAATGACCTGAAACAGATTAATTTACTGTTATTTACGATGGTCTATACTATATGGGTTAAACCGTTTGAACTCAACTTAAAATATGGCTGTTTTTTACATCACTGATTCCAAATTGGCTGAATTTTGGCAGGATTAAAGTGTATCCGAGAAATAAGAAAAATCCTAAATTTATGTTTAAGATTGGTTCCTTCCCTAAAGTTCCAAAAAATTTTAGACTGGGGGTATGCTTGGATCCAGAAATATTTATCATAGAGTAAAGGTAGATATTTAACAAGTGAATTATTATTATTATGAATGCTGTTGTTGTTGGCGTTGTTGGCGTTCTTGACATTATTATGATGAATGCTGTTGTTGTTGTTGTTGTTGGCGCTGTTGACATTATTATGATGAATGCTGTTGTTGTTGTTGTTGACATTATTATGATGAATGCTGTTGTTGTTGTTGTTGTTGTTGACATTATTATGATGAATGCTGTTGTTGTTGTTTAGTTTTATTATAAATGTTTTCAATTACAAATTTGCTATCAGCGGAATAAATTTTAGCTTGTAATTGTGTTTTTGAAATTGGTATGAAGCTGTGCTGCTTTTGAGTTCCCGGAATTGTACGTAATCCTATAAATCTATCAGTTAGCAATTTCTCTTCTTCTTCATAATCTTTTTCCGTTAAATATGCAAAGTTGCAGTTCTGAAGAGTTTGCTGACACCAATTATACAAGTGGAGAGGAGTAGTTATCTGATCTTCGAATGGACGTTGCAAGCTGGCTCTTCGTGCTTCACGCTTTACCGTTCCCCCAAGACCATCACTAGGTCCTTTGCCGTGACTGTTAGCAAAGAAATGCCACTCAGCGGAACAATTAAAATCTTCGCTATGATGGCATAAATTGGCAAAGTTTTTTTTATTTTTAAATTGAGCAGAAGAACCGTCCGAAAAATAAAAAATTTTCTTTGGTATTTTCAAAAACTTGTTTTTTAAAAACTCATTTAGGTGGCGATGAAATAAATGAACTGCTATGGTATTATGTATTAGACAGTCTGATATTATTATAAAATTTGTAGTTTCTAATTTTCCATTTGATTTGTAATAAATTGCTATTGGGTATAGGGTGGCCTGGCTATTATTCCATAAAAAGCCTTGCACAGAATCCTGAACCACAAAAGTTGCATTTTCGGAGAAGTCGCAAATTACTAAATACTCATTCTCAAATTACTAAATACTCATCCTGCACATTTTCTGTCAATTTTTTCAGGTTTATTGCGTGGAGCATTAGTTTTGTATTTTGATGTATTTTACAAACACATACATCATGGCTTCCTGACGCATCTGCTAGAACCACATTTTTTGGCCGAAGTTCACAAAATTTAGAAATTCCAATAGTTATCCCTTCATGTTTTTCTTTAAATAAAGCATAAACTTCTCGAAGATTTCCGAGTAAAAGTCTTGTATTTTTTTTTACTTTTACACCATTTTCTGTTATTGACACGTAGTCTTTACATCCTGGTAGACATCTGCTGACATCATCAGTTTTATAAAAGATTTTCACCACATCAACAATTTCTAATGGCAATCGTTTTCCAAGTTTTGGATTCGGTGTACTCAATACGCTTTCTGTCTCAACCAAGTTTTTTACCTTTCGTGCCATGAAATTTGTTATTTGAAATTCCTCCTCCATTCTTTTCAATGTCCAGCTTTTAGGTAAAATAGTTAAAAGTTGAATTTTATCACTGTTTTTAGTTATTGATTTATACTTTTCTTTTAGTTGTTCGATTATTTCCGATTCTGGGCATACGTGAGAGGTTGAAGGAGTTGAATTTGGGAAAATGCTGGTTTTAATTGATGTTGTTATTTTTTCTAACTTTCTAGTTGTATACCCTTTTAATGGAATTTTTCTCGAACATATTGGAGATTCTTGTAAACATGGTAAACTTTCGTTTAACTTAGAAATTCGAACATTTCCCGAAACTGATGCTTCACTTTCCGAGTCTGAAGTCTCGTTTTCTGGCTCGTTCATAGATTGAATACTATTGTTTACACTTCCTTTTAATTTATAAAGTTCTCTTCTGCATAATTCCAGTCATCCATTGCTGAACTTTTCGAAGTCCTCTAGCATTCCGGACATGAGGAACTTTTTTAAATGGATTACAACAATATATTGTATTAAATGACATATTGTTTACAGAGGCAAAAAACAATCACTTTGAACACTTTTGGTTTTATTTAAAAATATTGATTTTATAGCAACACATGTGGTTTTTTAAAGCAACGTGCTTAGAATGGTTTTTTTTTTCGTGGTGCTTCCTTTGACTTCTCGTTTTTCAATAATTTCTCTATATCCAAGTTATTTGACACTACGAACCACACCTGACAACATTTATACTGTTGTCTCGCTCTAACATAATTACCTGTCAAACCAACCCTAACACAGGTCTGTAATGAGTACAGTACAGAGCTAAAGAACCAGAAACAAATAGCGGCGTGCGTGCATAGCCCGCCGACGCTCACGAGCACAACCAACCACATTCATAAACAGTAACAGTAAAAGCACCGACTTTTTAAATATCTACCTTTACTCTATGATAAATATTTCTGGATCCAAGCATACCCCCAGTCTGAAATTTTTTGGAACTTTAGGGAAGGAACCAATCTTAAACATATATTTTTTTCAGATTTTTAAAATTGTCGTTTTTACAGCTATAGCCTCCCGAATTATAGGTCAAGAGATGTGACCTTGGACCTTTCCAAAAAAAAAAAATCATGTTGTATATCAAATTAAAGGTAATTAATTAACCTTTCAAATGCAATCTTGATGAAAATGATAATTAAGTAAGTAAAACTTTGTAAATTTTGATCTTTTTTTACGATTTTCAAGACCACATATTTCCGGATACAGAAGTGCCAGTGCCCTCAAACTTTGCACTTATTTTAGTTCTGTAATAATCTGTCTTCCTACGAAAAATCATACAATTTGGAGAAGGTAGTGTACACCCATTGGTTGATTTGACATGGAATTACCCATGTGTTTCCTTAAGTTAATATAGAAAAAAAAAAAAACAATATTTTCTTTTAAAATAACATTTTAGTTGTTTATTTAATTGTGTTTGTTCTTCGATTTCATTTCATTGCTTCCTTAAGTTAATATAGAAAAAAAAAACAATATTTTCTTTTAAAATAACATTTTAGTTGTTTATTTAATTGTGTGTGTTCTTCGATTTCATTCATTTAAGAATGACTTTTCTTTTTGAAATAAGTTCGGCATCACCAAAGAAAATTCAAAATTCAAATAAATTGGATTTGACTGGCATCACTACTGTTTCAAACAAAAACATAGTTGTGGCAGGCATATGCAAAAAAAAAAATCATGTGAGTCCGATCACAGGGAAGATGTGTAAACATCTAGTAATTAAAGATTTTTTTATGTAATTTTTTAAAATCAAACAGAAAGCGTCATCTATGTATCACTTATAGCAAAAACTGTTTCAGCTAATTCAACAACCCTTTGCTGTAAAACGTTAAAAATATCCCAATATAAGCGTATATAAGTGATACATAGATGACGCTTTTAAAAAAGTGGCATAAAAAACAATGTTATATCATAATTTTTTCACCAATCCAATCATAAGTCACACAGCGTTATGTGTCAGCTCTCACCTATTACGTTTACACTGTTTTTGTGATTGTATTGTGAAATAGAAATTTACCCCCTGCGCGTATAGATGTTCACACATCAAAAAAATATATCTGGTTTGAAAAATCGGTGTGACTTATGATTGGATTCGTGAAAAAATTATGATATAAAATTGTTTCAGCTAATTCAACAACCCTTTGCTGTAAAACGTTAAAAATTTCAAAATATAATCGTATAACATACACAAAATTCAACCCCACAAGTATAACCAGAGCCCCTGCAGTTGTTTGCAATAAGTGATACATAGATGACGCTTTCTGTTTGATTTTAAAAAAGTGACAAAAAATTTTTAATTACTAGATGTTTACACATCTCGCCTGTGATCGAACTCACATGATTTTTTTTTTTATTTATGGGTAATAATTTTAAAACATAAGAACCTTGCAAAAGAAACAAATAATCTAACCCATAAAAACAAAGATTTTATTAAAACTCTTTCTTTCCTTACTCATATCAGTTTTGAATGTCTCCGCGACTGTGCGTGACTGTGTATGACTATCTTAAAACTAATCTTTGGCCACAATAAGTCTATGGACCAAGTTTCAGATCGATCGGATAAGGGGAAATGGGTTTTAAATCACTCCGTGACTATGCGTGACTGTGCGTGACTGTGCATGACTATGTCGAAGTTGATCTTTCTTTACAGCAAGTATATCGAACAAGTTTCAGATCGATCGGATGAGGGTAAATGACATTTAGATCACTCCGTGACTGTGCGTGACAATGCGTGACTGTGCGTGACTAAGTCAAAGTTAATCTTTTTTTCACAGCAAGTGTATGTACCAAGTTTCAGACCGATCGGATGAGGGGAAATGATATTTAGATCACTCCGTGACTGTGCGTGACCATGCGTGACTATGCGTGACTACCTCAAAATTAATCTATAGTCACAGCAAGACTATGGGCCAAGTTTCAGATCAATTGGATAAGGGGGAATGGGATTGCCCCACGACAAACAGAGAGATTGAGTTAAAAGAAAGAGTTTAAAAATATAAAAGGGTTAAAATAATGTTTTTTTTAGTTAACATAAACATTATTTTTTCAACTTTGATATCCCATAAGGAAGCAACTAGAAGGCGTAGCACCTTCTGTAAACACTTCTTTCATAGGTTGATATCATATGCCTTTTAACTTTTTTTGATTATCTCAATTGGTTCAAAAGTTATGTTTTTTGCAACGAAAAAACTCAAATGGCGCCACTGTGATAAGTATACAACATTTGCATGCCACTACTTGCATGTGTAATCTCAGCGTAACAAATTCATATAATTAAAATAGTAAAAAAAAATTGGCATAAATAAAGACAAGGTATTGGAAATTTAAACAAAAATCAAATCAAATTAATCACATATAGTACGGACATACATACATACATAACTGAATTTTAAATCAATGTCATTACATACAAAATTATAAACTAAAATTTTGCAACAATTTAGCCATCAGCTAACGTCTTTTTTTTTATTTTCTAATAACTAAAACTTACAAATAAAATCGGTGATAGCTATTAATTTTGTTTTTGTTTTGTAAACCCTATACCACTGTGTCAGATCAGGGTATAATGAGTTTGTGCTGATGTTTGTAACTATCAAAAATGCTTGACCTAAACCCATCCTCTATTATACCGATTGACAAGAATCACTTTTTGAGTCGATTTAGCAGTGTCTGCCCGTTCGTCTGTCTATCTGGCAGCCAGTCTGTTTATCCGTCTGCACGTCCATGCAAAACTTGTATTCCAACTACAGGTCGCAAATATAAATATATTTTAACGAAATTTGATATATAAACTTTTGTCGACCATAAGGCGATCACTATTGATTAAATGCCCTGTATGGGATCGAGCTACGTTGCCCCAAGATCAAAACTATCAGAACATCTTGGTATAACTTGGTTTATGTATGTTTATTACACCCATTACTCAGTACTAGTAGATTGTAGCCCTCGAAATTCGAGTGCAAATTCTAGGAAATTTTTTTCTTTCATTTAATAAAGACCCTAAAGGTATGATAATCAATTTTAGCCAACTCACAATTCAACACTTTTTAGATATCTACATATAATATTAATAGGCTAGGCGATTTCTTGTGACCGATGTTTTGTTCTACCGTTTTATCTCGATTTTGACCAAATGTATATTATTTGAAAGGTATTTCTTTTTAGCCGTTTTGAAGATTTACAGATTTTTTTTTTTTTTTTCTTTATTTGAGTAAATTGCATTTAAAGTTGCTACTAACACATACATAAAATTATACAATGCTATGTGTGTCTTTGTTAAATTTGTTAATGTGGTTGTAATAAAAATGTGTTGATTTGCGAATTGGCTATAATTGATTAGCATACCTTTAGGGTCTTTATTTAATGAAAAAAAAAAAATTTTCCTGAATATGCACTCGAATTTCGAGGGTTTTTTTTTTTCTTTATTTGAGTAAATTGCATTTAAAGTTGCTACTAACACATACATAAAATTATACAATGCTATGTGTGTCTTTGTTAAATTTGTTAATGTGGTTGTAATAAAAATGTGTTGATTTGCGAATTGGCTATAATTGATTAGCATACCTTTAGGGTCTTTATTTAATGAAAAAAAAAATTTTCCTGAATATGCACTCGAATTTCGAGGGTTAGAATCTGCTAGTTACTATTTATTGGTCCAAGACTATTTTTCAATTCAACACAATTATTATTGTGAATGAAGAAAACAAACTTTTTTACCATTGTATAATTTTATGTATGTGTTAGTAGCAGCTTTAAATGCATTTTACTCCAAAAAAATTAAAAGTTTAAAAATCTGTAAATCTGGCGGACAGCTAAAAAGAAATACCGTTCAAATAATATACGTTTGGTCAAAATCGGAATAAAACTCTTTAACAAAACATCGGTCACAAGAAATTGCCTTACCTATTAATATTATAGATTCCCAAAATAAATCCTGTAGGACCATTTATAGTCATAGCCCGTTCCTTACTTAAATCTATTTAAAAAAATATATAAATAATGCAATTATGATCATAATCGGTCCATTTTTGACCTAGTCCACAATATAAGAATAGCATCCGATATGAACTTTTATATATCGGCAGGCAATAAATTTTCAACAATACCATTCAAATTTGGTTTAAGCTTATTTTCCATATCCAATTAGTTGGGCCTACGATCCTTTCTCTAAACTCATGGTATAGAGTATTGTATAGTCGGTCTAGTTCGACTATAAATTCCTTGGCTGGTTTTTTTTTTTTTTTTGTTGGCACATCGTAATATGACGATGATATTTTAACAATTTGACCGCCTTATAGTATTAGAGATATTATGCAATTTAACGTGAAATGGGTGTTTGAATTTACTATTAACACTTATGGGCCTACATAGTATACATACAAATGTTTATAGGTACATATAACATATTAACTAACTAGAGACTTTTGAATACATACTAACATTCAGTAGTACTCGGTATTTATATATAGAAGAAGAAGATAAAATAAATGAATTGGTTTGCTAGCAAAGCAAGTATGTACAGTGTACACACGTTTTGAACATTTTAAACAAGGTTTTGATATTGAAAACACATACAGCCAACAACAATTATTGTCAAACAAACAATTTGGTCAAGAGTAAAAATGTGTTGATTTTTAACAATTATTTAAATTTTGTATTTTAGTGTTTTGTGTACAAAAAAAAAAAAAGAAACAATAGTTTATACGTTCGTTGACTTTAAGGGGTTTATTACGCTAAAGAAATAAGCGGTACAGTGGAGCATTGACCGCCTTTTGCTACATAAAAAACTTTATAAAATATTACATTTTGTTTTTCCAATTATATATTCTTCCTTTATTTACATATTTTAACAAATTTGATATTTGCATATGAGATCTTATCTTTACATCTATATTGCAACAAATAATATATAGGATCTAAAGATATTAAATAGTTTTACTTTTTTTTTTAATGATTTTTAAAGGAAAATGGGAGGAAAAAAACCTTTATATGATTTAATAAATTCAAATACTATCTGAAAATATTTATATGCTTATAGGAGGTTTATAAGAAATAATAGACCTCTCTCTATAAGCATATAATTTTCAATTTGGTGATTTCTTTTTAATTTTACGTTATTTCTCTACATTCTCTTATCAGTGGGTAAGAGGAATTTTCCATTTTGGCAAAGAAACTGTTATTAATCCTTGTTATGAAATCGATAATTTTTTCATAACCTGTTTCTTCCTGAAGAAGATTTGTAGGATTCCTCCAGGGCTTTTTTTTTATCATTTTAAGATATTTGTTTTGTATAATTTATAAGCGTTTTAGGTGACAGTTGGCAGCGTCACTCGAAATTGGACACACGTATGTTAATATTGGCCTTATAACACTTTTGAAGAGGAGATTTTTGTTATTGGGGTTTAGAAATGACCTCCTATTTAGTAATGGTCATAATGCTTTAAATGATTTTATAGCTTTTTGGCACGTAGCCATAATATGTTGTTTAAAAGTAAGCTTTTTGTCGAAGACAACTCCGAGATATTTGACATGATTAAGTACATTTACGGTATTATTTCCAATAAGAAGATGACGTCTTGGCAGTCTTTTGGGAGATTTGATGAATGGAAAAATTATTGCTTGGTTTTTTTTTGGATTAATTTTGATTTTCCATTTGTGAATAAAATAAAATATTACATTAAAAGCTCTTTATCTCAAGTATTTTGGTAGATTTTCACAAAAAAAATGGCGAAATATGTTTTGAATCTTCCTAAAGTATGAATTTAATCTAACAATGCAGTTCTCGTGTAATTTGGTAGTTAGAACGATTTAAACAATTTCTAAAAAAGTGGCTCTACATTTTTATTTCATAATCAATTTTACCTACGAAGTTTGTAATTGTGTAATTAAAATATTTTATTAAATTTTAGTTTAGATTGTTTTATTGCAATGCTTACTGCTATACAATACTTTTTGTTTTTTCATTCGGTGCCACAAATATCAAAGTTTTCGGCACTCCTACTCTGGAGCAAAGTACATATAAATCAGACAACACTTAACTATTGGCCTTGAATTTAGAATATCATTTGGAAATTTTTAATTTTTATCGATTTTTGATTTTTGGCGATTTTTTATTTTTTTTTTTACCGATTTTTGATTTTGCCCATTTTTGATTTTGAAGATTTAAGCTTTTGGCGATTTTTATTTTTGTCGATTTTTGATTTTGACGATTTTTAATTTTTAACAATTTTTGAATTTGGCGATTCCGCCCGATTTCCACGACTACTCATATTGATAATTCAATGTACTTGTCGCTATCGTAGTACTTCATATTTTTTTGTATAGGAGGTGCCCCGCCCACTAATGCAATCCTGCCCAATATTTATTGGGCTAATCACATTAAGATCTGATGGACTCGTGCAAAGTGTCGAGGCCTTCCCGTTTATATTACACCAGTTATATGATATTATATATTTACTTTGTATGGGAAGTACCACGCCCACTGAATAATTTATGGGCGCACGCAAAGTCCCAAGGCTCTCACTATTACGGTACTCCAGATATATTACTTTTTATATTTACTTTGTATGAGAGGACCACGTCCATTGGTCCGATACCGCTCACTTTAATAATAGATTGCCTTAGAAAAATTTGCAAAGCTGTCTCTGCCATAGTTGTCGAAATATTTTATATTGAATTATTACTTTGTATGGGCGGTGCCTCTCCCACTTATCCAATTACGCCCATATTCGGCATGGCTACTAACATAAATAATAGGTGACGTCACACAAATTAGCAAAGCTCTCTCTGTCATATTACTTAATACTAGCAGATTCCAGCCCTCGAAATTCGAGTGCAAATTCTAGGAAATTTTATTTTTTCATTAAATAAAGACCCTAAAGGTATGCTAATCAATTATAGCCAATTCACAAATCAACACAAAAAACAAACTCATTTTTATTACAAGCACATTATAATTTTGTGTATGTGTAATTGTGTAATTGTATAATTTTATGTATGTGTTAGTAGCAACTTTAAATGCAATTTACTCAAAATAAAGGAAAAAATTTAAAAATCTTTAAATCTGCCAAAACGGCCAAAAAGAAATACATTTCAAATAATATACGTTTGGTCAAAATCGGGATAAAACGGTAGAACAAAACATCGGTCACAAGAAATTGCCTAGCTTACTAATATTATAGATATATGCTATTAAAAGTTCACTTTATATGGGAGGTGCCACGCCCACCAAAAATATCAAAACATTTTATAGCCTCATAGGACCATCCTTAAGGACCATTCTAAATATTGGAATCAACATTTTTAAAATCAGATAAGTAATTACGGAGATTACCTCCTACAAATAAACATAGAAACACACATTACCTCTTTTTTATATTAGCATAGATTTTCAAATGTTTATTTCAGAATACACTTTTTTTGAATAACCAATTTGTTTGTTTCAATTATAGACATTTCAACAGACAACCCAAGGCTCTTACTTCAAAACAACGTAAGTATTTCTTCTATTTTATAAATAACTAATTTTTAACATTTTAGTCGTCCCCTTCAATAAACTTTCAAGATATCTTGTTTGATCTCGGACAAATCATCCGTTGAAATTACGGCATTAATATTTTTTAAACTCTATAATAATTATCCCTTCCAAAATAATTGAGTATATTGAATTTCCATCGGTTCTAAGAATTGCTTCATCCTAATTGTAATAACCCGTATTTAATTATAGCCAAATCGCTTTATTTGGTTCTAGAAAGAACTGAATTTTATTTGAGTTGTTCTGTTTCGTTTTTACAAAAATATGTATCTGTTAGAGATAATAATTAATAGAATTTTTAGAACAATAAATATTTCGATAAAGATCAGTGTTGCCACATCCCTTCCACCTTTTTCAGTTTTAGTTTCAATGGTCCTTGATCTGGAAGCGACGAACTCTCCGACTGAAAAGCATCACCCTCACTGCAGTTCTCTGGGATAGGTGGCACTTCCGGTGGATCAAAGGCGGGTGATGAAGTATGATTGTTGATGGGAGATGATTCCATGCAAAGACGTTGTTGAGCTGTTGTGTTATCTGTACATTGAGTGCCTGGAATCCTTTTTACCATGCTTATGTTTCTTGTATATGTTCGTCCTCCTCCAACAACTTTAACTTCGCTTCCATTTCTCTCAGAAACTTCATAAATTGTTTTATCAAAATTCGGAGTAAGTTTGTTGGGAAAAATAACATTTTTTAATAACACCTTGTCACCTAGTTGAATATTAGAGTCTTTTGCACTTCTCTTTGAGTCAGCCTTTTTTTCCCTTTTGTTTGTTTATTAAATTATTATCTCTAGCTGATGAATCAATCACCTCTTCTGTTATATCCTAATGCCTGGCGCTGAGCCCGTTGCCCCATGTGGAGTCACATTGTACATAAATATGAACTTTTGAATTTCCTCCCTGTAATCACTTCGCCATTTGCCTGTGGCCAATAGGGAGGTGTTCTGATTATTGATATGTTATTTTCCTTACAAAAACATTTGAATTCATTACTGCCATATTGTCTGCCATTGTCGGATCTCATTGTTTTAGAGAAAATTTCCTTCATAGCCTTTATAATAACATCAGAAGCAATGCTTTTCAAGAAAACTACTTCTTGGTATCGAGAATAGTATTCAATGAGCACTAAAACATATTCACCATTAGGCAGCGGTCCTAGTAGATCAGTCGCATAAAATTGCAAAGGACCATTCGGAAATGGATGTCTGCATTGGAGTTGGGTTTAACGGTTGTGAAACCAGGATACAATAACGACATGCTTTCACAAAGTTTTCAGCCTCTCTATCAATTAATGGCCACCAGACCTTAGAACGAAGGCGACGTTTCATCGCCGACTCACCAGGGTGACCCTCGTGTGCCAACTCCAATACCTTTTTTCTTAAAGATTTTGGTATTACGATTCGGTTTCTACGCAGCAAAATTGGTCCAATAGCTGATAATTCGAAACGAAAGACATAGTATGGATTTGATGTGTTTGAATCCCAACATTCATTCTCCAAGCTGGAAATTGCATCGCGAATGTTCTTGTCTTTGCTACTTTCCATGCTAATTAGGCAAATGGTTAAAGTGGCAGGAACTGCGTTCTCTAGCACATGGAAAATTGAAAATTGAGTTGAGGATATTGAGTCCGCTATGTTATCTTTTCCGGAGCGATATATTACTTTGAATTTGAAAGCCTGCAATCTAAAGAACCACTTTTCGATTCTAGCCGGAGGCCTTGAAGTCGGTTTGAAAATGGCTTCTAGAGGCTTGTGGTCAGTTACCGGCTCAAAATCTAACCCAGCTAGATAATAGTAAAATCTCTCTACCGACCAAACTAACGCCAAACTCTCCTTTTTAGTTTGAGAATATATCTTTTCAATTGAAGATAAACTCTTACTTGCGAAAGAAATAATTCTGGGTTCACTATTAACATTGAATTGCAGCAAGACTGCTCCCAGAGCCACAGGGCT
Source organism: Cordilura impudica (assembly GCA_963682025.1). Lineage (NCBI taxonomy): Eukaryota > Metazoa > Arthropoda > Insecta > Diptera > Scathophagidae > Cordilura > Cordilura impudica. The sequence continues at coordinate 45,521,792 of OY821517.1, forward strand.
AGCATCGGCTATTACCCGTGTTCGCAATTTTGGATCAAAATACGAGAGGTTCGGTATCTCAGAAAGCATCGTCTTCAGTTTGCAAAATGCTTCCTCTTGTTCACGACCCCATTCAAATTTTGCATTCTTCGTAAGCAGTGTCCTGAGAAGATGTGTCATATCTGCTAAATCTGGTAAGAACTTTCCGATATACGTTACTAAACCCAAAAAACTGTGTACCTCCTCTTTTGATTTTGGAGCTCGGAACTGTTGTATGACTTTAACATTTTCAGAGTCTGCACTAAAACCATCTGCCGAAAGTACGTGCCCCAAAAACATGATTTTTTTTAGCTTTCATTACACATTTTTCTTCATTTAAGGTAACGTTGTTTTTCTTTAAAATGTGTAAGACGGTCTTCAATGCTTCATCATGATCTTCATCGCAACTTCCGAATACAATTATGTCATCGATATAATTTAGAACATTCCGGCATGTGGAAAGCATCCCTTCCATAAGTTTTTGAAAAATTTCGGGAGCATCAATCGTTTATATCTTAACAAACCTTTATGTGTAACAAATGTTGTGATTTCACGGCTTGCCTCATCCAATTCTATCTGATGATATGCAGATTTAAGGTCCAGTCTAGAAAAGATTTTTGCTGACTTTAATCTGTTCACAAATGACTCAAAAGTGGGCAAGGGGTAATTTTCACGAAGAATGGCCCGATTAGCGCATCTCAAATGCGAATGTCATCATTTCCTTTGAACGCAATAACTATTGGAGAAATCCATTTACTTGGACAAGTCGAAGTACTTCATCTATTTTATTATTCACCTTCTCTTCCAGCCTAACAGGAACACGGCGTACTGGTTGTTGTACTGGCTTTCTAGTATGGTCTATAGATAATGACACCTTAATGCCATGTAGTTTCGGAAAGGGTTTTTGTTGTTCTTTTTCCTGAATGTGATTAACATTGATTGAATCTATCAAAAAACATAAATATTGCATAGATTTTTTAAATTAGGCTTGTACGTATATGTTTCCGAGAAAATGTGGTCATGATCGGTCCATTTTTTGAGCTACGAGATATGAACTTTTTCATATCTGTATGGACAACACCCCTTCTCGAAACGCATGGTATACGGTATTGCACTATAATTTCTCTACTTGGTTTTTTATTCTTTTATTATTAGTTATAATATTTCCGTTAGAAGTTTTAAAGGTTTTAAAATGTTATTTAAAATTAAATAGTTTCGATATTTCAATATCAATCAAAATCGATGTTCCACTGTTCAGGGGTGGGTGTTTAAATTTTATGCCAAACAATGGTTTATTTATGTTTTGCGGTTTTTCGTTTCGTTTTTGTTTTTGTTTTTTATTTGTTGTCACAAGTCAAAAAATCCCAACATTTATCACTTACTTGTACGTTCGTTCTGTTATAACTTCTTTTATTTGTCTTGCACATAATTCGTTTAATGTTTTTTATGTGACAAGTGCGACGGCGCACTTGCCCTTGACTTAATTTATGTTGTCTTTTTTGTTTTGTTTGAAAATATTTTATTGTTTAACAGAAAAACACTCATTATAATTTCTGTTTACATATGAAGTACAGAATTTTAAGGAAAATAGTACCTAGCTATGTTTGGAGTTTTTGTTTTAAACAATTAACCATACGAGCATGTGTGACATTTTGGAAACTGCGCATATGCAGCCAGTGAGCTAAAGATAAACGAAATACTAAATTACATAAAATTAATATTGTATGACATATAATTAAGGTATTATTTTTATTTTACTATATAATTAATGTAATAAATCTTGTTAACGATATGAAATTAAATTTAATAGCAAAAAATTAAAAAGACGTAGATTAACATTAACAAAGGCCCAGAAATCATAATACAAAATCAATTAGTTTTAATAGGCATTAACACTTCCAGTCTCATTTACATACGTATGTATGTATGTATGTATGTAAGCTATAAATAGATTTTGACTAAAATTTATTGATCATAAGGTTTTGTGTTGGATTAATTGGATAATATATATTTTAGTTTTGGTGATTAGAAAGAGTTTCCATTAATTTATTAAATTTACACATACACTATGCTTTATAAGTATTCGGAAGTATCAAAAGTTTAGGACAAAAAACATTGTTTTAATTAGTTGTTAAATAATATCGTTATTCTATTTTTTCCACGAACTATTTCTGAAAATTTTAATTTTACTTCCACAAAGCGTACTTGACTGAGATATTGTTTATCTATAATATTAATAGGCTAGGCGATTCTTTGTGACGGATGTTTTGTTCTACCGTTTTATCCCGATTTTGACCAAACGTATATTATTTGAAAGGTATTTCTTTTTAACCGATTTGTAGATTTACAGATTTTTAAATTTTTCCCTTTATTTTGAGTAAATTGCATTTAAAGTTGCTACTAAGACATACATAAAATAATACAATGCTATGTGTGTGTTTATTAAATCTGTTAATGTGTTTGTTTTTTGTGTTGATTTGTAAATTGGCTATAATTGATTGGCATACTTTTAGGGTCTTTGTTTAATGAAAAAATAAAATTTCCTAGAATTTGCGCTCGAATTTCGAGAGCTGGAATCTGCTAGTTAAATATAAATAATCTAACCCATAAAAACAAAGTGCGTGACTGTGTGTGACTATCTTAAAATGAATATTTGGCCACAACAAGTCTATGGACCAAGTTACAGATCGATCGGATAAGGAGAAATGGGGTTTAAAGCACTCCGTGACTGTGCGTGACTATGCATGACTATGCGTGACTATCCCAAAATTAATCTATAGTCACAGCAGGAATATGGGCCAAGTTTCAGATCAATTGGATAATGGGGAATGGAGTTGCCCCATGGCGGACTGATAGACAGACAGAGTTAAATGAAAGAGTTTAAAAAGTAATGAAGTTTAAGTGAGTTTCGGGAAAGATAACTGTTTAAGAGGAAAATTATGTAGAATGGAAATAGGAACAATTTTATGTTTCACAGAATCGATCTTAATATGACTTAGATAGCTATTTCTACTAAATTATGTTATTAATTACAAAATTAATTTATCCAAAAATAAATGGCAGCCTCTAAATTAAAATCATGAATTAACCCATTTCCATCCTCTGTTCGCACTTGCGAACAAAAAAATTGCTCATTTTGAGCATTAAAATTTTCTTTTTTATTGAATTTTTATTGTTAAATTTTTGATGCATAAATATTGTACATATTGTTAGCTTAAAGAAGTGACAAATAAATATATTATTAATTTTTTTGTTTTTACGCTATTAGCCATTTTGTGACACCACCTTTTTAAGAGGTTTTTTATTTTACTATTTACACGTAAAAATTTTGCGAAAATAAATATTTCGACAACAAATGAAAGAAAATAAATAAAAAAAAAAAAAAAAACAAACAAAAAATTCCAGGGAGCATATTTTAGGTAACGGTAAACATTGTTGTTCGCAAGCGCGAACGTTGGCTGTTATTCAACATGTAATTTTTTGGATGTAAAACATGTGTGACACGTACATAGGAGCTACACATGTAAGTAAAACTGTCTGAAAATACACGTTATGGTCTTTTACTAAATCTAATCTTATTTTGGGAATAATAAATTCACACTTTAAGAAAGTTTTATGTTAATAATTAACAGTCTTAAAGGTTAAAACATTTTATTTTATTTTTTATTATTTTATTATTCCCCAACTAAGATATGTAACAGAAACGAAGATGAGCATACTCAGGATATAATTTTTGATCAAGCTTCTACATCTGCAGCAGCCCTGCCACCAACAAAACGTACGAAAATTGCAGATCGTACCTTACACGTAATCAAAGAACCTATGTGGACACAAATAAATGATAGATCAAAAAACTTTAATTTTCCTTTAAAACCAAATACGGATCAATTTCTTGATGTTCCAGTGAAGCTATTTGCTGATATAAAAGAACTGTTACCATTGCAGCTCTTTGAAAAATTTTTTGATCGTCAAATGCTAGATTTAATCATAAATGAATCAAATATCTACGCATAACAAAAAGTGATTAACATTTCATTGAATGAAAATAAATTGTGACGTTTTTTAGGAATTCTGATTTTATCAGGATTCAACACGTTGCCTTCAATTGAAGACTATTGGTCAAATGCTCCATGTCTAGGGAATCCTATAGTTATGCAGAGTATGTCACGAAAATTGTTCAAAGATATCAAACGAGCTATTCATTTTAACAGTAATTTGGACCAAAGTGACAAGATGACAAAGGAAACAAAATTTCTAATGAGATTTAAATGTATATGATATTTTTTTATTTATTTATTTATTCTCCAGGTTAGACCATTGATTGATATGGCAAACCAAAAATTCATGCAGTGTGGCGTATGGGGTGCCGATTTGTCTATCGATGAACAAATAGTTCCATATTTTGGTCGCCACTCATGTAAGATGTACATACGTAACAAACCAATCCGGTTTGGTTACAAATTGTGGTGTCTTTGCTCTGTAAGCGGCTATCTGTATGCCAGCGACAATTACGATCGCCAAATCGGTTTGGGCGCAGATGTTGTACTAAGGTTATTGGGAAATATCGAAAATCCTCATAGACATAGAGTTTACTTCGAGAATTTTTTTAAGGCCCATCAGCTGATGTGTTTGCTGAGTTAAAAAGCAAATTTGTGCACATGGAACTGTCCGCAACAACAGAATTGGTAAAGCACCGTTTACAACAGGAAATCAATTAAACCGTGGTGAGTCTGATTTCAAATTCGACAAAGCTAATAATGTACTAGTTTGTCGTTGGGCTGACAACAAGGAAGTGAGAGTCTGTAAAACTTTGACCAAATTGAGCCAATGCACTCTGTAAAGAGATGGAAAATTCGGAAATTATCAGCAGCCACGTATTTTTTACAATTATAACCAAGGCATGGGGGCGTCAATTTACAGGACAATGCGGTTCAAAACTACAGAATAAACATCCGTTCAAAAAAATGGTATTGGCCTTTATTTATTTCTATATTAAGCTCTTCTGTTGTCAACGCATGGAAGCTACATTGCTTTGTTGCAAAGGAAAAAAAAAAATGAAAAAGCAATGCCACAAAAAAATTTTCGCGTGATAATAGCAAAGGAACTTTAATTGTCATGTAAAAGAAGACAATTCTCCAGAATTTTCACCACGTAGAATGCCAAGAGTGGATTGAGAGCGCATTCCCGTCGAGCAGAAAGACGGCAAACCCAGACGCTGTAGATTGAAATCATGTGGAAAGCCAATAAAATGGATGTGCAAAAAATGTAATGTTCATTTACATCCTAAGTGCTTTGAAGCATATCACCAAAATTAATTTTCTATAACAAAAACTGTAACCTTTTTTCTTAATAAATATACTTACTTTAACCATAATAAAAATGTGTTAAAATTAATTCTTATATCAGTTTTACTTATTGAAATACGAAAAATAAGATCATTTAAACTTTTTACCAGCAATGAATAATAATGTCGAATAGCGGCCAACGTTCGCGCTTGCGAACACCATGTTCTGAAGATCTCAGGTGAGCTAGATGAATTCTAACAACGGATTTGCGTTCAGAAACCTCTAATTAGTTAAGATCTGAAATTTCATTCAAATGGGATGACATTTATGTTTCGCGGCCGGAAATGGGTTAAGGTACAAAATGTGAATTAAAAATTTGGTTTTGATCCTACAAATTCTACTATGTTAACTCATTTATCCACTACAACTAAAGGCCCATTTACACGATACCACTCAGTCGTATGATTTTTCGAAATAAAAATCAGATGAAATTCATCGGACTGTCATAAAGTCGCACCGACATTATTTGTGCATACTTAGGCCATTTACATCATCACACTCAAGTCTTATGAAAACAGCTGTTTAGAGTAACAAGCAAATTTATTTTGAAATTTATATTTTATTTTCACTTTCTTTGTTTTTGTGTGCCTTTTTTTAATATTACCAAAAAAATAAAACAACTTTTAAAACCATCGGCCTTCGAAAATTAAATCATACAGACTGTCAATTTCACAACACAAGCTTTTTACATGATACGACTTTTTCATAATACTCGAATTTTTGACAGGTCGTAGTACAAAGTGTAATAGTGTAAACTAGCCTTAACACATTATTGGATATGTTCTTTTGTTAGCAATATACGTAAAGTCTTCCTATATAATCAGTTATCAGCATTATGTTTCTCCAAACATGATTTTTTGGCATATGACTTCAAACTGCAGCATGAAAGTGGAACTATTACTTATTAAGAAGATTCCAGCGCTCGAAATTCGAGTGCAATTTCTAGACAGCTTTATTTTTCAATTTAGCCAATTCACAAACCAACACTTTTATAGTTTTTTTTATTATTGTGAATGAAGATAATAAACTCATTAACAAACACATTAACAAATTTTATTAAATACACATAGCATATGTATAATTTTATGTATGTGTTAGTAGCAAATTTAAAAATCTTTAAATCTTTCAAATAATATACGTTTGGTCAAAATCGGGATAAAACGGTAGAACAAAAAATTGATCACAAGAAATTGCCTAGCCTATTAATATTACAGATGAGCACATGAACTGTGCCAATATATCCCTTGAGCTTTAAAAATAGATTGGAACCCTTTCTACTACATGCCCTCGGATGATAATAAACTGAAATATTTAGAAGAAAATTTGTTACAAATTTTTAGTACATCTGTTCCGGTGAGAACCTTGAGGTAATAAAATTAGCTATTGCTCGTAGGGATTTTGCATATAATCGTTGGAAAATGTTTAAAATCACTGATCTGCATACGGAATATGTAAATGCTCGAACAGGATGATCAAAACCGCTAAATCCGAGTTCTATTTATGTCGTTTTTCATCTGCAGCTGGTACCAAGAAAACTTGAGGAATTTTACGAGAAATCGGGATAGGGAAATCATCGCCGTTAGTGTCTAATGAAATAGATGTAGATAAAATCAATGAATCTTTCACGAATATCCCAAATATTTCTGCAAATATAAACTTTTATGATCAGAGAGAAATTTTAGACAACTCTTTCTTTTTTAGTTGTATGCACCAAGAAGATGTATTTTCATAACATTCATCCTTGATAACATTCATCCTAAATTTTTAAAAATTATTTTACCGTACATTCTGCCAGTTTAACCCGCAAAAATCAAACCCACCCCAAAATCTAACAACGAATATCGTCCAATTGCCATACTACCTTATCGACAAATTAGCAAGCACATTAATGATAATGATTTACAATCAATCAGGTTTCCAGCTCAAGCATAGTTGTATATCAGCAGTGCTAAGTAAAAATTAACCGAATTATTTATCTTAAATTCTAAATAGTGGTTCCATCGAGTTTAATAGAAAAACTCGTTTTCGGTCATTTTTATTTAAAAATTTTAGAAACGGAAGTTCTACACATTTGGTTATTATATTTCAAGCGTCTCATCTAAAAGGTCAACAGCACTTACAAAATATTTGAATTTTTTTAATAAATTGTGTTTTATTAGCTTGGGGTCATATGTGACCCCAATTCCAAAAGTGTTAATGGGGTCATATTATTTTTTTCCGAAACCCTAGGCTATTAAGATAAAATATTACATTTAAAAGTATACAAGTGATGAATTTTTGATACAAAATTTTTAGAAATAATACATTTACAGAATATTTTACAAAAATCCCATTTTTCTCGAAATCCGCAAAAATAAAATCCTTGACAAAACAATTCTGGCATAGGGATTTAACTAAAAATTCACACAGTTAATTTCTAACATGCATTTAACAAGACCTTAAAGAGCTAGATCAATTTTTTTTGAATTTTGTTTAAGAAAATTTTTCAAAACTTGAAAAAGGAGTTTTCAAAATTTTATCCAAAAAAATTTTCCATTTTCGATCTCAATGCTTAATAGGTTAACAAGGTGGTAATAAAACAATACTTCATATCTGAGTACTTACAGGTATAGGGACTAAAACAAAATGTTGGCTTTAATTAATTTCTTAAAATTGAAAAAAATGCCATCAAATTTCATGACTTAGTTTTTTTTTTTGGTACAAAAGTGATCTGGGGCATTTGCTATTTCTTAGCGAGGTTTTATTCAATGTTGAAATTTTACAGCTTTTTGAAAAGATAATTGAATACTGAGCCCGAGCTATATAACAACTTGTCCGAAAAATAAAACTATAGAACGAAATTTTCGTAAAATCTGAAAAAAAAGTCATATTTACCCCATATAAACACACTTTAAATTTTCAATCACGTTGAGCACCCTCTAAATGTTTTTTGATTGGCCCAAAACTTTGTGTTTGTCACTTTTTTTGCTATTCGCATATTTCTAGGGGGCGGCCAGTCAATAGCTCACAAATTTTTTTTTGGACCACCCTAATCAGAACTCATAGATGTTTCAGAGTATATACGAGTAAGTATTGATGTCTGACCATTCCAAAGCGTTTGACCATTTCAAAGCGTTTGACATAGTGGATCATGAGGTTCTCTGCTTTAAATTACACAAATTGTTTAATTTATCTCCTTGAGCTCTTCGTTTGTTTCCTTCATATCTGTTGAATCGTAGCCAGTCAGTTTTTGCAAACAATAATCTACGTAAATGATCTAGTAGAACAACTATTATTTTGCAATGTACACATATATGATGACGTTCAGTTATATATATATCTACTGGCATAAGCAGCATAAATGATTGCATTGGGAAATTAAATTCCGATCTTAATAAGATTTATAAATGGGCAAATGCAAATGGTATATGCATCAATCCCTCTAAGTCAAAGTGTCTGATTATTGCAAGAAGAACAATGACACTGCCTTTAAACAACCAGAAAATTTAAATCGTTTCAACAGTTAAAAATCTAGGTATTATTTATATATTACTGTATACTAGCAGATTCCAGCCCTCGAAATTCGAGTGCAAATTCTAGGAAATTTTATTTTTTCATTAACTATAGACCCTAAAAAGTATGCTAATCGATTATAGCCAATTCACAAATCAACACAAAAAAACAAACTAATTTTTATTACAAACGCATTAACAAATTTAATAAACACACATACCATTGTACAATTTTATGTATGTGTTTGTAGCAACTTTAAATGCAATTTACTAAAAATAAAGAAAAAAATTTAGAAATCTGTAAATCTGCAAAACGGCTAAAAAGAAATACCTTTCAAATAATACACCTTTGGTGATAATCGGGATAAAACGTTAGAACAAAACATCGGTCACAAGAAATCGCCTAGCCTATTAATATTATAGATTACTTCTCACTCAATGCTTAGAACTAATGCACAACGCAAATATAACCCCGCTTAACATTCGAATTTTGCTTGCAAAAACATATCTTATGCCAGCTCTACTGTATGGATGCGAAATATATGCAAGCACTGATTCTAAGAGTTGTAAAAAGCTTGAGTCCATTTTCAGTGCAATTTTGAGATATGTTTTTAATAGATGAAAATATGATCCGATTTCGTACTACTCAAAAAAACTTTATGGGGTATCATTTGACAATTTGTTAAAGATAAAAACACTTCTGTTCTTATATAAAATTATAGGTACCCATAAACCACCATATCTATATGACAGACTCGTCTGTCTGTATGCGCACCGCTAGAAATCATGGCATAATGTACATTAAGGTGGTTCGTCAAAAAAAGTTGAGCTTGTCCTACCCTACGATTAAAGATTAGTTAAAGACGATTCGGAAAAATATTTTTTTATTTTTTTTTGCCACGCCCCTGGATACCGCCCTTTTAGTTTTTTTCACTGCAGCGCCATTTTAGGTCCTATCATAACATGTTTCTTTAATAATTTTTTACTCCGAAGTCAAAAATTTTTCCAACTTTCAGTATCCCAGTTCCTACCCACCCTAATGCCAATTATTTTTAAACGAAAGTAAAGCCGCATTATTTTCATGGAACTTTTGCTTTAACAGTATTCAGTTCTATTCATAAACAAAAAAGTTACAGAGGTTAAAAAAATAATATTACAGAACAGGGAACATAAAATAGTGCAAAAACAAAAACATTGACATTCCAAAGTGACATTCTATTTTGCTCACATTCGATTTTGTCGTTCATTTATCAAATGTCAAAAATATTTTCTTTTCATTCTGAAATTGATTTATTTGAATTCGTTATGGTTATCATTTTCAAATATATACTTATATTTCACTAAATTTAATTACAATAAATAATAATTAATAAAATTTAATAATTAACAAAATACATTTCGAAGCGTGTTATATCGGAAAAACAAAATTACCAACAATACGCCAAGTCATCCAATATTTTTATACCCTATACCTCCATGTGGTTTGGGTATAATGACTTTGTGCTGCTGTTTGTAACTACCAAAAATATTTGACTTAGACCCATCTTTTATTATACCGATCGAATCAGAATCACTAACTGATTCGATTTATCGATGTCCGTCCATCCGTCCATCCGTACGTCCGTCCATCCGTCCGTCCGTCTGTGTGTCCAAGTAAACCTTTTAATCAAACTGTAGGTCGCAAATATGAATATATTTTGATGAAATTTGGTATATAAGCTTTTATCGGCCATGGGATGAACGCTATTGAAATTGGTGAGAATCGGTCCATGTTCAGACCTAGCCCCCATACAAATTACCCTATGAAATCGACATAAATTGCCATAAGATCCAAATTATCATACAAATCTTAGTCAAATTGGGTTTGTATGTATATATTATATCCATTAATCAGTAGTCCAAAAATGATCCCTATGGGACAACTCTTAGTCATAGGCCCCATATAAAGCTGCTTCCCGATCTTCAATTAAATCTATCAAAAAACAAAAATATTGCACTGATTCTTCTCAAATTTTGTTTGTATATATTTTTGCAAAATACAAGAGACTTTACCAAAAATAGTCAGGATCGGCCCATTTTTGGGCCTAGTCCCCATATAGATATAGCATCCGATATGAACTTTTTCATATCTGCAGCCAAAAAAATTAATAAAAATCCCACTCAAAATTGGTTTATGCTTATTTTCTATGCCCAGTTAGTTGGGCCTATGAGATAGGGTCTCTAAACGCATGGTATAGGGTATCATATAGTCGGTCTGGACCGACTATAATTTTCTTACTTGTTTATATTTGAGGACAAATGGTGCACCAAATATTTATAAAAATCAAAATCATTACCAAAATTCATCTCATGAAATAATTGAAATACCATGTAATTATATCCAAAATTTTACGTATCAATAATAACTAATAACGTATAATTTATGTTTTAGAATTTCCGTGCCATTCTCAAAATACTGAACGTTTTGTGCGGGTTATTAGGGAATCCGCAAATAAGGTTTCAGACGAAAGGCGCATGGGCTTTATATTTGCTAAAATAAGAAATCGCGCACAGTATAGCAGTCTCAATTCTCGCCAAAATTTGTCTTAAAAAAGTTGTACGTCCATATTTTATTTTTAAAAGTTTCATCAAATTAATGTGGCTTTCTTTTCACAAAAAGAGTTGTCAAATCTCAAAAACAGAATATGAGTTGACATATTTGATCATTTGATTAATGCATTTTTTAAACCTCTGTAACTTTGTTGTTTATGAATAGAAGTTAATACTTTTTAAGAAAAAATTTCATGAAATTAAAGCCGCTTTCCTTGTGTTTCAAAATGATCGGCATAAGGGTGGGTAGGAACCGAGATTGTCAAAGTCACTACCAGATTTGACGTCGGAGTCAAAAATTATTAAAGGGAGAAATGTAGCTATTTTGAAGGCATGAACAACAGTATACAATATGTTATGATCGCACTATAAATGGCGACGTAGTATACAAAAAACAAAAAGGGCGGTATTCAGGGGCGTGGCAAAAAAATAAAAAATAATTTTCCGAATCGTCTTCAACTAATCTTTAATCCTAGGGGGGTGACTGGCTCGACTTTTTTTCTATGGCGACCGAACCACCTTAATGTACATTAAATACCAATATTTAGTATGTAAATGGAAATTTTATATCTCCTCAATACGTCTTTGGAATTCGCTCCATTAATATTATAAGCAACGCAATGCATTTTAAGAGGGAACTTTTCAAAATTTTTAGCTGAACCTTTTTCTTAATTATTACTTATTTTTCACTTATATCTTTTTTTTTTGGGCTTTCCTCTTTTTATACCCTATACCACTATGTGGTTTGGGTATAATGACTTTGTGCTGCTGTTTGTAACAACCAAAAATATTTGACCTAGACCCATCTTTAATTATACCGATCGAATCAGAATCACTTTCTGAGTTGATTTAACAATGTCCGTCCGTCCGTCCGTCCGTCCGTCCGTCCGTCCGTCCGTCCGTCTGTGTGTCCATGTAAAGTTTGTAATCAAACTGCAGGTCGCAAATATGAATATATTTTGATGAAATTTGGTATATAAGCTTTTATCGGCCATGGGATGAACGCTATTGAAATTGGTGAGAATCGGTCCATGTTCAGACCTAGCCCCCATACAAATTACCCATATGAAATCGACATAAATTGCCATAAGATCCAAATTGTCATATAGATCTTACTCAAATTGGGTTTGTATGCCTTCATTACATCCACTAATGAGTAGTCCAAAAATGCTCCCTTTGACCCCATATAGAGCTGCTTCCCGATCTTCACTTAAATCTATTAAAAACAAAAATATTGCACTGATTCTTCTCAAATTTTGTTTGTATATATTTTTGCAAAATACAAGAGACTTTACCAAACATGATCAGGATCGGTCCATTTTTGGACCTATTCCCTTTATAGATATAGCATCCGATATGAACTTTTTCATATCTGCAGCCAAAAAAATTAATAAAAATCCCACTCAAATTTGGTTTTTGCTTATTTTCAATGTCCAGTTAGTTGGGTCTAAGAGATAGGGTTTCTAAACGCATGGTATAGGGTATCGTATTTTCTTACTTGTTATTCTTATTTTTATACCCTATACCACTATGTGGTTTGGGTATAATGACTTTGTGCTGCTGTTTGTAACAACCAAAAATATTCGTCCTAGACCCATCTTTAAGTATACCGATCGACTCAGAATCACTTTTTGAATCGAAATAGCAATGTCCGTTCGTCCGTCCGTCCATGTAAAGCTTGTAATCAAACTACAGGTCGCAAATATGAATATATTTTGATGAAATTTGGCATATAAGCTTTCATCGGCCATGGGATGAACGCTATTGAAATTGGTGAGAATCGGTCGATGTTCAGACCTAGCCCCCATACAAATGACCCCTATGAAATCGACATAAATTGCCATAAGTTCCAAATTATCATATAGATCTCAGTCAAATTGGATTTGTATGTGTTTATTACATCTATTAATCAGTAGTTCAAAAATACTCCCTATAGGAAAATTCTTAGTCATAGGCCCCATACAGAGCTGCTTCCCGATCTTCACTTAAATCTATTAAAAAAACAAAAATATTGCACAGATTTTTCTCAAATTTGGTTTGTATATATTTTTTCAAAGTATAAGTGACTTTACCAAATAAGGTCATGATCGGTCCATTTTTCGACCTAGTCCCCATATAGATATAGTATCCGATATGAACTTTTTCATATCTGCAGCGAAAAATATTAATAACAAGTAAGAAAATTATAGTCGGTCTAGACCGACTATACGATACCCTATACCATGCGTTTAGAAACCCTATCTCTTAGACCCAACTAACTGGACATTGAAAATAAGCAAAAACCAAATTTGAGTGGGATTTTTATTAATTTTTTTGGCTGCAGATATGAAAAAGTTCATATCGGATGCTATATCTATAAAGGGACTAGGTCCAAAATTGGACCGATCCTGATCATGTTTGGTAAAGTCTCTTGTATTTTGCAAAAATATATACGAACAAAATTTGAGAAGAATCAGTGCAATATTTTTGTTTTTTAATAGATTTAAGTGAAGATCGGGAAGCAGCTCTATATGGGGTCAAATGGATAATTTTTGGACTACTCATTACTGGATGTAATGAACGCATACAAACCCAATTTGAGTAAGATCTATATGACAATTTGGATCTTATGGAAATTTATGTCGATTTCATATGGGTAATTTGTATGGGGGCTAGGTCTGAACATGGACCGATTCTCACCAATTTCAATAGCGTTCATCCCATGGCCGATAAAAGCTTATATACCAAATTTCATCAAAATATATTCATATTTGCGACCTGCAGTTTGATTACAAGCTTTACATGGACACACAGACGGACGGACGGACATTGTTAAATCAACTCAGAAAGTGATTCTGATTCGATCGGTATAATTAAAGATGGGTCTATGTCAAATATTTTTGGTTGTTACAAACAGCAGCACAAAGTCATTATACCCAAACCACATAGTGGTATAGGGTATAAAAATGCCACCCAAATTTGATTTATGCTTATTTGCTATATCCAATTAGTTGGACCGAAGAGATAGGGTATCTTAACCGTGGTATAGGGTATCGTATAGTCGGTCTAGACCGACTATAATTTTCTTACTTGTTTATTTTATGTTTTGTTTTGATTTTTTATTTTATTTTTATTTTAATTTATATTGCTTATTTTTATTCTTTATTCTATTTTATTTATATTTTTATGTTAAATCTTGTATTAATATTTTTTATAATTATTTGTTAGTTTTACTTTAAAATTATTTAATATATTTATATTTACTTTAATTATTATACAAAACCAATTTCGAATTCAATTTAATGTAAAACTTCTATTCTTTAATTATAAGATTATGAATTTTGTTGTATGGGAAATCATATAAACTAGCAGAGCCCAGCCCTCGAAATTCGAGTGCAAATTTTAGAAAATTTTATTTTATCATTGAATTTATTTCTTTCAATGTTTTTTAATCTACCAATTCACAATTCAGCACAGGGTATGTGTTATGCAATTATTGTAATGAAATCTGTACGTTAACTTTCGTGTTGCAAATTGTAAAGTTGATTGTACACACATAACTTTCCTCAAACTCAACGAATTTAAGCAGTTAATAGCTCAAAAGAAAGAGCTTGATCCACTGAGTGTTCTGAGAGTGAAACGATAAAGATCCATTTATTAGAAGAGGAGCTATGAGAATTCGAATTGCTTGAGTGAATGTGTCCCATAAGAAATGTACAGGGAAGAATCGCGTTTGAGTATAACTTGCGTAAGGTGGGAGTTGAGTAAAGTTCAATGATTGATGACATATCTGTAGCGCCTGTTCTTGAAACCACTATCACAGAAAAAAAACTCGTAAATGAAAAAATTCTTAAATCTACGAGTTTTTTGCTGTTCTCTAATTTCAATAAGAATATTTTTTCTCGTTTTAATTCACATAGAAAAGGCTTTGTGAAATCAAAACAAATGCCCTTTTTTTCTACTAAGTAGGTCATAAGAGATAAAAAAACTAATTGATATTTAAACTCTAACATGTTTTTTATTAAACCTTGTCATTTTATTAAATCTTGTCAAAATTAGACATTAATTTTATGAAAAAAAAAAAAACGATTTTAAAAAACGTCTACATTTTGAGCTGATTTAAAAAAAAACTCGTAATAAGTGGTCGATGTTAATAAAACACACTCTTTGCGATGATGCTGTTCTATAGCTATAATAAAAACTTTTTATTTACACAATCTATTTTCCATTATAATTTTTTCAATTATAACATAGATTCTTTATGTACTAATTATTGCAAATAAAGGAATTAAAAAAAATTTTTTCATCAAATCACATATTTTTATTTTTTTTGCATATGTTCGAAACAGTAGTGATGCCAGTCAAATACAATTTATTTGAATATCGAAATTTTTTTTGGTGATGCCTAACTTTTTAAAAATAGAAATGCCATTTTTAATTGAATGAAATTGAAGAACAAAAACAATTAAATGAACAAATAAGTTGATATTTTCAAAGAAAATATTTTTCTTTATACTTTTTCTATAAACTTAAGGAAAAATATGCACAAAATACTTAAAAGTTTTTTGTGTAAAGAACCATATGGCACCTCGGTTTCTAGATAATATATGTTCTTAGCTCAAACATATGGTTCTTAACTCAAACATATGTTTCCATTAAATAAATAAAAAAAAGTGGTTTCAAGAAACTCAAAATTTCAATTTCATGTGATTTTAAATTCATTCTTATTCAAATAACAACGTTTCAAGAACAGGGCTGTGTGTCTAAATACCTTTCATAAAAAGAAACAATTAAGAAAATTAGAGACCCTATCTCTTAGGCCAAACTAACTGGACATAGAAAATAAGCATAAACCAAATTTGAGTAGGATTTTTATTAATTTTTTTGGCTGCAGATATGAAAAAGTTCATATCGGATGCTATATCTATATGGGGACTAGGCCCAAACTTGGACCGATCCTGACCATGTTTGGTAAAGTCTTTTGTATTTTGCAAAAATATATGCAAACAAAATTTGAGAAGAATCAGTGCAATATTTTTGTTTTTTGATAGATTTAAGTGAAGACCGGGAAGCAGCTCTATATGAGGCCTATGAGTAAGAGTTGTCCCATAGGGATCATTTTTGGACTACTCATTAATGGATGTAATAAACGCATACAAACCCAATTTGAGTAAGATCTATATGACAATTTGGATCTTATGGCAATTTATGTCGATTTCATAGGGGTCATTTGTATGGGGGCTAAGTCTGAACATGGACCGATTCTCACCAATTTCAACAGCATTCATCCTATGGCCAATAAAGGTTTATATACCGATTTTCATCAAAATATATTCATATTTGCGACCTGCAGTTTGATTACAAGGTTTACATGGACACACAGACGGACGGACGGACACACGGACGAACATCGAATCAGATAGTGATTCTGATTCGATCGGTATAATAAAAGATGGGTCTAGGTCAAATAATTTTGGTAGTTACAAACAGCAGCACAAAGTCACTATACCCAAACCACATAGTGGTATAGGGCAGGGGTGGCCAACTTGTATGTGCCTAAGATCGACTTTTTATCTCAAAAATGTGTCGCGATCTACATAGTAAAACCAACTTGATAATTTTTATTAATCGTATTTAGTACTTGAAAAAAAATACATATTAATTTTAATTAATGGGAGGTTTGCGTCTGCATATCTTCAACCAACCGTTCATAATTCGGTGTGTATGCAGACAAAGCTAATTTTAGTGAGTCTTCTGTATGGGAATCCGTTAATAGGGAACGATATTTATTTTTTGTAAATTTCAAATAAGAAAAAGCAGATTCACATAAGTATGTGGACCCAAAACATGAATTTATAAATTCGTTACATTTTGTGATATTTGGATATGTTTCCCTATTAACAAATTTCCAAAAGTCCTCAAGTTCTTTGGAGTGTAGGATTAAATCGTTTTGCATGGTTAAAATTTCGTTTTCTAATGCGTTTTTTTTTTCATATGAAAGGTGTCTGAAATTTTTGCGGCAATATCTTTTACATTTAAATCCCTTTTAAAAGGAAAATACAGATACTGCACAATATCTTTAACTTTTTCAAAGTCTTGAAATCTGATCTCAAAATTATCAAACCCCTTTTTAATTTCTGCAATGTATTTTTCAATGTTATAATTACAATTTTGATGTTTTTGTAAGTGATCGGACATATTTGGAAAGTTATTTAAATTACTTTGTTGAAGATCTTCTATTATTATAATAAACTTTGATTTGTATGCATTAATGCTACTGATCATTTCAATTATTGTCTTATTTTTTCCATGCAATTCTAAATTTAAATCACTTAATATCGACGTAAAATCTGTAAGAAACGCTAAATCACTGAGCCAAGATTCATCATTTAAATTTGCGCATTCTTGATCTTGCTCTCCGAGAAAAACTTTTATCTCAGGTAATAAATCGCGAAATCGTTGCATGAATTTACTTCTACTAAGCCACCTGACATCGGTATGTAATAATAATTCTGGTTGGCCTTCATCAAGTTGCAATTGGAAGAGACGCCGCTTGAGTGAACTGCCTCGAATCGAATTGACAATTTTAAATTTAGTCTTTTGTATTTAGTCTTTTGCTAGCTAACACTTGTTGGTGAATTATGCAGTGGACGCTCAAAAAACTTGGGAATTCGTCATCATGCTGGCACAGAGTGATAAATCCATTTTTACGGCCAATCATTGCTGCTGATCCGTCCGTTGTCATTGAAACTAATTTACAAATTGGTAGTTTCAAATTATTGACAAAGTTTTTAAACGAGTTGAATATATCTACGCCTCTAGTCCTTCCTTTCAGAGAAATCATACCCAATAATTCTTCTTTTGATGTATTATCTTGAAAAACCATACGAATATAAATGAGCAATTGTGCTGTATCACGTATATCTGTGGATTCATCCAATTGAAGGGAAAAACAAGAACATCCTTTAATGTCGTTATATAACTGTTCTCTTATATTTTCACTCATTTTCTCAATCCGTCGCATCACAGAATTTCAAGATAATTGTAGATTTTTTATTGCAGCATTTATTTCAGCCTTGTTTTTGAAATCATTGAAAAGCGAATCTGACATTTCCAAGAAAGCTTCTTTTATGAATTCCCCATCAGAAAACGGTTTACATTTTTTTGCTAAAATATGGCTTACTTTGAATGATGCAAGAGTTACCGCACGTGATTGCAACATGGGCTTTTTAAAAGCATTTTGTTGGGCTTTTAATTGAGCCTTAAGATCCCTAATTTTATTTTTTCTTATGTCACTATTTTGTGGGTAATTTGTTTGATAATTTTTATGTAAAGTTAAAAAATGCCTCTCGAGATTACCCTTTTTAGGAACAGCTACGGAAACGTTGCATATTAGGCAACAACATTTATCATTCACCATGGTAAAAAAAAGTAATTAAGCTCCCATTCTTCGTGAAAATGGTAAGTCTTAGACTTTTTGGGTTTGCTACTCATTTGTATGGATACTAAAATGCAAAAAATATGTACAAGTAGTTAAAATTAACAACAATTGACACTATCTGAAAACTCTAATGCAGGGACGTTCAAAATTTGCTTATGGAAGTTTTTTGCACAGCAGTGAAGTTAACAACAATTGACACTATCTGACAATAATGCGGGGACGCCCAAAATTTGAAGAAAAGAAAGAAAGAAAGAAGAAAATACTACACGAATTCAAATCGTGCACTGAAAACAAATTGATGTTACATTTTTACAAAATAAACAAAACAAAACAAAAAACAAAAACAAAATGCATGCAACTGCTGTATCAAACTCAACCCGCATTGTTTTTTTTGTATTTTCTGTGTGCTCAAGTTTTGCACTATAAAAAATGCTCAGTCTGCTGTTTTAAAATTTTAAAATACTACGTTTCAGTAATTATGCTTTTTTTTAAAATAAATAAAAAATTTTTTTTTAATAAATAAAAAAATAAAATTAAACTATGATCGACCAAATAACGCTTCGCGATCGACCGGTCGATCGCGATCTACTTGTTGGCCATACCTGGTATAGGGTATAAAAATGAAGGAAATTGGCCGGATAGAACGGCCAGACGGATTGGCTTTAGTTTTCATAATTTTTTTTAATATATAAGATAAATAACTAAATAAAAATTTTATGCTCTTCCCATAAATGAGTCATTATAACTTAATCGCTTTAAACCATTTTAGAAGTGTTATAGATCAATTAATTGTTTTTAGTCAAATTTTGAAGCTTTATAATTTATGAGTGCTTTAACAATCACACTCAGTTCAAATATGATCAAGATATATACGATTATCTGGGATGTTACTTTATCTTATGTCTAACTCAGAGGAGAGAGACAATTGTATGGGTGTTAGATCTAAACAAATTATCTTTCATATTCATCGTTTCATTAAAATTTTGTTTGGATTATTGTAATCTCTCTCTCTTTTATATAGCTTTTTGGCAGGTCGTTTTAACGAAAGTAAAATTAAAAAGTATGTTATCATTTTTTTAAAATTATCCTATAAATGTTTTCTAACTAAAACAATTGTTTCTCATTCATAACTAACTATTTAGATAATATATATATTCTGTATACTATCAGAGCATACTGTTTATTCATATCCCAGTATGCATTGAAAAATTATTTCTCCAATGTTGGAGAAAAGTTAAGTTCTCAAATTGATATCTAATATTATTCTCAACTTGAGTAGAACAATTTTTCTCATTGTTTGCTTTCAACTTGATATCAAGTTGAGACTTAAAATTTTTTCCAATCTTTGAGAAATATTTTAACATCAATTGGATAACCAACACTTTTCTCTACTTGAGATCAAACTTTTTCTCAACTTGAGTACGATTTGTGTTGAGTTTGAGATATTATTTACAACTTTTGTATTCTCGTATGGCAGCGCTGTTCATTTCTCACAGTAAAGGCCGAGTTAGCCCCACGTTACCGTAACCTAACGTGAAAAACAGTTACCGAACTGAACTGTAACGTAACTGGAACGTCCCAACCTGCTGAATTTGATTTTCGCTACTTTTGTACGTGACATTTGTGAACAGCTTACAAAGTTTGGTTAATTTTACGTTCTATAATTGCAGTAAATGCCAACGTTACATTTACGTCACGGTTACATTTTAAAAATGTGTGGCTAACTCGGCCTTAACGTTGCGAAACATATGTTCTAATTTCTAGAAATAATAATTGTGAAAGTTTTCAGCTTTGTGGTAAATTTTAATTATCTTGATTTGAAAAGGAATTGTTGCAGAAAAGAAAAATTAAATAAATAAAAGGGAGGTAAAAGTATAATAAGCTTTATATAATTAATGATATATGTATATCGATAATTAAATTTGTGATATACATTATAGAACAAAAAAGTGAAAAGTGTGTTGTCATCTTGCCAAAAGCACCATTTAAGCAGGCCTCTGAATTTAAAGAATTCGAGTCCAAAGTACAATCATCAGAAAACAAGTTTAGCGACCTGGTAAGTTTCACAAAAATATAAGCAATATTCAAGGCTAATTACTTAATTTGTTATTAGGTTGCCGAACTTATGGCCATAATTTGTGGCAATTCTAAAAATTGCTTGGCGGAAATTGGTCACTGATGAAGTAGCCAACAAATACTGCTGGCAAGGAACAAATTCCAAAGAACCTGTACGAGCTCTCAGCGTAACGGCGGCATTAAAACGTGATTATATTTTTATGTTTTGATTCCAATTGATATTAATTAAATCTAATTAATTTTTCCAGAAGCCTACAATCAAAAATTTTCTGCTGCTTCTTCGGACAGCGAGTTCGAAAGAACGATAATTTCATTTTTCCAGCATGCCAACAACCGCCTACAAAAAAAAGTGAAATATTTAAATGAAAAGGATGG
The DNA here is from genome assembly GCA_963682025.1 of Cordilura impudica. Classification (NCBI taxonomy): domain Eukaryota; kingdom Metazoa; phylum Arthropoda; class Insecta; order Diptera; family Scathophagidae; genus Cordilura; species Cordilura impudica. Next base: position 45,543,106 of record OY821517.1, read on the forward strand.
AAACAAAATTAATTGATATATTTTTAACTATTTCTACTTTTTTTGAATTTTTTAATATTAATTTAATTTAATATTAATTTAAATATTTAACATGCGATTCTTAGAAATTTTGTTTAATAGCCACAAATTAAGGCCATAAGTTCGGCAACCTAATAACAAGTTGAGTAATTAGCCTTGAATATTGCTTATATTTTTGTCAGACTTACCTGCATAAATGGTGCTTTTGCCAATATTGGCTTACGTTTTAAGGTTGCCGTACCTTTCTCAAATTTTACCTCTTCCAATACTCTTTTCCAGCAACTTTCAAAAAAAGTACAAATAATTAATTAATTTATTTTTAATTCTATAGTTAGAAAATTTTTAACATGTTATAATATTTAATGTGTCATTAATAATAAATTAAATTAAAAATTGCCGAAAAAAGTGGAAATAATTAATTGATATATTTTTAATTATTTCTATTTTTTTCCTTTTTCAATTTAAATTCTTATTTATGTCCTATATAATATTAATAGTCAAAAATAGTACAAATAATTAATTAACAAATAATTAATAACTTTTAATACTATATTTAAACAATTTTTAACATGTTATACTATTTAGTATGTCATAAATAATAAATTAAATTAAAAATTGCCGAAAAAAGTACAAATAATTAATTGATATATTTTTAATTCTATTTTTTTGCAGTTTTTAATTTAAATTCTTACTTATGTCCTATATAATATTAATATTCAAAAAAGTACAAATAATTATTTAATTTATTTTTAATTCTAAATTAAAAAAAAAACATGTACATGATAATACATATTAAATATGTAATAAAATTAAATTGAAACATTCAGAAAAAAGTACAATGTTTCCATTTCTAAAATTAATATGATTTTTTTTAATATGGCAATTCCGTACCTTCCATTTGATACCAATTGGAGAAATTTCTTTGCTATCAAGTTGAGAATCACAAATTTCTCAATTTGATAACTAAGAAAATCACCATATAAAAAATGTGCCTTTTAAGTTGAGAAGACTATAATCCGATTATTGAGGTGCATTTGAGAATTAACGTTGGAGATTTGAGAAAGGTATTTGATCTCAAATGCACCTCAAGTTGATAGCAAACAAAAATGTTTATTGGGATGTAGAAAAATACACATATGTATGTGTATACTTACGAAATATATTAATTAGTTATACACTTGATTTTTAACGCTTTTGACTTGTTTTTTTTTACAAAAGATTTTAGTGCTAAGTTTCAGTTTCAAATACGAAATAAAAGCAATAAGAAAATTATGGTTTTTCTAAACCGACAATACGATACCCTATACTATGAGTTTCGAGAAAGGATCTTAGATCCAACTTTGGTAAGATCATAACTGGATATAGAAAATCAACATAAATAAAATTTAAGTGGCAGACATTGTTAAAAAAAAGTTGGTATCGGATGTTATTTTTATATGGTGACCATGCTTATTGAAGTCGCATATTACTCGAAAAAACACATATAAACCAAATTTGAGTAATATAGATGGAATATTTTAGTTTTTGATAGATGTAAGTAATTATCGGGAAGCAGCATTATAAAGGGGACTATATCTAAGAATGGGCCTACAGAGTTTATTTTTGGATTATTTAACATATCGGCAATTTAAGTCGATCTCATAGTGGTTATTCGTATGAGGACTAGGTCTGGACATGCACTGGTTTTCACCAATTTCAATTTAGATCGACTTATGGCCGACAGAAGCGTATATGCACAATTTCATTTAGTACATTTGTGACCTGTAGTAGTTTAATTACAAGGTTAACCTGAGCACACAAACAGACAGACAGACAAATAAACAGACAGACAGTCGGACGGATAGAAATCGCTAAATCGACTCAGAAGTCGAGTCTGTTTTGATCGCTATAATATAACGTAAGTTTAGCTCAAATGTTTGTAGTAGTTACAAACATAATCACAAACTTATTATGCCGTAACCACATAGTGGTATAGGTTATAAAAATGTAGTAAAGGTATTCGTAACTTGTCTTGTTTTTTATTTCTTGTTAATTTTGTTTGACAACACAACGGAATTTAAAATTGATCGCATTGATTCACAACAACAGTTCAAGGTGAATAAATGTTAATGATAGTGGTTTTTTACTGAGGGATGTACCAGAAGCACACACACACACACACACATGAACATATTTGAAATTAACCGTTAATTTTTATGCGACTGCGATACATTCCTTACTATTGTGGTTGAATCATCATTTACTTAATTTATTCGTAACGATTAGTAACGATTATAATTTCAATGATTATTACTGGGGCTGCACTAAAAAATTGAAAATATGCGCATAAAACATGCACTATAAAATATAAAATATGCACTAAAAACATGCATTAATAAAGAAATATTTTTTTTATTTATTTATTTATTTATTATTATTAATCTATGGAATTAATCCTTACAGACTATTTAAAAAAAACATTTAACAATGAATGAAAAATTAAAAAATTTAATTTAATGTGTTCAAATAAATTATTATATTACTTTTTATGACATTTGTATTTGAAAAAAAATCTATAAATCTATAAAGCTTATTAAATTCAGAACACATTCGTCTAAGCGGATCACCGTTTGCATAATTTGATCTATAAAACTGGACAGTTAAAGGTGAGAAGAAACGTGTTGGCCGTTGGGGGATGTTAAATGAAATATTGTTGATCAGAAAACCAGAACAAACATCGCCATTAATTATGTTCAAAAGAAACGAAACGTTTAGCATAGATCTGCGGCTTTTTAAGGTTGGCAGCTTAACAAGGGCGAGTCTGCTGTTATATGACGGAAGATTTAATTGGTTAAAATTTAAGCTGCGAAGACAGAATAGTAGGAATTGTTTTTGCACCGATTCAATGCTATCAATATGAGTTTGATAGATAGGGTCCCATATAATAGATGCATATTCCAAAATCGGTCTCACAAGTGACGTGTATAGTGTTTTTGTTACATACGGATCGTTGAACTCTTTAGACCAACGTTTTATAAAACCAAGAACTCCTCTGGCTTTGTTTACCGTAATTGTAATATGAAGAACGAAACTAAGTTTTGAATCTAATAAGACACCAAGATCTAAGAAGTTATCAACTTTTTCCAATTGAAAGCCTCCCAACACGTAATTTACAGATATTGGTCTTTTTCGAACAAAACGCATATATTTGCACTTTTTAAGATTGAGCTCCATTAAATTTAAAATACACCATGAGTGAAACGAATCCAAATCATTTTGAAGATAAGTGTGGTCGGAATATTGGTTATAACTCATAAAGACTTTTACATCGTCAGCATACATCAGGATATTTGAAAACTGAATAACCTGTGGCAAATCATTTATAAATAAAGAAAATAAAAGCGGTCCAAGATGGCTGCCTTGCGGTACTCCAGATAAAACATTAATATTTTTCGAAGATATGTTATTAAAAAGTACATTTTGCTTTCTGTTTGTCAAATATGAATATATCCACTTTGTACTAAGATCAGAAAATCCCATTAGATGTAATTTCTTTATAAGAAGTTTATGGTTGACTTTATCAAACGCCTTGCTGAAATCAGTGTAAATTGCGTCAGTTTGCTTTCTTTGAAGAAAGCCACGATTGACTATTGTTGTAAGATGTAAAAGGTTCGTTGAGGTTGAGCACCGTTTTTGAAAGCCATGTTGGAATGGAGAAATTAATGTGTTGACTTGGTGACATAGTTGATCAGTTATAATTTTTTCAAAGAATTTAGGTATAGTACTTAATTTTGCAATACCACGATAATTTGTAACATCCGACTTGTTTCCGGATTTAAATAGCGGAATAATGAAAGAGTCCTTCCATGTATTTGGAAAGTATCCGTATTTAATTGATGAGTTAAACATTATTGTCAATGGAATAGCTAAAGCATCCGCACATTTGATTAAAATACTGCTAGGAATTTTATCAGGTCCACTATTATACGAAAATTTTAGTTTTTTCAACCCTTTAGAAACCATAGAGACATCAAGAAATGGAATACATATGGTTCTATTAGCAGTCAGTATATATGGATAAGTGGTAGAATCATCAAAAGTTGAATTGGAATAAGTTGTTGAAAAAAAATCAGCAAACAAATTACTTATAATAGTATTATCATAAGATTCAGTATGTTGAAATTTCATAATAGCAGGATAACCAGTTGTTTTTCTCTTAGTGTTGACAAATTTATAAAAAGATTTTGGATTACTTTTGAAACTATTTTTCATTTTGATTAAGTAATTAGAGTAACATGATTTATTCAGTGCAGTATATTCCGCTCGGCTGATGGAGTATTTCCCATAATCCACAAGAGAACCGGATAGCTTGTATTTCTTGTAATATTTATTTTTTTTATTTTTAAGTCTTATGAGTTGCTTGGTATTCCAAGGAGGACCAGAAAGTTTATTACGAATTTGTTTCGGAATACATAAATCCATTGCAGAGGAAATAGTACTGTAAAATGTTTCAGTCATATGATCAATAGCAACTGTGGATCCAATAGAAAAAGATAATAGACTGTGCCAGTTCGTACTGTGTAGAAGTTCGTTCAACAAACAGTAATTTGATTGTGCGAAACAAAAATCTTTAACATCATTTTTAGAAGGTGTTTTTAAAAGTCCAGAGGGAATATATAAATTTACTTCAATGGTAGGGTGATGTGTATCTTCAGGAGAAGAAATTGGGATTGAACGCTTGATGTAACATTCCGAAGTATCGTTGACAAATATTAAATCCAATAATTTATAAAGATTGTTGTATATACCATTTATTTGAAAGAGATTCAGATCAAATAAAATATTGAAAAGCTCTTCACACTTATTATTTGATTTGGATGGAACAAAATATTTTTCATCAGGTAAGAACTTCCAGGATATTGAAGGCAAATTAAAATCACCAAGAATAATAACAAAGTCATCTTGATTAGCTGTACGAAGAATATATTTAATAGCTTCGCCATGTTTGTCATAAATAGACTGTGAGGACGATGGAGGAATATATGAGCAGGTAATAAATAATTGTTTTCCATTAAGTTTAATTAAAACTGCGATAAATTCGATGTCGAATGAGGGGTCAATTAATAAAGCCTCTGAGAATAAAATACTGGAGACCGCAATAAGAACACCGCCACCATTTGTTGTGGACCCACGATCACGTCTAAAAATATTGTATTTGTAAGAGAGTATTTCCGTATTCAAAAAAGTATCATTAAGCCAAGTTTCAGTAAGTACGATGATGTGATGTTGTAAGTTGAAACTTTCCATATATAAAGATGTGAGTTTAGTTCTTAAGCCGCGAACATTTTGATAAACTAATGAAATGTAATCAACAGTACAAGCTCCTAGTTTTTTGGAGCATTTAAATCAATTTGTGGAAGACGACCAATGTTAGCGGATCTTGGATTTTCCCTGTATATATATTCACGAACCAATGTATATTTAGGCCAAAAATTAGGATCCAGAATACGTTCAAAAAGATCATTAGTAACAGTAACTTTGAAAGAAGTAATGGATCTTGGTTGAGAAAAAACAAACTTATATGTTGAAATGTCTACGTTTGGACCCACCTTAGATTTAATGAAGGAATCAACATCTTCAGTAGTTGTATCGAAGGCCAGCCTCGAGATGAAAACAGTTTTTTTAGGTGGTACAGCTCTTAGCGTATTATTTATAGTTTGACTATTATTGAAAACGGGAACATGGTTATTTAAGGCAAATTCAGGTTGATTATGGGCAATATCAGCACAGCTCAAAGGAATAGCAGGATCCTTAATGTTATTAATAATTGAAAGTGAATCAGGTATAGAAGAACCAGAAGTAACATAAACCGGAACAGGATTATTGTTTTTTTCTTTGGTAGCATTTCTTGACGATTTACGGCGTTTCGGTGAAGATTGAGGAGGAGATTTTAAATTATCCAATGATTTGAAATCGTCAAATAATTTTCCATAATCATTAATACGATTAGTTAAATCCGACGCTTCTTCTTGGATATTCAAAAATTTCTTTTTTGTATCTTGAAAGAAGCGATAAAAACTTACGCCAATTTTTCTGCACTTATAGCAGCACCAATGTAGACCTTTATTATTGGTCAAAGCATCCGCAACTAACCCAGAAAGACCACTACATTTAAGATGACAAAGTTCATGACACAACCAACAAACGATCATCCGTTCCCCATCATCCTTAATGGAACAAGTATTTATCAAACAGGACATATTAATAAACAGATGTGGCAACGCTACTTTTTAAGTTTGACAGATTTATTACAAATTATGTGTAGTTATTGTTAAATATAAGAAAAGAGTTTACTTGTTTGTTTGTTATCAATTTTGCAAATAGGCTGCTATGTGTTGTTATTGTAAAATGGGTGTTGTTGTAAAAATATTATGCACTTGATTGTTCGTATTTTATTTGCGTTTTCTTATTTGAGTAAGTAGTGTTGTTATTGTTGTACAACTAAGTTATTGTCTGTTTCTTTTTATGCTTTGTTCTATTTAATTTAAGATTTTTATGTTTGTAATTTTAACTTTGTTGATTTTAATTATTTCAAAAACAATTTATTACAAATTTAATGTTAACAAAGTAACTTTATGAAATCAGAGTTATGTGGTTTTAAAGGTAATAAATTCCTGGTTATTTTAGTGGTAATCACAAATCACAATTTTCTTTACAATAAAAGAATATAACAAAAATGTACGGATCAAAATATTTCACGACTGTTTTCAACAACGTTCAATTAAAATGTGCACTGAAAACAAAAAAAAAATATTTATACATTTTTATAAAAAACCAAAAACATTAAAATTAAAGTAACAGACGTAAAATACATAAATACATTAGGGTGGCCCTTCATTATATGTGACCTTCTCCGAGAAAAGGGACCTAGTGTGTCAAAAAACGGGTTGTGTCAAAAATGGTGGATTCTGGTACCTAAGGTCACATATGGAGAAAAAGAAGTGTTCAAACTCTCGGTCGAACCCCCTAGAAATATGCGAATAGCAAAAAAACTGAGAAATAGAAAGTTTTGGGCCAATCAAAAAACATTTAAAAATGGCTCAACGCGATTGAAAATTTCAAGTGTGTTTTATATGGAGAAAATATGACTTTCTTTCAGATTTTACGAAAATTGCGTTCTATAGTATAATTTTTCCGACAAATTGGGATATAATTCGGGATCAGTATTAAATTATCTTTCTAAAAAGCTATAAATCTTCAAAATCGAATAAAAATTCGCCAAGAAATAGCAAATGCCCCAGACCACTTCTGTGCCAAAAAAATCAAGGTCATTAAATTTGATGGCATTTTTTTCAACCTTAAAAAATTAATTAAAGCCAACATTTTGTTTTAGTCTTTATACCTGTAAGTACTCAGATATGAAGTACTGTTTTATTACTGCCTTGTAAACCTATTAAGCATTGAGACCGAAAATGGAAATTTTTTTTGATAAAATTTTGAAAACTCCTTTTTCAAGTTTTGAAAAATTTTCTTAAACAAAATTCAAAAAAAATTGATCTAGCTCTTTAAGGTCTTCTCACATGCATGTTAGAAATTAACTGTGTGAATTTTTAGGTAAATCTCTATTCAAGAATTTTTTTGGCAAGGATTTTATTTTTGCGGATTTCGAGAAAAATGGAATTTTTGTAAAATATTCTGTAAATGTACTCTTTCTAAAAATTTTGTATCAAAAATTCATCACTTGTCTACTTTTAAATGTTATGTTTTATCCTTATAGCCTAGGATTTCGGAAAAAAATAATATGACCCCATTAACCCTTTTGGAATTGGGTTCACATATGACCCCAAGCTAATAAAAGACAATTTAGTCAAAAAATTCAAATATTTTGTAAGTGCTGTTGAATTTTTAGATGCGATGCTTAAAATATAATAACCAAATGTGTAGAACTTCCGTTCCTAAAATTTAGAATAAATCGGAGAACGCTAACCCATTATTTGCCAAGGCCAACTTTGGTTTTTAAGATATTTTTAAATAAAAATTACGGAAAACGAGTTTTTCTATTAAACTCGATGAAACCACTATTTAGAATTGAAGAAAAATAATTCGGTTAATTTTTATTTATTTAACCCATCAGTGCTCCTGGGATCAAAATAATCCATTGTGATACATCTTTGGTGCAATTATCTGCTTATTGCTCGCGAATATTAATTAAAACAACTTTTAACCAATTTTGTTATAAAATAATTTTATACTAGATGTCACCCGGTGTGCTTCGCTACACCCTCCACCTGCTCCCCCCCACGAATTGTTATGAGAGGGCTCACGCAAAGTCCCAACTTTCTCACTAATACAGTTATTCAGATATATCGCATTTGTCCAATCACGCCCATTTTTTTGTCTGACTACTCACGTTAATAATAGATGACCTGAGACAAATTTGCAAAGCTTTCTCTATCATAGTACTGAATATATATGATATTAAAAATTTTCTTTGTATGGGAGGTGCCACGCCCACTAAAAATAGATTAAAAAATTACAGCCTGTAGCAATCCCATAACCGCAGTAAGACTCTGTTAAAATTTCAGGAAGATCAGATGATTAGTTACGGAGATTACCTCCTACAAACAAACAAACAAACACATATTACCTCTATATTATGTTAGTATAGATTATTAATATAGATTTTTTTATTTCGATACTTGCTGATATACAATGTTTTTTGTTTTTTCATTCGGTACAACAATTATCAGATTTTCCGGCGTTCCTACCCTGGAGCAAGGCACATGTAGCTACCCATGAGAAGAAGATGGATTATCCATATTAGATCTGGCAACACATAACTATTGGCCTTGAACGTAGAATATCATTTGGCAATTTTTCTTTTTAGCGATTTTTGATTTTGCCCATTTTTGATTTTGAAGATTTTTGTTTTTTTTTTTGGCGATTTTTGGCGATTTTTGATTTTGGCGATATATTTTCCACGACAAATCACATTGATAACTAATGACCTTGTCAAAATGCTGTCGCTTTCGTAGTGCCTCATATTTTTTACATAGGAGGTGCCACGCACACTAATCCCATCCCGCCCAATTTTTATTGGACTGCTCACATTAATATCTGATGGACTCATGCCAAATGTCGAGTCATTCCCTTTTATAATACAGCAGTTATATGATATTGGATATCTACTTTGCATGGGAGGTGCTACGTGCACTGCTCCGATCACGCCCATTTTTTTGTTCGACTAATCACACAAAGAATCTATGGGCTTTTGCAAAGCCACAAAGCTCTCTCTTTTACTCTGCATGGGGAGTGCCACGCCCATTGGTGTGAACCCATCAATTTTTTGTTCGATTACTCATACTAAGATCTGATAGGCTCGTAAAAAGTGTCAAAGCTTCCCTTTTTAGCACACCAGTTATATGATATCATATATTTACTTTGTATATACGGTGCCACGCCCACTGCTCCGATCACACCCATTTTTTGTCTAACTAATCAAATGAATAACTTATGGGCTCACACAAAGTCCCAAGACTCTCACTTTTACAGTACTCCAGATATATGGCAGTTTATATTTACTTTGTATGACAGGTGCCACGCCTATTGGTCCGATACTGCCCATTTTGCATCCGCCTACTCTCATTAATAATAGGTGACATCAGAAAAATTTGAAAAGCTCTCTCTATCACATTACTCGAGATATATAATATTGAACTATTACTTGTATGGGAGGTACCACGCCCACTTATCCGATCCCGCCCATTTCCGGCGTAGCTATTAATATTAACAATAGGTGACCTCACACAAATTTGCAAAGCTCTCGCTGTCATAGTACTAAATATATGTATAGATATTAAAAATATGCTTTGTGTGGGAGGTGCCACGCCCACCAAAAATATTTAAAAAATTATAGCCTATAGCACTTCCGATATCCGCAGTAAGACTCTGTGAAAATTTCAGGAAGATCAGATGGGTAGTTACGGAGATTACCTCCTACAAACAAACAAACAAACAAACACACATTACCTCTTTATAATATTAGTATAGATATAAAAACTATCTATCTATATTTTTTAAATAAAATAAAAAGATCCACAAATGACCCAAACCTAATAAAAGACAATTTATTCAAAAGAATATGAAATACAAAATTAATTCTATTTATTTAGGTGTATTTAAGTATGATTTAGTGTGCGATTCCAATTTTTTTTCTGTAATCACTTGCGACTTGCAATAATTATTGATTTTCCTTAATCTATAATATTAATAGGCTAGGAGATTTCTTGTGTCTGATGTTTTGTTCTACCGTTTTATCCCGATTTTGATCAAACGTATATTATTTGAAAGGTATTTCTTTTTTGCTGTTCACCAGATTAACAGATTTTTAAATTTTTTTTGCTTTATTTTGACTTAATTGCATTTAAATTTGTTGATGTGTTTATTAATGAGTTTGTTTTCTTCATTCACAATAATTATAAAGCAAAAAAGTGTTGGTTTGTGAATTGGCTAAGTTGAAAAATAAAGTTGCCTAGAAAATGCACTCGAATTTCGAGCGCTGGAATCTGCTAGTTATAATAAATACTGTTAAAAAAATTTTAAATGGATTTAACAGTCCTCGGACTGTTGAACAGTGTAATTATTGATTCGAAGATTGCATTTTTTTAATATTTGAAATTTCTATTGATATCGAATGTTTATATCAATATGTGTTGTTCAATATTTTTCTAACGCATTAACCTTTGACAATAACTTGAGATTATTTTCTTTTTCATCACATTTTTCAAAAAAACAATATTGAAATTTTGAAAATTTTGCGAAAGCAATTTTTCCAAATTTTATAGAAAATTGCCTATTTTACATTTTGTGAATTTTTTTTGCAAAATTATTAAGTCATGGTTTCTTTCAAGTTTCAAATAAATAAATGCTAATATCATGTGAAATATAATTAAAAAAAAATCGAATTTATACATATGTATGTATATTAGGGTGGCCCTTCATTATATGGAGGGAATAAAAGTGTTCAAACTCTCGGTCGCACCCCCTAGAAATATGCGAATTGCAAAAAACTAAGAAATACAAAGTTTTGTGCCGATCGAAAAACATTTAGAGGTGGCTCAACGCGATTGAAAATTTCAAGTGTGTTTATATGGAGAAAATATCACTTTTTTTCAAATTTGACGAAAATTTCGTTCTATAGTTTAATTTTTCCGACAAATTGTTACATAATTCGGGATCAGTACTAAATTATATTTTCAAAAAGCTATAAAACTCTAAAATCGAATAAAAACTCGCCAAGAAATAGCAAATGCCCCAGATCACCTTTGTGCTATAAATGATGTGTAATGTGATGATATTTTCAGAAGAAATTACTGTCAAGCGACACATGTTCATAATATACCATTATAATGAGATTAACTTCACTTTGTGTAGTCTTTTATTAGCTTTGGGTCATTTGTGGGTCTGCTTATTTTACAAAAATTTAGAAAATATTTCAATTTTTTGAATAAATTGTCTTTTATTAGATTGTGTTCAAATGTGACCCCAATTCCAAAAGGACTAATGGGGTTTTTTTTTCCGAAACCCTAGGCTATTATGATAAAATATAACATTTAAAAGTGATAAATTTTTAATACAAAGTATTTCGGAAAAGTACATTTACAGAATATTTAAAAAAATCCAATTTTTCTCTAAATTCGCAAAACTTAAATTCTTGTCAAAAAAATTCTGGCACAGGGATTTACTTAAAACTTCACACAGTTTATCTGTAACATGCATTTAACAAAACCTTAAAGTGCCAGATCCATTTTTGTAAATTTTGTTTAAGAAAATTTTTTAAAACTTGAAAAAGGAGTTTTCAGAATTTTATCAAAAAAATTTCCATTTTCAGTCTCAATGCTTAAAGGTTAACAAGGTAGTAATAAAATAATACTTAATATCTGAGTACTTACAGGTATAGAAAAAAAACAAAAACAAAACAAAAAACTAAAACAAAATGTTGGCTTTAATTAATTTCTTAAAGTTGAAAAAATGTCATCAAATTTCGCACAAAAGTGGTCTGGGGCATTTGCTATTTCTTGGCTAGTCTTTATTCGATTTTGAGGTTTTATAGCTTTTTGAAAAGATAATTTAATACTGATTCCGACTTATATAACAATTTGTTGAAAAAATTAAAAATTAAAATCTGAAAAAAGTCATATTTTCCTCATATAAACACACTTGAAATTTTCAATCGCGTTAAGCCGCCCCTAAATGTTTTTCGATTGGCCCAAAACTTTGCATTTCTCAGTTTTTTTTTGCAATTCGCATATTTCTAGGGGGTGCGACCGAGAGCTTAAACATTTTTTTTATTAAGGGCCACCCTAATATATATGTATATAAATCACAATAAAAAAAACTATTAATATACATTTGAGAATTACATTACTTCTCGAGTCAATAACAATATAATTCTACACAATAGAAAAATTGTTAAGGTAGATTTGAGTTATATACGAGCATTTTTGTTATGATCTGCTCAAATTTATTTTTCTAATTTATAAAGGTTCGAGAAATTCACCAAATTTCAATTGAACGTTTTTATGGAGAACGTTAGAAGCTTAGAGTTTGCAAATAAAATCATTTATCGGAAACTATTTGATCGGAAACTATTGTGGATTGAGTCATATTTACATTGATAAGAATGAATCTGTAAGAACACGGAACAAAGGAAATTTTGTATAAAATCTAAAACATAAAATTCACTGCCATTGTAAATGGTGCTGTAAGAAATGAAGTAGGTGCATACAAATAATGCTGGACAACTGATAATATTGCGTTCACATGCATATACAGCCCAATTACGAATATTCTCAAGGAATTTCCTTCTCACGGAAAATACTTTCCACGAGAAAAAATTCTACAATTATAAATTCTGCGTGAACAAAAAATTAATAAGTGGCATCATCGAATTTCGAAGTAATTTTCTATTTTTTTTTTGTGTGTGCAAACGCAAATAAATTTATTTTAAAGAAAATTTAAATTAAAAATGAATGCGAGCTTTTCTGGAGGAAATTTGTGTTGTTGAATAACAACAACGAAATAGCCAAAGGATTGCTAGAAGACAATCGCAGGATGAATCTATGGAAACCGCAAGCAATGTCTAAATTGGCTTTCATTAGAGTTAATAAAAGATGAAGTTCGGCTTTATTTGTGGTCTTCGATCTACAAGAACAATAAAATATTTATTTTTTTTTTTTTTATTTAAATTTTGTTTTATCAAAATGCTACTTACATTTTTATGTAAACTCACGTCCGTTATGCAAGTGAAATTTTTTTAGTCAAAAAAACTAAGGTTCAGAAAATACACACTGGAAACACACAATGTTCTGTTCTAAAGCAGCCAACACATATGTTTATTTTCATATCAATTATGTGTGTTTCTAAATTTTGTACGGTGCCGAACACATCATGACTTTGTTTCGTTTTAATATTTCGTTATCTATACGAACATTTTTCTATCACGTATTTTTTGTTTCGAACACACATAAACCACACAGATTCTTGTTCTGGTACGTGTACTGCGAAAAAACAGAACATGAACAATAAACAGGTTCGAATTCAGTTATATTTAATGGCTTTCGGTAAAAGCAAACTTTGCAACAGAATAAAATCCGAGATGGTTTGAAATTCAAAAATGCGTGCTGTTACACTTACAATAGCGAGCGATGTCGTCGATAAAAATCGATCATCAGAAAAATATCAGAGCCAAGAAGAACTTGAAGATGAAGGCATCACAGAAATATTAGACTCCATAAACCAATTATTGTAATATACTCGTATCTTTTGATAATGTAAATTCTGTTATATTTGAAATTAAAAAAAATCTCTCTAAAATTAAAAAAATTTCATTAAAAATTAAAAAAAAAAAACAATTTGATGTTAAAAACAATTACAGATGAAATTTAAAATAATTAAAATTATTTAAAAAATATAAATCGAAACTTATGTTTCATATTCATTTTTAAAAAGCAAAGAATTTATTAATAAGTATTTAATTTTTCAATAAAAAGGTAATGAAATTTAAAAAAAAAATAGCATCAATTTTTTGACTCCAGTACGTTTTAGCATCTTTTTTTTTTTGCAATTTAGGATCAATACAATTTCAAATTATAGCAACACTGCATACCATATCTGCAGGCAAAAAGTTAATAACAATGCCACTCAAATTTGGTTTATATTTATTTTATATATCCAATTATATCTTCCCTTTCTCTATCGTATTGTTGATCCAGATCGAATTTAAATTTCTTACTTGTTTCATGATAAAATCAAAATGGCAAAGATTTTTGATTATTTTTTTATATATTTATTTATTAAATTTTTATGAAGTTTGTCCGGCTGATTGTTTATCGGAGTACGCACAACAGGAAAATTTCTCGGAAAAGTGAAAAGTATGATTTTAGCAGAAGGCAAATAATTAGTTGTAATCAAATTTATAAAAAGAATTTTCCTGAGTCGGAGAAGGTTTTTCAACGGCACGTTTTTAAACAATGGCTTGTTTAGAGGCTTCATAAATTTCTCTACAACGTCAGATTGATAGTCCTTTGCTAAAGGTTTGACTCCTTTTACATAGAAATGGAGCTCGTTGATTTCATCTACCATCACCGAAGTTCAAGGTAAATATTCTAGGTAAATATTTTTCCGTTCCCAAATAGAATTCGACTGTGTGGTTTACTTGCGTTCAGTCGAAAAAGTTTCTTAGATTTTTGCTAACATTTTTGCTTAAATGCCTTTTGTATGCCCCAATAAAGATGTATACCGATGACATTTTTATTTTATTTTTTTTTATTTGTTTGTTGAAATTTATAATAAATGCTTTATATATTTCGAAATCTGAAAAAAGGTAAACTAAGAATCTTCAATTGATAAAGGCGCTAGTTTAAACATTAATTCAAACGTTTTAAATTAAATAGTATGGCATAAGTTTTATATAAAACAAGTAAGAGTGTTAAATTCGGCTGTGCCGAATCTTTGATACCCTCCACCTCGGTTTGAGTGTTGATAATAAATATAAATGAAAAAGTAAACAATTTGTTAAACTTAATACCAAATTATTTCAGCAAATTCTTTGGGTTGGTTTTCGTCTTTTCTATTCTTTCGGATTTATTTCGGTGTTTCCTTTTTGGACATCGTGGTTGCTGATCGGCATGCATTTAGGTTATATACCCATATGCATGCGTTTCCGGTTATATGACATAACTTATCGTTTAATTTAGTTTTTGCTAATTAAATAGCTCGTCCTAACCTCCATTGCAAAGGTAATGGTTGTGTAGGGTGGCTATATGCATTAAATCGTGCTAATTGGAGATGGCTGTTTCTTTTAACTGGCCAAATATTTCTTCATTGCGGCCATTTAGGTCGGATGGAGTAACAAAATAATAACCAAAAAAAAAAAAAACTCTCTCAATTTTATTATCAAAATATTGCCATATTTGGAAAACATAGAGAATAAATTTATAAAAATAAATATTCAAATTAGGGATGCCAAACGCAAAAAACCAAATGTCCCAAACATTTTAAATAAAATAATTTGTTCTCTTTATTTTCTGAAAAACTTCAAATTTTCATCCAAAAAAAATTGTGAAAATTTATATATAAAAAAAAAATAACATTCTCATCAAATTGCGTTTATTTATGTAACAGTTTTTATCTTCGCAATTCTTAAATATCATTTGACGTTTTCTGAAATTCATTGAATTTAAATTAATATTTTCTGTAGTGTGATTCTGTAAATTTCAACGATCCGACAATCGCAAAATATATCGACAGCTATTGTTGTTTGCACTAAGCATTAAGTGATTCACTAAGTACATACATCTTAACGACAGTCGACAAATCTATTTTTCTATTTATTTAAATTGTAAACGAGTGGCATCTCTGTCAAAATAAGCGAAAAACACAAAGAAGAATAGAAAAAAACAAATTACTTCGCGTTTGACGGGATGATTTTATGTTTATGTTTAATATCTTTATTTTTTTACTAATATTTCTGTGTATTTATTTGAAAATGAAATAATGAATTGAATATGCTATTTAATTTTTTTATTTATATAAAAAAGTTTTTTAATTAAAGCAAAATATTTTCACTATTTTATGATTTTTATTTATGTATGACAACATTTCAACCTAAAAATAAGTTTTTATCGATTGAGTAAACAACACAAAAATGGTTGTCGTTTAGATAACAACAACAGCTGACTATAACAATAGCGAATATCGTTTAAAAATTTCACTGGTAATTTTGCAATTTTCTTTTTTTAACGATTCGACTATCGTTAAAAGAAGTTACTGAATCGCGCTACTGAAAAGCTATTAATTTCTCCTGAATGTCAATATTTTTTTTTAAATGTAAAAATTTTTTTAATGTAAACTCAGGTATTTGGTGTTTTTTTTTTTTTTTTGGAATTTCAATTTGTGTTTAACGAATAAAATTTATATATTAAAGATGCAATTGATGTCTTCTAAATTTAAAATTATAATTTCCGACGTTTTGATATAATTTTCTGAAATTCAATTAATTGTAATTTATAATTGGAAATTTTTAATTCCTGTTTTTAGAATTGATATTTTCTTAAATTTGAAAGGAAAATTTAAAAAGTTCAATTTTGTATTTATGTGAATAAAAGTGCTTTAGTAATTATAAACAATTTTTAAAAATTAGATGTAATCGCAATCAGATATTTTGTAGGTAAAGCAGAATAATAATTCTATATGTAGAACTGTTTTGAAAGCAAAAAACTCATTGATGAACTCGGTAACTCTATTTTGTAAAGACAACAAAAAGTTAATATGCCAAACTTATGTTCATATTTGTAAAAGAATAATGAAAATACGTATGAAATAAAAGACCAGCCCGTGTATACTCTTAACATTGTTCTGTATGATATCCAGTTGAAAATATTAACATTCATGTTAAAATAGAAATAACTATTGCAAAGCTAATTAGAACAAAAAAAAAAAAATTGTGGCGCCATCTACTGTGGCATAGTCACGATGAGCAAAATGAAGTGACACTCTGTTAATTCAAAAGAAATGTATTTTCCCCACAACAAAATATTGCAGAATTTTATGTAAATAAAATAATATACCGACTTATTTCTAACATGCACTTGTTATGGATATACATATATAATATATGAATATTATTTGTATTATTTAATATGTTTATATAAATTTATAAAATTTTTTTTTGCTATATTTACATTGTTTTTTTTTTTTTTTTATTAACAACTAGGTATTTTAGCATTATTTGCTTTAGATGTTGGTGCATTTTTACTCCATTTATATTAACTCGTAGTGTCTGCTTGTCGAAATTCGATCTGAAATTTTGCAGGCAGGCTCGTGGTAATAACAGAAATGATCTAACAAATTTTTAGAGTGATGCCAAAACAATGGAAACTTTTAAATTTTTCTACCAGAGTTAATAAAAAAAAAAAATGTACAAAGGGTTAGTTTTTATTATATTATTACCACAACGACCACAAAAACAACAAGTCCAGCTATGACAACAACACAACATTTAGAATAACAACAAGAACAATATAGAAACATCATATTTTTCATTTTTTTTTTTTAATTTTTCAGAGATTTCCCTGGACCTGTTCCACCGATTGATTTTTTAAAACAGAAATCTTCCCATGAATTTGGTGAATCATTGTCACTAAAAATGATCACTGTAGCTGCACTATTCAGGGCGTGATCGTGACAAGAACAACATAGAAAATTATATTTTTTCAAGACTTTTTTTAGTTCTTCATTCAAATCTCGGGCCCTAATCGACCGATTTGGACGATTTTAAACAGCAAACTTTTCAGGATGTTAGAGAATCATTTTTTATTTCAACGAGCACCCCAGCTGCCCGATTGATGCCGTCATCGTGATTTCCACAGACGGACAGACGGACATCGCTATATCAACTCCGGTTGTTATAAGGATCACAAATATATATATTTTATGGGGTCCAAAATTTTTTTTCTAATTATTACAAACGGAATGACAAACTTATATATACCCTCTGCACACTGGAGTGGAGGGAATAAAAAACGGAATATTTTAAGTGTGTTTTATGCAAATTGCATTCATATAATATTTATTTTGTTAACAATTGAGGAGCTTAAAACACAAGGGGTTCAAGTGACTTCTGTTTAATAATGAGAAAAAATGAGGTTAAAATTAAATTGCAATAAAAAATGTTAGATGCTATATGAAATATTACTTTTTAATTAATAGAGATCTAGAGATATATTTTAATCTAACAGGATAAAAAATACAATCTTTTCCATATTTTTTTTAATATTCTGAATTAAGAGCAACCTTATCTTATACATCAATCGAAAGGTCAATTTCTAATTACTAATTTCCATAATTCCAAAATTTTGGTCACCAACCAAAACTGAACGATGTAGTGACTCATATTCTGACCGCCACAGTTACCACAATAAGCTGTAATGTGAATCGCATTCTGAGGCAAAGAGTTAATAAATTTTAACAGGCAAAAATTAATTTATTGGCAGCCACGTAAAGCTTGGCTTTCATTTCACATATATGCACACATTGGCGACTCCTGATGACAAATTGTGGACACAAAAGTTGTATGTTAAAAATTCCCTGTAAAGTGCATACATCTTTGTTACACTTAGGCTGCCGGATAAAAACTTTCTATTGGGGGTATAGTTTCTTGAATAAAGACTTTAATACTTAGGAAATGATAAAATGTTTTCTTTTACCAATTTTACTGATGCATTAAGAATTTTATTGCCTAGGACTTTTTACCTCTTTTGTCTTTTGTCAAGAATGTCTGTTCTTTCTCTTTTTGTAACAATATTGTACACCCTCTTTGTTGACACATCTAATTTTTTCATAAAAAAAATCTTTATAGACTCTAAATCCTATCAGTTCATAAGCAGCACTTACAGTTTTATTCTTTGAACTATGCGCTTTCACTTTAAATGGAGTAGAAAGAGTGATTGCTAAGCTCAAAAGAGGAGTGTGCAAGTTGTGATCTTCAAGACCCCAATAGGCTCTAAAAATTTCATTCCGTATTTACTCAGTCATATTCTCATTACACTTGAATCTGGATGTATGGTTGTACGATTTAAGGCATTTCTTCTGGTGAAGTTTTCCTTTTCTATCTAAATATTCTTTACCGGAGTTCCGTTTTACTTGACTTTAATTTCTTATCTAGGAATTATCTTTTCTTAATTTCTTTCTTGCTGGATGCCTAGAGAACTTCAAATTAACCAACCACTTTTATTATCTGCTAGAGCTTCTTCAGCTTGTTCACGTTGACCATCCAAATGAGTTGTCTCAGTAATTTCCCATGTGGGATCTGCATCAATGTCATCTACAACAGTATTTACAAGTGATAAATTCAGTTTCAAAAATTTATAATAAAAGGTAAAATATTTTAAACTTACCAGCATTATAAAGAGTTTAAAAAAATTGGTCAATATTATTTTCAGATTCATTAATTTTTATTGATTTTACTTACCAAAAACAACAGACAATTAACAATTATTTATTTACTCGATTGGATTATTTGATTTTTTTTTTATGTGTAAACATCAAACGCGCAGGGGGTAAAAATCTGTTTCACAATACAATCACAAAAACAGCGTAAGACGTAAAACATAATCGGTGTGACTTATGATAGCATTGGTGAAAAAGTTGTGATATGTAATAACTTTTTTGAAAATGAAATATGAAAAAAAAATTAAAAATAAAAAATTAAAAATTAAAAATAAAAAATGAAAAATAAAAAAAGAAAAATGAAAAATGAAAAAAGAAAAATTAAAAATAAAAAATGAAAATTGAAAAATAAAAAATGAAGACTGAAAAACGAAAAATGAAAAATAAAAAAGGAAAAATTAAAAATGAAAAATGAAAAACAAAGAATGAAAAATGAAAAATAAAAAATGAAAAGTGTAAAAATTTAAAATTAACCAGTTGAAATAATAAATAATAATAAATAATAATAAATAAATAATAATAATAAATAATTATAAATGAATATGAAAAATGAAAAATAAAAAATGAAAAATAAAAATGAAAAATAAAAAATTAAAAATTAAAAATAAAAACTGAAAAACGAAAAATAAAAAAAGAAAAATGTAAATTTGAAAAATAAGAAATGAAAAAAAAAAAAATCATAAATAAAAAATGAAATTGGAAAAATAAAAAATGATAAATAAAAACGAAAAATTAAAAATTTACCATTTGAAATAATAAATAAATTATAATAATAACCAATATTATATTATAATATACGAAAATGAAAAATAAAAAATTAAAAATAAAAAATGAAAAATAAAAACTGAAAATTGAAAAATAAACAATTA
The DNA here is from genome assembly GCA_963682025.1 of Cordilura impudica. Classification (NCBI taxonomy): domain Eukaryota; kingdom Metazoa; phylum Arthropoda; class Insecta; order Diptera; family Scathophagidae; genus Cordilura; species Cordilura impudica. Next base: position 45,563,481 of record OY821517.1, read on the forward strand.
AGAATGAAAAACGAAAAACGAAAAATGAAAAATGAAAAATTAAAAACGAAAATTAAAAACTGAAAAATGGAAAATGAAAAACGAAAAATGAAAAATGAAAAATAAAAAATAAAAAATTAAAAACGAAAAATAAAAAAAAAAAATTAAAAACGAAAAATGAAAAATAAAAAATTAAAAATTAAAAATGAATTAAAATTAAAAACGAAAAATGAAAATCAAAAAATGTAAAATGAGGAATTAAAAATGAAAAAACGAAAAATGAAAAATTAAAAATAAAAAATAAAAAATTGAAAATAAAAAATGTAAAAATGAAATATAAGAAATGAAAAATAAAAAATGATGAATAAAAAATGAAAGATGAAGAATAAAAAATGAGAAATTAAAAATTTGCCAGTTGAAATAATGAATAATAATAAATAATAATAAATAAATTATAATAATAACTAATAACAAATGAAAATGAAAAATAAAAAATGAAAAATAAAAAAATAAAAATTAAAAATAAAAAATGAAAAATGAGAAATAAAAAACAAGTAAGAAAATTATAGTCGGTCTAGACCGACTATAGGATACCCTATACCATGCGTTTAGAGACCATACCCCATAGGCCCAACTAACTGGACATAGAAAATAAGCATAAACCAAATTTGAGTGGGATTTTTATAAATTTTTTTGTCTGCAGATATGAAAAAGTTCATATCGGATGCTATATATGCTATATATGGGGAGTAGGCCCAAAAATGGACCGATCCTGACCATGTTTGGTAAGGTCTCTTGTATTTTGCAAAAATATATACAAACAAAATTTGACAAGAATCAGTGCAATATTTTTGTTTTTTGATAGATTTAAGTGAAGATCGGGAAGCAGCTCTATATGGGGCCTATGACTAAGAGTTGTCCCATAGGGATCATTTTTGGACTACTGATTAATGGATGTAATAAACACATACAAACCCAATTTGACTAAGATTTATATGATAATTTGGATCTTATGGCAATTTAAGTCGTTTTCATAGGGGTCATTTGTATGGGGGCTAGGTCTGAACATGGATCGATTCTCACCAATTTCAATTTCGATTCTACCAAATTTCGTCAAAATATATTCATATTTGCGACCTGCAGTTTGATTACAAGCTTTACATGGACACACAGACGGACGGACGGACGGACTGACATTGTTAAATCGAATCAGATAGTGATTCTGATTCGATCGGTATAATTAAAGATGGGTCTAGGTCAAATATTTTTGGTAGTTACAAACAGCAGCACAAAGTCATTATACCCAAACCACATAGTGGTATAGGGTACAATAAAGAATTAAGAATGAAAAATGAAAAACGAAAAATGAAAAATGAAAAATTAAAAACTGAAAAATGAAAAATGAAAAACGAAAAATGAAAAATAAAAAACGAAAAATGAAAAATAAAAAACCAAAAATAAAAAATTTAAAATGAAAAATTAAAAATGAAAATTAAAAACTGAAAAATGAAAAATGAAAATCGAAAAACGAAAAATTAAAAATAAAAAATGAAAAATAAAAAATGAAAAATTAAAAACGAAAAATAAAAAATTAAAAATTAAAAACGAAAAATGAAAAACGAAAAATAAAAAATGGAAATGAAAAATTAAAAATTAAAAATGAAATATAAAAAATGGAAAATGAAAAATTAAAAAATTAAAAATGAAAATTTAAAAATGAAAATTAAAAAATTAAAATTGGAAAATGAAAAACGAAAAATTAAAAATAAAAAATTAACAATGAAAAAAAAAAATTAAAAATGCTACAAATTAAAAATGAAAAATGAAATATGAAAAACGAAATCGGAAAATGAAAAATTAAAAACGAAAAATGAAAAATTAAGAATTAAAAATTAACAAGTCGAAATAATAAATAACAATAAATATTTTTATATTAGCAGATCCCCTGCAGTTTATTGCTATAAGTGATACGTAGATACGCTTTCTGTTTGATTTTAAAAAAGTGCCATAAAAAAATCTTTAATTACTAAATGTTTACATATCTGCCCTGTGAGCGGACTCACATGATTTTGTTTAATAAAGTACTAAGTGCAATAAGGTATTTTGAAACAGGTGTTTTGACAAGAAGTGCTACAATAAGTCGCCAGATTTTAGCTCATAACTTCTCTGAATTCACCAGTGCTTAGAGCATAAGGGTTTAAGTGCTCATAAGTTAAGTTCTTAAGTGATCCAAGCGAAACAGGTATTTTCATGAGAAGTGCTAGAATTGGTCGTCATATCTCGCTACTGGATGAGAATCCCATATTCACCTCTTGTGCTCTGAATCTCTAAGAACTTCACCTACTAATTCCTTATGCAAACTCAATTTAAAAAAGAGGCACTTAAACCCCTTGTGCTTTACGCCCCTTAATTACATATTACGTTGACGGATATATCTAGTTAGACTAGTATTAAAACATTTTTCAAAAGTTTTAAGGAGAGTTGGGGTAAAGTTAGAAATGGGTTGACGTAGAAAATCACATTTTTTTCAAAATTTTTTAAAAAATAAAATGAGCGACTACTGTTAACTTTAGTAATTATCCGATTCCTTTTTAAAATTAATTCTCCATATTTCATCTTTTCAGTGCAATAGTGAAGAAAAATCGCTACCTATGTTACACATGTACAGTGTTGGTCGGAACAAAAGCAACCAAAATCACTATTGACCTTTATTGTATTTTTAAACAATTTATTGTTGTTTTTCCAAAATCTTCTTTATCAATTCTTACTCTTTATAATATTAAAAATAAAAAGACAAACCTAAAATTGTGAACTAAAAGAACCATTATATATTTTTTGGGAAAAAAACTCAAAATGGCACTATTTTGGTTGGACAAAACAAAAGCAACTTTAAGCAAGAAAAAATTGCATTGTCTCCACTTTCAAGTTTAACGGCTTATATTTTAATTCTCTTTTAATTTAATTTAATATGACTGACAGCTAGTTGCGTTACGAAATTGATCATATTTAAATCAATCGTCATTAGAAGCAGGTTTCAGGAGCTTCAGGTCAGCAAAACAAAAAACCAGTAAGAAAATTATAGTCGGTCTAGACCGACTATATGATACCCTATACCATGTCCTATCTCTTAGGCCCAACTAACTGGACATAGAAAATAAGCAAAAACCAAATTTGAGTCTGACTTTTATTAATTTTTTTGGCTGCAGATATGAAAAAGTTCATATCGGATGCTATATCTATATGGGAACTAGGTCCAAAAATGGACCGATCCTGATCATGTTTGGTAAAGTCTCTTGTATTTTGCAAAAATATATACAAACAAAATCTGAGAAGAATCAGTGCAATATTTTTGTTTTTTAATAGATTTAAGTGAAGATCGGGAAGCAGCTCCATATGGGGCCAAAGGGATCATTTTTGGACTACTCATAAATGGACGTAATGAATGCATATAAAACCCAATGTAAGTAAGATCTATATGAAATTTGGATCTTATGGCAATTTATGTCGATTTCATAGGGGTAATTTTTATGGGGGCTAGGTCTGAACATGGACCGATTCTCACCAATTGCAATAGCCACATAGTGGTATAGGGTATAAACACTGCTCACTAAGAAACATTTGAGAAAAAGCTAGAACTTATTTATTTTAATTCTATGTCACTAAAATGCTTAGCATATCAAAATTTGTGGGCTTCATTTTGCACAAAAAATATCAAAACTGGAAGCCTGAAAAATGGAAAACTGTTTTATTTACCGACGAGTCAAAATTTAGTATGTTTATGAGATCGTTTAAACTCACGCTACTGCAAGCCAATTGTGAATCATGGCGGCGGATCAATTATGATTTGGGCATGCTTCTCTGGTTTTGGCATTGGACCCTTCCACGAAATCGACGGATTAATTGACAGATTTGAATATAAAGCCATTCTTGCTAATGTTATGATGCCACACTCTGAGTGGGAGATGCCGTTTCGTTGCATATTTCAAGACGATAAAGACCCGAAACATACTTCAAAGCTGGTAAAAGTGTGGCTCGCTGAAAAAGGGGTTCAAACACTTGATTGGACGGCCCAATCACCTGATTTGAACCCTATTGAGAATTTATTTGGCATTTTTAAGCGGCGAGTTGCTGGTTGGGCTTTCACTTCTAAGCAACCTTTAAAAGAAGCACTGGAAACTGAGTGGAAAAGCATTCCAGTTAAAATTATCAACCACCTTATTGAATCCATGTCACGTAGATGCCGCGAACTTATAAAAAACTACGGATTCTTCACTAAATATTGAATATTATTAAATGTTGCTTTAAATTTACAATTTTAGTTTTGTCTTTTTATTTTTAATGTTATAAAGAGTAAGAAATGGTAACGAAGATTTTGCAAAGACAACAATAACTTGCTTAAAAATACAATAAAGGTCAATAGTGATTTTGGTTGCTTTTGTTCTGACCAACACTATATGTTTATCACGAATAAAACACATGCTCCCACACCACTTTTATACTAACTTATATCCTGCATATTACTCATATTTCCGGTATTAAACAAATTAAAACAACAGAGAGAGGGTCCTTAATACTAACCATACAATAACTGACCACAAAGAAAAACAATAAAAATTAAACAAATGATTGGATTTCCTTTAATAAACAAAAGCAAATAGATACAAAAAAACAAAATAACCAACCTAAGTACCAACAAACAAGAAAACAAACAAATAAATGAGCACATGGCAGTTAAAAGATACCAGAAATATTATTGTCACACACACGTACACACACACACACACACATATTTTGTAAGAGGGTGTAAAACACAAACAAAACTACACATTACACGAGAGTAGGCATGGCTGTAATGAAATATTATGAAAAGAAAAAACAAAAAAATAATAATGTAAAACTGTAAAATTTTGTGTTGTTTTGTTTGTTTGATTTAGTGTTGAATGGTAGCATGACAACTTGATGACATAATAGACAGAGATACTATACACTGTACACAGTAGACATAATAATGTGTTCAATTAAATTTCTCATTTAGAAAGAGATGGTTACTTATCAGAGGATGTATTAATTCAACTTAGAGATGGTTAAGCTGTTACAACAGTACTACTTCTGATAACATATCCAAAAGCTTTAATAGCCAAGGTACCATAATTTCTGTATACGTCCACATGATCTTATTTATTTGTTATACAGTCAGTCAATAAAGTTTGTATGCAAACTGTAAATCAAGATTCAATTCAAAATTTATCGCACACCCTGTATTACCTTGCCGTCTTAATTTTTCTATTTTGTTGTTTATTATGTTAGCTTCCAGCATCTAGTTAATAAAGGGTCCGTCAAATAACTTTTTTTTTGAAAATCCTATATAAAAAAAACTACTGAATATTGTCTCAAATTTCTTTTTTTATTTGAAAGTAAAATCCTTCCGGTTAATAATGGAAAATAATTTCATTCAAATGGCTGCCTCGGCTGGCCATGCAGTAGCCTACACGATCGGTCCAATTTTTAAGCACATTATCGATTGTGTGCAGCTGTATTTCACCAATGGCTTCACGAATATTGTCCTTTAAAGCGTCAATTGCCTCTGGCTTGTTGGCGTAACACTTATCTTTGAGGGCACCCCACAAATAATAGTCCAACGGTGTCAAATCACAGCTCCGAGGTGGCCAAACGACATCAGCTCTGCGGCTGATAATGCGATCTTCAAAAACAGGGCGCAAAACATCGAGTGTAGCTTCGGCTGTGTGGCACGTAACGCCGTCCTGTTGAAACCAAATGTTGTGAACAAAAATTCGTTCAACATGGCCCAGTAACGATCGCCATTGACTGTAACGGCCACTCCTTGCTCATTTTCGAAGAAAAGTGGCCCAATTATGCCTCTGGACCAAAATCCGCACCAAACAGTGACTCGTTTTGGGTGTATCGGCTTTTCAATGTATGCGTGCGGGTTTTCTGTGCCCCAAATGCGACAATTTTGCTTGTTTACATACCCGCCAAGATCAAAATGAGCTTCATCTGAAAAGATGCTTTTTTTTTTGGCAAAATCGGCATCTTCTGTAAGCCGATCGCAGGCCCACTTAGCGAAGCGAAAACGCATTGCATGGTCAGTTGGCTTCAACTCCTGAACCAATTGGACTTTGTATGGCGTCATACCAAGGTCTTTGTGCAAAATTCGTCTCAATGATGCCTCCGAAATGTTCAATTCTTGAGAACGACGGTGAATTGATGTTGATGGCGCTTCACGCACACTTTCTGCCACAGCAACAATATTCTCGGGTGTACGCACTGTTCTTGGCTTTTCACGCTTTGGTTTATCGATGAGGATGCCAGTTTCTTTCACTTTTTTCACAAGGTAACGAGCATACGGAGCTGACGGTGCTTCTCTTCTTCCAATATCCGTACGCAATTTTCGCACACATTCTGCAACATTACCATGATTTTCAAAGTAATGTCGCAATATTTCCCAGCGTTGTTCAAGCGTATACACAACCATATTCGTTCAGCGGAAGGATAAAACTAATTATCTGTCGGATCAGACATGAGCTAAGTGTTACCATTCACGAAATAAGCACTAGTTGAAAAAAAACCTTAGATGGCGGACCCTTTATAATCAGTTTTTAAAGCACCGTTATATTTGCAAACAATTATTTTTCTGATGGATGTAAAAATCTAGTCAATAAAGTTTGTATGCAAAACGCACAGTTGATGCCGGTCTTTGCGTGTAAGGTGACAAAGTAAACTTCGGAACAATTATTTTATATTTTGATTAGGATTTACAGTGTTTTTAAAAGTTTTGGTTGTATATTTGGCACCACGGGGCAAAGAATTGTCTTCGGATCTCAGAGAAGTGATAATAAAACTCAACCTGGAGCACAAAACTCAAAGACAAATACCCGAATTGGTTGGAAAAAGTCATCCAACCGTCCAAAAAACAATAGAAAGGTACAGAAGGCAAGGAAATAATAATAACAAGCCAAGATCTGGTCGGCCAACCACATTCACATTCAGAGAGAAACGAATTATCGCGCGCAATATGCAAAAAAATCCGAAAATTTCTGCAACAAAATTACAGATGGATATTGAAAATGAGGTGGGAAAAGTTTGTATTACAGCAACAATTCGCAAAGTATTCCATTCGGTTACGGTATCCATAACCGTCAAATTTGCAAAAAGCCGTTTGTAAGCCCAATAAATCGAATAAAGAGACTCTTATTCGCAAAACAATATGATACAGCCGCCCAAAGCTTTTGGAACACCATTATTTTTTCGGAGGACAGCAAATTCGGATCAGATGGAGGAGCCATGGTATGGCTAATACCCAATTCTGAGCTTGAGCCGCATAACATGATGGGCATAGTCAAACACGGTGGTGGATCCCTACTCGTTTGTGGGTGTACGGCTGCCTCTGGAGTGGGTAAACTTGTTTTTATAGATGGTATAATGGATCGGTTTGTCTATTTAAATATTTTAAAATATCACTTGCATATAAGTGGTGTTAAACTTGGGATTGCCGAGTCACTTGTGTTCCAGCAAGACAACCATCCAAGCACACCTCGCTTATTGTCAAAGAGTGGTTCCTCTATAAAGTAAAAAAAAAACAACTCAAAACCCCACTTCAGTCGCCCGATATTAATCCTATTGAACATTTGTGGGTCCTGCTGGAGCGCAAAATCAGAAAACACGACATAAGAGGCAAAGAAGACTTGAGAAAGGCCCTTTTAGAAGAGTTGGAGAAAATACCACCACGAACCTGGTGTCATCGATGCAAAACCGTCCAGAAGCAGTCATTACAATAAAGGCTTTCCAACTAAGTATTGAACATTGGATAATTAACTGTTTAACCTATGAAAAAATTAATTACCTTTTCTTGACTTAGATTTGCATACATACTTTTTTGACATATTTTTGAGGCTATTTTCGCTTAAGTTGTTATTTGAAGACGTTTAGTTTCTCTTTGTTTTTTTTTTATTCGAAATAAAATTTCCAATATTTTTTTTTTAAAAATTAGATTTTCTTTCATCGTCATGCAAACTGACTGTATATTGTTGATATTTGACTGTTGATGTTGTCTGACTGTATATTGTTGATATTTTCTAGCTAACCGAGACTGTGCTCATGTACATTAGGGTGCCCCTTAATAAAAACTCACAGTCTCACCCCCTAGAAATATGCGAATAGCAAAAAAACTGCGAAAAACAAAGTTTTGGGTCAATCAAAAAAATTTAGAGGTTCCTCAAAGCGACTGAAAATTTCAAGTGTGTTTATATGGGGAAAATATGACTTTTTTTCAGATTTTACGAAAATTTCGTTCTATATTCTAATTTTTTTCGACAAGTTGTCACATATATGAATCGATATCAGTACTAAATTATCTTTTCAAAAAGCTATATGACTTCAAAATCGAAAAAAAACTCGCCAAGAAATAGCAAATGCACCAGACCACTTTTGTGCAAAAATAAAAAACTGGGTCGTGAAATTTGACGAAAATTTTTTCAGCTTTAAGAAATTAATTTAAGCCATCATTTTTTCTGGTCTCTATACCTATGAGCACTCAGACATGAAGTATTGTTTTATTACCACGTTTTTAACCTATTGCGTAAAGAGAACAAAAATGGAAAATTTTTTTGATAAAATTTTGAAACTCCTTTTTCAAGTTTTAAAAAATTTTCTTAAACAAAATTTCAAAACTGGATTAGGCATTTGAAGGTCTTGTTAAATTTATGTTAGAGATTAACTGTGTGATTTTTTAAGTAAATTCCTGTGCCTGAATTTTTTTTATAAGGAATTTTTTTTTGCGGATTTCGTGAAAAATTAGTTTTTTGTGAATTATTCATTAAATATACTCTTTATACATACTTTATATAAAAAAATTTATCGGTTTTCTACTTTTAAATGTTATAATTTATCTTAATAGGCTAGGGTTTCGGAAAGAAATAATATGACCTAATTATCCCTTTTGGACTTGCTGTTGAATTTTTAGATGTGACGCTTAAAATATAATAACCAAATATGCGAGTCTTCCATGCTAAAAATTTGGAATAAATCAAACAACGTTAACTCATTCCTTGCCGTGGTCAAACTTTGAATTTTGGCATATTTAAAAAAAATAATTGTACTAGCAAGATAGATGAAGCCCTTACTATGGGTTGGAAAATAAAATTGTGCTATAATTTAGTACTGATATCGATTAATATAAGAACTTATCGAAAAAGTTAAACTATAGAACGAAATTTTCGTAAAATCTGAAAAAAAAGTCATATTTTCCCCATATAAACACACTTAAAATTTTCGACGCGTTGAGGCAGCCCAAAATTTTTTTTCGATTGACCAAAAACTTTGTATTTTTCAGTTTTTTTGCTATTCGCATATTTCTAGGGGGGTGAGACTTTAAATTCGAACACTTTTTTCCCCTCCATATAATGAATGTACATATTATGAATTCCTCGTCTGATTTTCATGACTTTTTATTTATAGAAAAATTAACAGATTATGAAAATTAATCCTTAAAAATAATTCTAAGGATAAATGTATGTAGGGATTTACTTCTGTTTATACCGTAGATAGTTTTTGTATATATTGCGAACAATTATGGTAACATTTTACACAATAAATGAGGTCCAAAGAATTGTTACAACATTCCCTGCGTCGGATCAAAAGTGTGTCCCGGTAATGAAGGTCGGTTGAATTAACCTATAATATCACACCATTTTTCACATTTCAAAAGTTCTTTTAGGAACGTTTGAACGAATTAACTTATAAATGGCAAAGTAAATCAGTAATAATTTGATCAGCATAGAACGTTTAAATAAGAAAACTAATCGATTTTGTAGAAAAAGTACTTTTCGAAAAGCTTATCAACATTGAGAATCTGATCATCTCTGATGCAACCCCTTTTTTTCAAAGATATAATAAAAGAACAAAAAACGTTTGTAAATATACGTTTAAAGCAGAGAATAACAAAATTCGTGATTGAATGAAGAGAAAGATATATTAAGGAAGAGTAACAATATTATAAATGTTTTGAGAATTTACAAGAGTTTGGAGCAGAGTTAAAAAAAGCTTATGGCTTTTTGTTTTATCAACACACAAGAGTGTAGTTTTAGCAATTTTTATCTGGCAGATACATTTCTACAACACGTTTTTATATTTATGAGTTTATTGCTTATGGAAACTATAAGAAGCTAAACACAAAAAAAGAAAATGGGATACGTGGTTAGAGAGCTTATTGGCGTACAAGTGAATGTGAATGATTTTTTTTTTATGGAGATATCTTTTTTGTGTAAGGTTCATATTCTCTTGCTTTAGATATCTTGCGTTAGTTTGATTTTTGCTTTGGGTTGTGTCTGGCCAGCAAAAATTTTAATATTCCTAATCAAAAAAAATACTTATATATGTACAAACCTAATTTTTTGAATTAAAAACAAAATACTTTTTCTCTACAAAATAAATTCTTAACTAAAACATAACCGTGGTTATCAACTTGCAAATACTATTTACAAAACTATAATTTTATATAGATATTTTTTTTTTGTTTGTTTTACATTTTTAAGAAGTGTTTAAAATATATTGTATATATATTTATTTTTTTTTTTTGATAAAAGTATTATTGCTGAGTACAGAAAAAATATAAAATGAAATACACCTTAAATTAAATGTATGTTAAGAAATGTTTAACTTCTAAAGTTATTGAAAGAAAAAATAATTGAGTATTCTGAAAAAAAGTATAGAGGAAAGTGCAAATTTTTACAGTCAACTCCTTTTTTGATTAATAAAACACTTTATTAAATATAATAGCATAAACGCCGCCGCGTCGTCGTTATCAAATAAAATATATAAAAAAAATAAAAAACATTGGTTGTCATGTGGTTTGAAGTACTGATGATACTACAATTACTAAAATTAGGTTTTATTTACTCGTCATAGTGGAAACATAATGAAGCATTATAAATGTAAATATCTTAAATCAATATAAAATATAGATGAAATAATTCGTAAAACTCTTTCAAAAACTTTGCAAACTCTTAATTTATAAAATTGAATTTTTTGATATGTTTAAAAAAAGTTTAAACAAACAATTGTTAATTGTTTAATATTAATTTAACTGTGATTCAAATGTTCTTGCAATAATTTTGTTTGCTTATAAAAGTATTTTACTCATGAAAATATGACATAATGTACAGTGCAGATAATAAATATAGCAGACTTTCCAGAATGACCCTCTAATTAAAAAAAAAAAAAAATAATAATAATAATGAAAATAATCAAAAGTTCATAAAATGATTTGAAACCTGTTAAAAATTACAAATAATTTAAATTTATTAAATTCTAATACAGACCATTTATAATTCGAAAGCTTTTGTATATGTACTATATGATATATTTATATATATATATATATATATATCTATATATATATATATATATAATATGTATATTTATATTCCGGTCCACACATATCCAACTATAGAAATAATTATACGATCGTAACACATTAAGGGGGGTAAGGTCTTTTTCTGAATGAATGTTGTGTCAAAATTTCAAATAAATCGGAGCAAAACTAACGACGATACAGCGTTTCAAACGACCGGCCCTCATTCGGTATCGGTATCGTATTTTTGAAGTCCGTGAACATCATAACTCAACATCTACTTGACCGATCCTTTGCAAATTTTATACAGTATTTCTACAGTTTTTTTTAAACCATTTTTACCCCATTTTTTAACAACAAATTCACCGAAATTTTAAAGCAATAATCGTGTTTTTACTGCAAAATGCTGTGAAAAAAAAATGATATGAGTCCGATCACAGGGGAGATGTGTAAACATCTAGAATTAAAGATTTTTTATGGCTCTTTTTTTAAAATCAAACAAAAAGCGTCGTATGTGTATCACTTATAGCAATCAACTGCAGTGGCTCTGCTAATATAAACATATTTATTATAACTAGCAGATTCCAGCCCTCGAAATTCGAGTGCAAATTCTGGGAAATTTTATTTTTTCATTAAATAAAGACCCTAAGGTATGCTAATCAATTCACAAAGCAACACAAAAACAAACTCATTTTTATTACAAACACATTAACAAATTTTATAGACACACACATAGCATTGTATAATTTTATGTATGTGTCAGTAGCAACTTAAAATGGAGTTTACTCAAAATAAAGGAAAAAATTTAAAAATCTGGAAATCTGCAAAACCGCTAAAAATAATATACTTTCTAATAATATACGTTTGGTCATAATCGGAATAAAACGGTAGAACAAAACATCGGTCACAAGAAATCGCATAGCCTATTAATATTATAGATTTATTATTTCAACTGGTAAATTTTTAATTTTTCGTTTTTCATTTCTTTTTTCATTTTTTATTTTTAATTTTTTCATTTTTTGTTTTTGTTTTTGTTTTTCTTTTTTCATTTTCATTTTTATTTTTAATTTTCATTTTTTGTTTTCCTTTTTTCATTTTTATTTTTCATTTTTCATTTTTTGGTTTTCCTTTTTCATTTTCATTTCCTGTTTTCCTTTTTTCATTTTTATTTTTCAGTTTTTATTTTTTATTTTTCATTTTTCGTTTTTCGTTTTTTATTTTTTATTTTTAATTTTAAATTTTTAATTTTTAATTTTTAATTTTTAATTTTTAATTTTTAATTTTTAATTTTTAATTTTTAATTTTTAATTTTTAATTTTTAATTTTTAATTTTTAATTTTTAATTTTTAATTTTTAATTTTTAATTTTTAATTTTTAATTTTTAATTTTTAATTTTTAATTTTTAATTTTTAATTTTTAATTTTTAATTTTTAATTTTTAATTTTTAATTTTTAATTTTTAATTTTTAATTTTTAATTTTTAATTTTTAATTTTTAATTTTTAATTTTTAATTTTTAATTTTTAATTTTTAATTTTTAATTTTTAATTTTTAATTTTTAATTTTTAATTTTTAATTTTTAATTTTTAATTTTTAATTTTTAATTTTTAATTTTTAATTTTTAATTTTTAATTTTTAATTTTTAATTTTTAATTTTTAATTTTTAATTTTTAATTTTTAATTTTTAATTTTTAATTTTTAATTTTTAATTTTTAATTTTTAATTTTTAATTTTTAATTTTTAATTTTTAATTTTTAATTTTTAATTTTTAATTTTTAATTTTTAATTTTTAATTTTTAATTTTTAATTTTTAATTTTTAATTTTTAATTTTTAATTTTTAATTTTTTATTTTTAATTTTTAATTTTTAATTTTTAATTTTTAATTTTTAATTTTTAATTTTTAATTTTTAATTTTTAATTTTTAATTTTTAATTTTTATTTTTTAATTTTTAATTTTTAATTTTTAATTTTTAATTTTTAATTTTTAATTTTTAATTTATAATTTTTAATTTTTAATTTTTAATTTTTAATTTTTAATTTTTAATTTTTAATTTTTAATTTTTAATTTTTAATTTTTAATTTTTAATTTTTAATTTTTAATTTTTAATTTTTAATTTTTATTTTTTAATTTTTAATTTTTAATTTTTAATTTTTAATTTTTAATTTTTAATTTTTAATTTTTAATTTTTAATTTTTAATTGTTAATTTTTAATTTTTAATTTTTAATTTTTAATTTTTAATTTTTAATTTTTAATTTTTAATTTTTAATTTTTAATTTTTAATTTTTAATTTTTAATTTTTAATTTTTAATTTTTAATTTTTAATTTTTAATTTTTAATTTTTAATTTTTAATTTTTAATTTTTAATTTTTAATTTTTAATTTTTAATTTTTAATTTTTAATTTTTAATTTTTAATTTTTAATTTTTAATTTTTAATTTTTAATTTTTAATTTTTAATTTTTAATTTTTAATTCTTAATTTTTAATTTTTAATTTTTAATTTTTAATTTTTAATTTTTAATTTTTAATTTTTAATTTTGAATTTTTAATTTTTAATTTTTAATTTTTAATTTTTAATTTTTAATTTTTAATTTTTCATTTTTCATTTTTAATTTTTAATTTTTAATTTTTAATTTTTAATTTTTAATTTTTAATTTTTAATTTTTATTTTTTAATTTTTAATTTTTAATTTTTAATTTTTAATTTTTAATTTTTAATTTTTAATTTTTAATTTTTAATTTTTAATTTTTAATTTTTAATTTTTAATTTTTAATTTTTAATTTTTAATTTTTAATTTTTAATTTTTAATTTTTAATTTTTAATTTTTAATTTTAAATTTTTAAATTTTTAAATTTTTAAATTTTAATTTTTAATTTTTAATTTTTAATTTTTAATTTTTAATTTTTAATTTTTAATTTTTAATTTTTAATTTTTAATTTTTAATTTTTAATTTTTTATTTTTAATTTTTAATTTTTAATTTTTAATTTTTAATTTTTAATTTTTAATTTTTAATTTTTAATTTTTAATTTTTAATTTTTAATTTTTAATTTTTAATTTTTAATTTTTAATTTTTAATTTTTAATTTTTAATTTTTAATTTTTAATTTTTAATTTTTAATTTTTAATTTTTAATTTTTAATTTTTAATTTTTTATTTTACCTCGGGAAACATATCACCTTTTAAACGCATTTGCTTTTTTTTTTTATTTCACATGATCCGTTAACGAGTTATGATGTTCACCGCAAAACAACTTTTTTTCGAGGCGCTTCCTTAGTTTCGCAATACGTATTTATTTATTAAAATTTTAAAATGAAAATTTTTCAAATGTTATACTATAACATGTATATGAAATAAGCAATCCAACATTATTAATATTTGTTAAAAAAAAATTATGAAAATACGCCTTTTTTAGGCTTTAAAACCTTACTCCCCGTAATAGACTTAGAAAAAGCCTTAACCAACATTTTGAGTGAGTTTATCATTTATTTTTTGACTGCATGCTCGTTTATATTTATGTCACATGTGGTTGTTATCGGAATAGGTTGAAAAATGATCGATCATTTTCGGTAAAATATGTAAAATATATCATATTTGTTCGTCTTCAGGCTTAGGGAATAGGGAAACTATTGAAGGGTCCTTGATTGTTGAAATTTATATACCTGTAGAAAAGCAATGCATAAATGATCTTTGGTTAAATTCAATGCAGTATGAGGTTAGGTCTGAACATGTACAGAGTTTCGCCAATTTTAATTCAATTTGTAAATCTATATTATGAAAGTTCAATAAACCTGTAAAAAGATAACTAATTGTAGATATCGCACTTTGACCTCTAAAGTGAGTCAATTCAACTCTTTGTGTTATAAGTGTAGCTTCTTTAGAATCCACTAAAAAGACATATTTTGAGTTCCACCCAAAAAACTTGTTATTTTTGATGATCACTGAAAAAATCGCAAAAACAACTACTGTTGTATACTTATTATTCGCAATTCTTTACAATGAAACAACTGTTTTTAAAATTTTATAATAAATATTAAAAAAAAAACCCCGTTTTTTGCCTCTACTGAAAATTTGTAAATTTTGAGTTGACTCACTTTAGAGGTACAAGTGCGATATTCACTAAACGGTACCGATTATTCAAGTTACAATTTACTCGAACTTTTAACGTAGAGCTTTGCCAAAAATTTTTATGAAAAAGGTAAATATTGAACGGAAAATGGAAATTATTATGTATAACGTAATATTCAGTTATCGGGGCTTAATTTCCGTAATTCTGTAGAGTAGAAATATATATAAATGCACTACTCTAACTTTTCCCTCGGCTGTAATTAGTGTATGTGAGTATGTTTTGAAAAAAAAAATATTATAATATTGAACATGAGTATATTTCAACCCGGTTCAAGAAAACGCGCGCATAATGTTATATTTCGTGCTCTTCTATCATCAGAGAGTTTCTCCCTTATTCTCTCTCTTTCTCTCTCTTCCTTCAACAACGTTTTTGACAGTTTTTGAACTGTCAAAATCAAAATTATTTACTCTTAATAGATTTAATCTTTTCCTACACCAAAGTGTATTTTGTGCATATGGCTGAGTAGTGTGTATTTGATTTGTTTCTTGTTGGCCACGTTTTCGCCACATACGAGTACATAACTTGAAAATGGTTAAGAAATTTTGTATTGGTTGTATTGGTGAATCAACAGTCAGACTCCTTTTTTCACAACTTGATTATTGCTTAACGTAATACGATGAATTTTATTTCGTCGTAAGATAGTTGATATGTATGTCATGTTATTTAGTTTTTTCGTAATATACAAAAATGTTTCTTGACCGAAAATCGATTAAGTTGTTTTTGTTTTAAGAGTGGTATTTACGAAATCATTGAATAGTTGGAATAGCTTTTTTTAGTTAATGGTGGCCAAAAATAATGCTATGTCATTTATTAGTCTTAATCTTAGTTCGACAACGAATATGTTTCAACGGTTGAGAACTCTTGTGACTTGAGAGCCAACATTGATTTATTAATTCCTGTTTTAGAAATAAAAAAAAATTATTTTTCTTATTGAAAAAAAAAAAAATAAATAAATAAACAAAAGCCAGTTATCAATAAATTCCCCATGATTTGATCAAGTTTTATTGAGAAAATAAATAATTCATTATTGTCATTGTTGTGAAATACTTTTTACAGCTGACATATAGAATTAAAATTTAAAATAATTTGAACCTGTCATTTAATTAATTTAATATTATTAAATTTAAAATAACAACGCAATGGAATAAAATAAGACATAATAATATAGGACATAATTTAATAATAAGGGTTTTCACTCTTGGTAGTAAAGTACCCTTGTAAGAGTACAATACACAACAAGAAAGACGTTCACGCTTTGTAGTATAAAATCGTTGCATATATAACAGGGTTGTAAATTTAACACCAATAGTGAATACCGCTAATATGTTGGGTTTTGTACCAGAGCTCGATTACTCAAGCTACTCTAGCTCAACGAGCAGCTCGAGTGGAAAAAATTAAAATTTTTCTTGCTTGAAAGCATGTAAAAATATAAATATAAGAATTAAGAATAACAAATATATACTTTTTGGAATCACACAAGTACCAAGAATATCATCTTTAAACTTTACATGCATCGAACAGTCCTACTGGTGTGGGTGAACAACTACTCGAAAAAGATCAGCCACTTTCTACACAAATGTGTGAAAATTTGCTCTTATTTCAAGTTTGAACTTTAAAAAAAAAATTCCATCACGACTTACTAAAATTTTTTATTGTTTGTAGTTGCAAATATATCGAGATAATCTTCTTAAAATTTCAAAGTATTCCGACAATAATTGTGATGTTGGCGAACTACTATTCGAAAAAACTCGACCACTTTCCATACAAATGTATGAAATTATTAAAAAAAAAAATTTTTTTTTAAGCCTAGTTCCGTGAAGCCGAGTGGCTAGTCTGCATATTTTAATTTGGTTAGTTATTTTTTTTTGCAGCGACAGACCAAAGCCTCTGGTGGGAATCGAACCCCGCATGATAGGCGAGCACGCTACCACCTACTCCCCTACCGGGGCGTTTATGCACTCCATTGACATTTAGCATTGATTTGCAACACATGTTACAAATTTATACTTTTTAAAGTTCGAAATCTGAGTTTATTATGCACTTCAAATTTCAAAGTAATCTGTCCAAAATTGTTGCTCGGACGAACTACTACTCGGAAAAGATCAGAAACTTTCCAAAATTATGAAAATTTGATCCTATTCTTTGTTTGAGATAATTTTACAGAAAATTTTTAGCAATGACTTAGCCAAAAGATATATTTCTTTAGAGTTGAAAATGTAAGGATAGTATTTCTTTTAAATTTCAAACCTTTCCGACAATTATTGTGGGGTGGACGAACTACTACTCGAACGTTTGCTTTTAAACTTGTTAATTTTGTTGTATTTTCGTATGGCATTGACACTACTTGCCTTAAAGAATAAAAATTCATAGATTGCATATTTTCATACATTTGTATAGAAAATGACTGATCTTTTTCGGTGAAATGATTTGAAAGTGGATGATCTTGTTCGAGTATAAGTTCGCTGCTTCGACAATTTTAGATTGTCCTGAAATCAATAACTGGAAATCACATAAATTTTTAAAAATTCGCGAAGAAAAAGTAAAGTATAAAAAAGTATAAATTTTCACAATGTGTTCTTTCAAAATTTTATGTAAACCGATGCTAAATGTCAAAGCGCCCCGGTAGGTGAGTAGGTAGCGTGCTCGCCTATCTTGTGGGGGTCGTGGGTTCGATTCCCACCAGAGGCTTTGGTCTGTCGCTGCAAAAACTAGCCATCCGGCTTATCCCTGGACCCAAAAATTAAAAATCTGCAGACAAGCCACTCGGCTTCGCGGAACTATGCTTAAAAAAAGTCCATATTTTCATACATTTGTACGGAATGTAGTCGAACTTTTTGGAGTAGTAGTTCGCTAACAGCACAATACTTTGAAAGTTTAAGAAGATTATGTCGATATATTTTCAACTACAAAAAGTAAACAAATGTCAGAAAGTCGTGATGGATTTTTTTTTTGTCAAATTCAATCAAACTTTAAATAAAAGCAAATTTTCATATATATCTATCTATCGAAAGTGCCTTCTATTTATCGAGTATTTGTTGGCCCAGAGCTCAATTTTAATCGGAATGACTTTTTGATGTGTAAACATCTAAACGCTCAGGGGGGTAACAATCTATTTCACAATACAATCACAACAAGTAGGAAATTATAGTCGGTCTAGACCGAAAAAGTTTATATCGGATTCTATATTTATATGGGGAGTAGATCGAAACATGGACCGATTGTATTATATTTGGTAAAGTCACTTTGAATAAAATATAGAAACCTAATTTGAGAAAATTTTTTTATTTTTTGATAGGTTTAATTGAAGATCGGGAAGCAGCTCTATATGGGGCCTATGACTAAGAATTGTCCTATTGGAATTATTTTTGGACTACCGATTAATGGTATAATAAACACATACAAACCCAATTTGACTGAGATCTATATTGATAATTTGGATCTTATGGCAATTCATGTCGATTTCATAGGGGTCATTTGTATGGGGACTAGTTCTGAACATGGACCGATTTTCACCAATTTCCTATGGCCGATAAAGACTTATGTACCAAATTTCATCAAAATATATTCATATATGCGACCTGTAGTTTGATTACAAGGTTTACATGGACACAGACGGACAGACGGACGGACGGACATTGCTAAATCGACTCAGAAAGTGATTCTGAAACACAAGTGCTTCCAACTTAAAAAATCCTTAAGTACTAGATTTTTACACTTCTCCCCTGTGATCGGACACACATAGTTTTTTTTTTTTTTTAATGAGTCATCTGTGAAGATGTTCACTGTCAACAGACAGTGAAAAAAATAATTTATTGTTTTTTTAATTATTTATTTTTTTATTTTCTGTTTTTGGGCTAGTAGTAGTTCCCCCAAGCTTCAATTTTTGGCGGAATGCTTTGAAACTTGAAGAAAAAGAGTTCTCTTCATATATAAGCAAGAATCATATATAAGAATCATATATATATGTATATAACAAAAAATTATATTCGTAAGATCTATACTTATATCAAGAGTCATGTATATATATATATATATATATATATATGATTCTTGATATAATTTTTTGTTAAGTCATTGTGGAAATATCCTTGTACTTCAAATAAGAGCATATTTTCACACATTTGTATAGAAAGTGGTCAATATCAGTCTCTCTCTTTTACTCAAAAATTTGACAGATCATCTAAGAGAAATATATAGCTTTTCTGTTCGAATATATTACATTTTTTAATGTAATGAATAACTTTGTAAGACGATTGTTTTAGTAATAAAAATTGTTCAGGTTGTTCTCGTAAATACTTTTAGAACCATCTGAAGGGCTCTTAAAGTAATTTTTACTGTCACAAATGCATGTAATTTGTAATAAGAAATGAGATAGTGATAAAGTATAATGAAAATTATTCCATAAGCTCTCTTTGTTAATGAATTTTTATATGACAATGAGCATTTTTATGTTCATTATATTTTCTATTGATATTAAAAAAAAAAAAAGATAATACAAAAAATTAATATCATTGGATCAATATTAATAGTAATTAACAAAAAATATGGACCAACTTTTAAACTGTTTTTCGCTATGACAAATATATGAGGCACTATTACCTCGCCCGAAAATTTATAATAATCTAATCCATAAAAGCAAAGTTTTTTATTTACAACTTTGTCTTTTTATTACAACTTTGCGAAACTATTTTAAAATCCATCTTTGGTCACAACAAGTCTATGGATCAAGTTTCAGCTTGGTTAGAAGAGGGGAAATGGGGTTTAAAGCACTCCGTGATTGGGCGATATTATGCGTGACTATCTTTAAGATAATATTTGGTGACAACAAGTCTGTGGAAATGGGGTTTAAATCACTCCGTGAGTCCAAAATTAATCTATTGTCACAACAAAACTATGGGCCAAGTTTCAGATCAATTGGATGAGGGAAATGGGGTTGCCCCATGGCAGGCAGACAGACATAAAGACAGAGAGTATGAGTTAAAGAGCTTAAAAAGCGTGTGTGTCAGCAGTTTTTTTGTTTTTTGCAAAACTGCCAGCTTTTTTAGATTATAATTTGCTGTTTTAAAAAAGCTTTTTTCTAAACAAGACTTAAAGAGTTTTATTTATTTCATATTCAGCCCTGTTCTTGAAACATTGTAATTTGAATAAGAATGAATTTAAAATAACATGAAATTGAAATTTCTTGAAAACACAAATTTTATATTTTCGAAATATTTTTCGAAATCATTTTTTTTTATTGTCAAATGACATGAAACATATGGTTTAGCTTCAGAACCATATGTTATCTAGAAACCGAGGTGCCATATGGTTCTTTAGTCAGTTTCACAAAAAAACTTTAAGTAATTTTAAGTTTATAAAAAAGTAAAAAAAAATATTTTCTTTTAGAATAATATTTTACTTGTTCAATTTATTGTTTTTGTTCTTCAATTTCATTCAATTAAGAATGAATTCTCTTTTTGAGATAAGTTAGGCATCACCAAAGAAAATTCGACATTCAAATAAATTGGATATGACTGGCATCACTACTGTTTCGAACATAAACAAAGTTGTGGCAGTCATATGCAAAAAAAAAAAAATTAAAATATGTGATATGAGTGAAATATCTATAATATTAATAGGCTAGGCGATTTCTTGTGACCGAAGTTTTTTTCTACCGTTTCAATCCGATTTTGAGCAAATATATATTATTTTTAAGGTATTTCTTTTTAGCCGTTTTGCAGATTTACAGATTTTTAAATTTTTTCCTTTATTTTGAGTAAATTGCATTTAAAGTTGCTACTAACACATACATAAAATTATACAATGCTATGTGTGTGTTTATTAAATTTGTTAATGAGTTTGCTATCTTCATTTACAATAATAATAAGCCAAAAAAGAGTTGGTTTGTGAAAAATAAAGCTGCCTAGAAATTGAACTCGAATTTCGAGCGCTGGAATCTGCTAGTTTATATTAAACTACTTAGAAAAAATAAAAAAAATTAATGAATGAATGAATGAAATGTAACAAAAGTTTTTATTCGACTTTTCGATATTTCTACTTAGAATGTTTTAATGAAAATTTAAGGTAAAAACTAAAGGTAGTACATGAAGAATGAAATAGTTAATAGTGAGTAATACCAGGAATTTCGGGACATATATTTCTTGGACATATATTTCTTGTCTGGAGATACAGTAAACGTCCGCTTTTCAAATATTCCTTATATGAAATTTGTAAGTTACGAACATGATTTAGAAATAACTATAAGTCATATTATAATTGTACCAAATATTTAATAAAAATGGGGTTTTCGCAAAATGAAAATTTTAGGTACGCATATGTCTTTTTTAAACCGAACTTATATTTATACTGTAATCCCCTGATTTAGGAAGGCTCGTTTTACAAAATTTCGAATTTGCGAACATCCTTCGTAAAGCACAAAACTCGTTTTACGAATGAAAAATTCGCTATTACGAACAATGCTTTTTAATTTGGGAATTCCCCTGAAACAATAAATTAAGTTCTATATCTTCTTCTTTAACGGCAAAAAAAATGTTTCAAAATAAAACTGAGTTTGTTTTTTTGTGTTGTTTTGCGAATTGGCTATAATTGATTAGCATACCTTTAGGGTCTTTATTTAATGAAAAAATAATATTTCCTAGAATTTGCACTCGAATTTCGAGCGCTGGAATCTTCTAGTTATTTTAAATTCCTTTATTTGTAATAATTAGTGCATAAAGAATCTATGTTATAATTGAAAAAATTATAATGAAAAATATATTGTGCAAATAAAAAGTTTTTATTATACGAGTACGGATCAATAAGTCCGTGACTTTTCGAACTTCCCTCGTAGTTATATCAAATGAAACACTGCTCTCATCAAGTACCACCTGTTAATAGACTACTGTAAAATTTTGAACAAGTCCCGTCATTTACTTTGCGTTTAACAGCTGTTCAAATCATACAACCTCGTGGTTATTTTTTTAATGGAAAAAAGTGAATTTCGAGTGCTCATAAACATTATTTTTTGCGAAAAAAAAACCGTCAATCAAACCAAGGAAAAGCTTGATAAGTACTATGGGGACTCTGCGTCATCGATTTCATTGGTAAAAAAGCGGTTTACTGGCTTTCGACGTGGTCACACAAATACAAATGACGCTGAATGTTCTGCACAGCCAATTGAGGTCGAAAAAAATCTAAAAGTGCGTGAGATTGTTGATGCCATAGGCATTTCATATGGCAGTGGGGCTTCCATTTTAAATAATCAGTTGGGTTTAAGAAAGCTCTCTGCAAGATGGGTGCCGCGTTTGCTCTCAATTGACTATAAACGTAATCATGTGACAACTTCAAAATTCCATGAATTAGGTTACAAATTGGTACCTGTGTTTTATTAACATCGACCAGTTATTACGAGTTTTTTTTTAAGTCAGCCGAAAATATGGACGCTTTTTAAAATAGTTTTTTTTTCATATAACCAATGTCTAATTTTTTAAAATAATGACAAGGATCAATAAAAAACATGTTAAAGTTTAAATATCAATCATGTTTTTTTTATCTCTTAAGATCTGTTTAGTAGAAAAAAGGGCATTTGTTTTGAAGAAAAAATATTCTTATTGAAATCATAGAACAGCATAAAACTCGTAAATTTAAGATTTTATTAATTTGCGAGTTTTTTTTTTGTGATAGTGATTTCAAGAACAGGGGTGATTATCTTAAAACTTTTAAAACCTGAAAAGTTTAAATAGAATTTAAAATTAACCTTAATATGTGCACAAATAAAACAGTGATCGGCAGCATAATTGAGGCTAAATGGATTAACAATGCCCATAAATGTCATGATAAGTTTTGGTATTTTTTTGAATTTGACATGATTGTTTTAGTTTGGGTTTTACTTTAAGGAAATATGTAAATAAAAACACTTTGATATCTAAATCATATAGATAAAAAAATGTGTTAAAAAAATAACGTGTGTGTACTAAATTTAATGGTTATTTGACGTTCAAGTCCTATAAGCTTCAAGTTGACACAACACTATCATCATATGGCATCTCTGTTTTTGGATAAACATGCAGAATAACTGAATTTGAATTTTGAAGATCATTACGCATATTTAATAAATCATTAATTAATATATAAATAAATGAACCTCACCTTAATTAAAACTAAAACAACAACGCATTGAACAAATAGACGAGTTTAAGAAAATAGGCCATAATAAAAGATAGAAAATAGAGATTTCTGTTGTGGTCAATAAATTCAAGAAAGAAATAAAAAAAAATAAGAAATAATTTATTAAAAATGGTTTTTAATAAGCAAAGTTATGAAAACACAGGCTTCACAAAGAAATAAAAAATAGTTTCTTAATGAAAAAAAAAAAAAAAAATCAAGATGAGACGAAAAGAAACTCATATATGATTTTCAAACCTGAGCGGTTTCTGTTCAATTAAACATAAATATATACTCGTATAATTTTTTATTTCTGTTTTTTTTTCTTCTCATTCACTTTGGTGGTGTGTATTTCATATGATACTATTCGTAACGTGTTGGGATTTTTATACTACAGCATTTAATATATTGAAAGCTAGAAAGTTGTTCCGCGCACTCATATAAATATATTTTTTGTATTATTATATTTTTTCATACAAATGAACAAATGAGGGGTTATATCATGCTCAATCTTCTACTTGACTATGAATAATATTTATTTGATTTGTGCAAAAAAAAAACCAAACGATGTTTAGATTTAAGCAACGAATAAAAGCAGAAAAGATACTGGTTTTACACTACAAAAAAAAAAAATCTGAAAATTATTTTTCCACTTGATGTTAATAAAACTAGGCATTCTAACAAAATCTGTTAATCAACGTTGTGATCAGGGGAACGAAATCAAATGACTAGGATATATTTTATTTAAAATTTAATTCTGTTTGGTTTTATCATATTCATATAGTGAACCCAATATCGAGATTATATTTAAAATAAAAATATATTGAATATTCGTATAGCGAGCCCAATATTAGTATGCCATTCTATTGAAAATATGCCAGAGATGAAAACATTCGTAAAACGAAATCCATATTAGTATAAATTTGTATTAAAAAATCATAGATGCGTACCCCAAATGTTCTTTATAGGAAACCCTATTTTTTGAAACATTTAAAATAATGTGATTAGAAAATAAAATAAAAATTACATTCATAAAATAAACTAACCCATAAAAACAAAGTTTTTATCGAAGCTCCTTCTTTCCTTATGCATACGAGTTTTGACTCTCTCCGTGACTTTGCGTGACTGTTTTAAAATTAATTTTTGTTCACAACAAGCCTATGGACCAAGTTTCAGATTGATTGGATGAGAGGAAATGGGCTTGAAATCACTCCGTGACTGTGCGTGACTATGCGTGACTATGTCAAAGTTAATCTTTCTTTACAGCAAGTCTATACACAAAGTTTCAGATCGATCGAA
The DNA here is from genome assembly GCA_963682025.1 of Cordilura impudica. Lineage (NCBI taxonomy): Eukaryota > Metazoa > Arthropoda > Insecta > Diptera > Scathophagidae > Cordilura > Cordilura impudica. Next base: position 45,588,393 of record OY821517.1, read on the forward strand.
TAAGAGGAAATGGGTTTTAAGTCACTCCGTGACTGTGCGTGACCATGCGTGACTGTGCTGGACTATGTCAAAGTAAATGTTTTTTCACAGCAAGTGTATGGGCCAAGCTTCAGATCGATCGGATGAGGGGAAGTGAGGCTTTAATCTCTCCGTGACTGTGCGTGACTATGCGTGACAGTGCGTGACTATGTCAAAGTTAATTTTTCTTTACAGCAAGTCTATAAACAAAGTTTCAGATCTATCGGATAAGGGGAAATGGGTTTTCGATCACTCCGTGATTGTGCGTGACTACCCCAAAATTAATCTTTAGTCACAACAAGACTACGGGCCAAGTTTCACATCAATTGTATACGGGGGAATGGGGTTGTCCCACGACAGACAGACGGAGAGATTGAGTTAAAAGAAAGAATTTAAAAAAAAAAATTACATTAACAAGGTAAATGTAACATAAAAAAACTAGCAGATTCCAGTCATCGAAATTCGAGTGCAAATTCTAGGAAATTCTATTTTTTCATTAAATAAAGGCCCTAAAGGTATGCTAATCAATTATAGCCAATTCACAAATCAACACAAAACACAAACTCATTTTTATTACAAACACATTAACGAATTTAATAAACACACACATAGCATTTCATAATTTTATGTATGTGTTAGTAGCAACTTTAAATTCAATTTACTCAAAATAAAGGAAAAAATTTAAAAATCTGTAGACCTGCAAAACGGCTAAAAAGAAATACCTTTCAAATATTATACGTTTGGTCTAAATCGGGATAAAACGGTAGAACAAACCATCGGTCACAAGAAATCGATTTTAAAAATAAAATATTTAATTTTAAAAATAAAATAAAATTACGTTATTTATTAAAAAAGAAAAACTTATTAATATTAAATATGATATAGTTATTCTGATGTGTCATATAAGAAGTGAATTTTCGATTTCTCTAGAAATCTTAAGACTTTTTTCTGTAGAAGGATCGTTTTCCGAAAATATATTCATCTTCAAAATGCGTAATTCATTCTTCCATTTGAAACATTTTCCTGCTCCGATCCAAGAACTTTTCCCACATTTACATTGTCTACTTCATCCATAGCGACTTCGTATGCCGTAGCAACAATTTCATTATGAATTTCTTTGTTTTGTAATGAACTACCGAAATCATTAGTACATTCAGGCCATAATTTCTTCCAAACTCTATTCATAGCTGTTTGCTGAACTTCATCCCAAGAGTTTTTACTATTATCAACAGCATTCATTACATTAAATTGCTTCCAAAATTCTGTAATTGTTGTCTGATTTGGACCATCAATATATTGGATAAGATTCTTGAAAACGCGACGCAAATAATAAGCCTTAAAATTGGAAATTACACTCTGGTCCATTGGTTGAAGTATAGGAGTAGTATTTGATGGTAGGAATGCGATTTTAATGATGTCGGCTATATATATCAGTTAGCATTATTAGCAATGCCTTGTTTGAAATATTTTGTTCGGAATTAAATTCATCTAAGAATTTAAAAATAAAAATATTCAACCAGTCTTGAAAAAGATGTTCTGTCGTCCACCCTTTTTTATTGGAGCGCTAGATACACCAAGTTTTGATTTGTTGCTACCTTTAAAGGCTCGTGGATTTTCAGAATGATAAATAAGCATCGGCTTTAAATTATTATAACCTGCAGCATTACCTCCCAACAAAACCGTTATACGGTCTTTAGCTGCCTTAAATTCTGACGCATATTTTTCTTTTTTGGAAATGAACGTTCTAGATGGCATTCTTTTCCAAAACAGACCTGTTTCATCTACATTACATACTTTTTGTGGGGTATAGACACCGGCTTCGACAATTTTTTTAAATTCTGCATAATAATTTTTTGCCGCCTCAACATCGTTGTATTCGTTATCGAAATTTTTTGATAAAAATTATTTTTTTTTTATTTTCCAAAATAAAATACTGAGAATAACTTTACTCTGTCATAGTTAAAGAAGTATGGCCCCTAGTTAAAAATAAAAGCGAAAGGTCTGATGTTTGTCCGTCTTCTTTAAATAGTAAACCAAAATATCGAATTTCGATTGATTTTACTCGATATCGAATGCGACGATTAGCTGCTTCTCTAGATATTTTTATATTATGTAATGAACGATGCTTCTTAAATCGATCAAACCACTCTTTGCTAGCAAAAAACTTTTCTGAATAAGACCCTTCGCCATTTTCCATCATTAAATACTGGTGAAAACTCCTGGCTTTTTCTTGGATAATGCTTGTGCTTATCGCAATATTTCGTTGTGATTGATGGTCTATCCACACACTAAGCATTCGTTCCATATCTTCCATCACCACACCACTTTGTTTTGCAACATTTTTTTTTTTCGCAAATAACTTCAAATGTCTGGCCATAAACGATTCAGAAAATAAAATCAGGGCAATTCCAAATATTTTTAGCTCGTAGCAATGAAATACGTACTATTTATTTTGAAAAAAAAAAAAAAAATCACGTGAGTCCGATCACAGGGGAGATGTGTAAACATCCAGTAATTAAAGATTTTTTATGGCACTTTTTTAAAATGAAACAGAAAGCGTCATCTGTGTATCACTTATAGCAATCAACTTCAGGGGCCCTGCTAATATAAAAATATTTATTATTATCTATTATTTCATCTGGTTAATTTTTCATTTTTCATTTTTCGTTTTTCATTTCTCATTTTTATTTTTCATTTTTCATTTTTTATTTTTCATTTTTCATTTTTTTTGTTTTTCTTTTTTCATTTTTCATTTTTTGTTTTTCTTTTTTCATTTTTATTTTTCATTTTTTATTGTTCATTTTTCATTTTTTATTTTTTCATTTTTCGTTTATTAATTTTCATTTGTTAGTTTTCATTTTTCATTTGTCATTTTTCATTTTTTATTTTTCATTTTTCATTTTTCTTTTTTCATTTTTATTTTTCATTTTTCATTTGTCATTTTTCATTTTTTATTTTTAATTTTTAATTTTTTGTTTTTTGTTTTTCATTTTTATTTTTAATTTTTCATTTTTTATTCCTTTTAATTTTTCATTCTTCATTTTTTATTTTTTATTTTTAATTTTTCATTTTTTATTTTTCATTTTTTATATTTCAGTTTTCATTTTTCATTTTTATTTTTCATTTTTCATGTTTTATTTTTTGTTATTCTTTTTTCATTTTTTATTTTTCATTTTTTGTTTTTCTTTTTTCATTTTGAATTTTTCATTTTTTCTTTTTTCATTTTTAATTTTCACTTTTCATTTTTTATTTTTCATTTTATATTTTTTATTTTTCATTTTTTATTTTTTGTTTTCCTTTTTTCATTTTTTATTTTTCCTTTTTCATTTTTTGTTTTTCTTTTTTAATTCTTTAGTTTTCCTTTTTTATTTATCATTTTTTATTGTTCATTTTTCATTTTTTATTTTACAGTTTTTGTTTTTCTTTTCTCATTTTTATTTTTCATTATTAATTTCTAATTTTTTTTTCATTTCTTTTTTATTTTTCATTTTTATTTTTAATTTTTCATTTTTTATTTTTCATTTTTCATTTTTCATTTTTCATTTTTCATTTTTCATTTTTAATTTTTCATTTTTCATTTTTTATTTTTCATTCTTCATTCTTCATTTTTTATTTTTCATTTTTATTTTTGATTTTTTATTTTTAATTTTTTGTTTTTCATTTTTTATTTTTAATTTTTCATTTTTCATTTTTCATTTTCCATTTTTTATTTTTCATTCTTAATTTTTTATTTTTAATTTTTTATTTTTACCACTATGTGGTTTGGGTATAATGACTTTGTGCTGCTGTTTGTAACAACCAAAAATATTTGACCTAGACCCATCTTTAATTATACCGATCGAATCAGAATCACTTTCTGAGTTGATTTAACAATGTCCGTCCGTCCGTCCGTCCGTCCGTCCGTCTGTGTGTCCATGTAAAGCTTGTAATCAAACTGCAGGTCGCAAATATAAATATATTTTGATGAAATTTGGTATATAAGCTTTTATCGGCCATGGGATGAACGCTATTGAAATTGGTGAGAATCGGTCCATGTTCAGACCTAGCCCCCATACAAATTACCCATATGAAATCGACATAAATTGCCATAAGATCCAAATTGTCATATAGATCTTACTCAAATTGGGTTTGTATGCGTTCATTACATCCACTAATGAGTAGTCCAAAAATGATCCCTTTGACCCCATATAGAGCTGCTTCCCGATCTTCAGTTAAATCTATTAAAAAACAAAAATATTGCACTGATTCTTCTCAAATTTTGTTTGTACATATTTTTGCAAAATACAAGAGACTTTACCAAACATGATCAGGATCGGTCCATTTTTGGACCTAGTCCCTTTATAGATATAGCATCCGATATGAACTTTTTCATATCTGCAGCCAAAAAAATTAATAAAAATCCCACTCAAATTTGGTTTTTGCTTATTTTCAATGTCCAGTTAGTTGGGCCTAAGAGATAGGGTTTCTAAACGCATGGTATAGGGTATCGTATAGTCGGTCTAGACCGACTATAATTTTCTTACTTGTTATTTTTGTTTTTATTTTTCATTATTTATTTCATTCATTTTTTGTTTTTCTTTTTTCATTTTTCATTTTTTAGTTTTCATTTTTCATTTTTAATTTTTATTTTTAATTTTAAATTTTAAATTTTTAATTTTTTATTTTTCATTTTTTATTTTGAATTTTTTGTTTTTCTTTTTTCATTTTTCATTTTTCCTTTTTTGTTATTCTTTTTTAATTTTTATTTTTAATTTTTTATATTTCATTTTTCGTTTTTCATTTTTCATTTTCCATTTTTAATTTTTCATTTTTTATTTTTTATTCCTTATTTTTCATTTTTCAGTTTTCATTTTTTATTTTTTATTCCTTATTTTTCGTTTTTCAGTTTTCATTTTTTAATTTTTTTTTTAATTTTTTATTTTTTATTTTTCATTATTCATTTTTAATTTTTCAGTTTTCATTTTTTATTTTTTATTTTTCATTTTTCAGTTTTCATTTTTTTTTTCATTTTCAAAAAGGTTATTCCATATCATAATTTTTTCACCAATACAATCATAAGTCACACCGATTTTGTCTTACGTCTTACATGTTACGCTGTTTTTGTGATTGTATTGTGAAATGATTTTCACCCCCCCCCCCCTGCGCGTATAGATGTTTACACATAAAAAAAATATTTTTTTTCTGGTTAAAATAACGCCCCTACTCGAGTTCTACGAATTGTAACTACAAAAGAGTATACGCCACATATTTTTAGCGTAGTTAACCGTTAATATTTCCTAGTGCATCATATGTTTCTTTCATTTCTGTACTCTACGCGATTTGAACCGAAGGTTTCACACTGGTCTTATGAAGTGAAACCGCTTTCTAGCTGCACAATTCAATTTTTCGTATAAACTGAAAAACTAAGCAAACAAACATCAAGATAAGGAAAAAAATATAAAAGTGTAGCCTGAGAACAGTAAACCCTTTGGATGTTTTGCGATACTTGCCTATTAATTTTACCCTGACTTGGAATTTCGCATCCCCCAGACAATAAATTCAAAAATATTCCACAATATAATTTGGGTATACTTTTTAGACAGTGGAACTATCTAGAGTTTTATCTTTGATGAAGAAACCACAGTTTTGTTGTAAAATGTGTAACTATATCCCAACAATTTGAATAAATATTACAAGAAATTGTTTTATTTTCTGAAAATTGGAACATTTATGATAAATATTCTGATTGAAAATGCAAAAAAGTTTGATTTAAAAATGTATATTTAGCACGAGTTGTTTTAATTCTATTTGAAAGTTTTATTCAAATATTTATTTCATTCCAATAACTAAAGTCCACATTAAATATATTAAACACTTACTTTTTTTTATTTAATGTTTTAAAATATTTAAAAGTATCACTGAATGCAATGTGTGTATTTGTATTGTAAAAGAACTTTGTTCAAATTTTTGTGTGCTTTTTGTTCAACTAATTTTATTTCTTTGCATTCATTTAATATAAATTTTGCACATTCATTTTTTGCAATGGCTATTTCAACATTTTTACAAGTGTATCGCACTGCACAAGTCATTTGTAGTAATTCTTTTTCCGCCAAACAAAAAAAAAAATCAAATAAACAATTAAATAAAAAATTAACGAATGATTTCCAAAATATTTTCCAGCTGGTAGTTTTGAAATTTTACTTCTAAAACAAAATCCCGTTTTTGTTGAAAACTTAAAGAAACTGGTTTTTTTTCTTACAAATGTAATGTTTATATTTGAAAATGTAGTTTATAAATTATGGAAAACTTTTAAGTAAAACACGAACATGTTGGAAATAAAAAATATGTAACAGTTTGCGCAATAAGAAAATGTACAGAAACAACAGCTATATGTATTTTTGAAAAGCCTTATATAGTTGTTTATTGATTTTATTTTAAATTATATAGTTGAAATAAGGTAAATTTGAAAATTTTAATATGGAAATATGGAACACTTATATATAAAGAATTTTCCAATTTTTCTTTATAAAAATTCTATTAGAATTTGCTTGAAATTTGTGTATAAAATTATGTTATAAACCTTTTAAGTTATTCAGAAAATATTTTGCAAATGGGTAATTCTATTTAAAATCAACGAAAAAAACGCCATTTTCGACTACCCTCTTTGAATTGTACAAAAATTAGCATGAATGTTCTACAGTACTAAACTAATATGAATTCAAATATTTTGGGTGTCTAGCTTTTGTGGTTCTCGAAATATGGCGCTTCGAAAAGTAGAAAATTCATTAAAAACACACATAAGTGGTCTGCCATTATTGCTTATATCTTTAAAAGTCTTAAACGTAGAAGGTCGGAATTGGTCTCATTTAATAGTTATATGTATTATATTAACTAGCAGACTCCAGCCCTCGACTAGAAACTTTTATTTTTTCATTTAATAAAGACCCAAATGTATGCTAATCAATTTTAGTCAATTCACAATTCAACACTTTTTAAATATTGGTTTATGTCCACAATAATTTTTTATTCAACATTATTACTCTTGTGAATGAAGAAAACAAACTTATTTTTTCTATTGCAAAATCATTAACAAATTTAAAACACACACATAGCATTGTATAATTTTATGTATGTGTTAGTAGCAACTTTAAATGCAGTTTACTCCAAAACAATGCAAAAATTTAAGAATCTGTAAATCAGGTGGGCAGTTAAAAAGCAATACCATTCAAATAAGATACATTTGGTCAAAATCGGGAGAAAAATGTGGAACAAATTATCGGTCACAAGAAATCGGCTTATCTATTAATATTATAGATACGATTTATAAATTTCTCCGAAAACTAAATCTGTTTTAATTTTTCACATTTTAAATATGTACTAGCAGATTCTAGTCGCCGAAATTAGAGCGCAAATTCTAGGAAATTTTATATTTTCATTAAATATAGGCCCTAAAAGTATGCTTATCAATTATAGCCAATTAACAAATCAACACAAAAAACAAACTCATTTTTATTACAAACACATTAACTAATTTAATAAACACACAGAGCATTGTATAATTTTACGTATGTGTTAGTAGCAACTTTAAATGCAATTTACTCAAAATAAAGGAAAACTTTTAAAAATCTGTAAATCTGCAAAACGGCTATAAGGAAATACCTTTCAAATAATATAAGTTTGGTCAAAATCGGGATAAAACGGTAGAACAAAACGTCAGTCACAAAAAACGGCTGACCTATTAATATTATGGATTTAGCAATTAAATATTTTGAGCATATTTATACCCTATACCACTATGTGGTTTGGGTATAATGACTTTGTGCTGCTGTTTGCAACAACCAAAAATATTTGACCTAGACCCATCTTTAATTATACCGATCGAATCAGAATCACTTTCTGAGTTGATTTAACAATGTCCGTCCGTCCGTCCGTCCGTCCGTCCGTCTGTGTGTCCATGTAAAGCTTGTAATCAAACTGCAGGTCGCAAATATGAATGTATTTTGATGAAATTTGGTACATAAGCTTTTATCGGCCATGGGATGAATGCTATTGAAATTGGTGAGAATCGGTCCATGTTCAGACCTAGCCCCCATACAAATTACCCATATGAAATCGACATAAATTGCCATAAGATCCAAATTGTCATATAGATCTTACTCAAATTGGGTTTGTATGCGTTCATTACATCCATTAATGAGTAGTCCAAAAATGATCCCTTTGACCCCATATAGAGCTGCTTCCCGATCTTCACTTAAATCTATTAAAAAACAAAAATATTGCACTGATTCTTCTCAAATTTTGTTTGTATATATTTTTGCAAAATACAAGAGACTTTACCAAACATGATCAGGATCGGTCCATTTTTGGACCAAGTCCCTATATAGATATAGCATCCGATATGAACTTTTTCATATCTGCAGCCAAAAAAATTAATAAAAATCCCACTCAAATTTGGTTTTTGCTTATTTTCTATGTCCAGTTAGTTGGGCCTAAGAGATAGGGTCTCTAAACGCATGGTATAGGGTATCGTATAGTCGGTCTAGACCGACTATAATTTTCTTACTTGTTTTTTATATAAAAACTAATACTAATCATTGCTGGTTTTTATAAATTCGTAATTAATATTGATCTGAAAATAGATATTCTAAATATATATATATATATAACTATATATATTTTTGTATATAATTTTTCTATTGTTTTAAATCCAGCTTGAACCAGGATTTTGTTTTTTTAGTTTAAATAAACTACAATTAGCAGACATTCATCCAAAGCGAATTAAAACTCGTTTTCGTGCTAGTAATTATAATAACCATTTGAGATGAAAACAGGTTCATATTTATTTGTTTTCTTAAATTTTTTGATATGATAATTAAAAATATTTTCGATAACTCTAATATTTTCATATATGGACAAAAACTCCCAATTAAGAAACACAAAAGATTTTAACAAAACGAAAAAAAAGATATAATATTCTCAAATATTTACACCTGACAAATTAGTTTGATCTGTCATTCAGTCACAAAGCTTTGATCTAAGAAGGCCGGTCTTTTACGCAAATCAATTTAAACGGTGGACAAAAATAAATAAACAAAAATAAAAAAAACACACACAACCAAATTTGTAAATGCAAAAAAAAAAATTCAAAAAACGTCAGCTACTACGGCACGACGAGTAGTTGTATACTCAATCGATTTGTTTCCATCATCTCTCATCAGCATTAATAATATCATCATCATTACATACAGAGAGCAAAATACATCATATTGTGTTAAAAGAAAAATATGTTCAGTTGACAACTTCCCGCGTTTAAAGTCTCTTTGTGTTACTATAATTTAATTCGTTTCATATAATATGACGACGATCGTTTAACTAACGCGCTAAGCTTAGCTAGTAAGCTTAACTAGTGAATATTTAGTCGTACGTCTAGCGTTGACATTCATTGTTGTGTTATGAAACTCAGACGCTGAAAACGTAAATTTTATACAACGAAAAAAAATATATATATATATATATATATTTATATATAAATATAATAAAAAAAAGTGTTTGGCAAATCAATATATACAAGAAAAGAGTTTTTTTTTATTGTATACTCATATATATGTATAAGAATATCAAAAAAAAAAGTAAATTTATTTCTTATAGCAGAAAAAATAAAATTATTTAAGAAATATGTTTAATATTCTGAAATTGTAGTGCCAGAAATTAATAAAAAAAATAAAATAAAATTCTATATTTCAAAAAGTTAAAACCATAAAAGACTAATAAAAATGCTTAACAATCCTGATAAAACACCGATTATAAAAAGGTTATGAAAATCTGAGAAAAAAAATTGGATTTTTTCAGATAAAAACCTTAACAAAACAGAATTCCTGGAAGAAAAAGACAAAAGTACAAAATAAAAAATTTCCTGCATACATCATTAAGGTTTTCCGGTCCTAGGATATATGAAAGTTATCATAATATAAAAGGTAAATATCTTATATAGATTAAAAAATAAATAAAATAATTAAATTTAAAAAAAGTGTTAAGTTATAATAAAATCTCACTCGTATATAAAACAGCATTGACTTAAGCCAATATTTTCTTGGAATCAGCAAAAAAATTTAAAATTTTAGCTGCAAGCGAAATATTTTTGTTTGTTTATAAAAATTTAAAAAAAAAATCTAGTAAACTATTTATATTTAAATTAATAATATCATGAAGAAAAGAATATGCTAGCATTAATTTACGTGTGTATGTATGTAATGGAGATGGGTTATGTGTACAGGGAATTTAGCACACAATTTTTCACACAATAATTTGTCAGTTACGTTAAGCACGATTGTGCTGTAATAGATTATTAAAAAAAAGAAATTTAAAAAAAAAAACACGTTAAGAAAGTGAACCATGCCCTACACCATGAATTTTGAAAATATGGATTAAGTATCTATTTATTTAGGTCACCTTATATGTACCAAAATCTATTTATAGTTACAAGCCAAACTTAATTACATAGTTTAGAAATGATTCCCCGGAGGTTGTTTTATATCATAACGAGCAGTATATCCAGGTTCGTTGTTAGCGTAATTTTTATATTAATTATTTAAGCCATAATAATATTTAAAAACAATAAGAAATATAGTGTGGGTGACATAATTTAAATATTTGTATGTTTTATTTATTTAAATAATCTAACCCATAAAAAAGTTTTTATTATACCCTCCACCCCAGTGTGCAGAGGGTATATATAAGTTTGTCATTCCGTTTGTAATAATTAGAAAAAAAATTCTGGACCCCATAAAATATATATATTTGTGATCCTTATAACAAGCGGAGTTGATATAGCGATGTCCGTCTGTCCGTCTGTCCGTCTGTGGAAATCACGATGACAACTTCAAGCGGGCAGCTAGGATGCTCCTTTGCATAAAAAATGATTCACTGACTTTCTGAGAAGTTCGCTATTTAAAATGGTCCAAATCGGTTAAATAGGGCCCGAGATCTGAATGAAGAACTAAAAAAGTCTTGAAAAAATATGATTTTCTATGTTGTTCTTGTCACGATCACGGCCTCAATAGGATAGCTAGGGTTATCTTTTTTAGTGAGAATGATTCACTAAGGTCATGGGAAGTTTTCTGTTTCAAAAATCATTAAAATCGGTGGAACAGGACCAGGGAAATCTCTCAAAAATTAAAAAAAAAATGAAAAATATGGTGTTTCTATATTGTTCTTGTTGTTATTCTAAATGTTGTATTGTTGTCATAGCTGGTCTTGTTGTTTTTGAGGTCGTTGTAGTAATAATATTATAAAAACTAACCCTTTGCAAAATTTTTTTACCAACTCTGGTAGAAAATATATAAAGTTTCCATTGTTTTGGCATCACTAAAAAAATTTGTTAGATAATTTTTAACATTGCCACGAGCCTAGTTGTTAATAAAAAAAAGAACAATGTAAATTTACCAAACAAAATTTAATGTATTAATTTATTTAAGGAAAAACACGAAAATAACTTTTGATGTTGTATTTTTTGTGTGTAATATTTACACATACATACATATATTAAACAACAAAGTAATATACATATATTCTATATATGTATATTCATAATAACCGCATGTTAGAAATAAATCGGTATATTATTTATATAAAATTCTCCAATATGTATTTTGTTTTAGGGAAAATACATTTCTTTTGTATTAAACAGAGTGTCGCTTCATTTTGCTAAGTGTTGCTATGCCACAGTAGATGGCGCCGCAATTTTTGTTCTAATTCGCTTTGCAATCGTTATTTCTATTTTAACATGAATGTCAACATTTTCAATTAGATATCAAACAGAACAATGTTAAGAGTATACACAGGGCTGGTCTTTTATTTCATACGTTTTTCCATTATTCTTTTACAAATGTGACCATAAGTTTGGCATTTTAACTTTTTGCTCTGTTTACAAAATAGAGTTACCGAGTTCATCAATGAGTTTTTTTGCTTTCAAAACAGTTCTACATAGATATATAAAATTATTATTCTGCTCTACCTACAAAATATCTGATTGCGATTACATATAAGTTTTAAAAATTGTTTATAATAACTAAATCATTACTAACGACATAAATACAAAATTGCACCTTTCAAATTTTTCATTCAAATTTAAGAAAATATCAATTCTAAAAATTGAATTCAGATTTCCAATTATAAATTAGAAAATATCAATTGAATTTCAAAAAATCATATTAAAACGTTGGAAATAATAACTTGAAATTTAGAAGACATCAATTGAATTTTTAAAATATAAATTTTATTCTTTAAACACAAATTGATATTCAGAAAACACCAAAAATGTTTACATTTTAAAAATCAACTGAAATTAAAATAAATATTGCGATTGAAGAGACATTAATAGGATTTCAGGATAAGAAAACATTAAATTAAATTCAATGATGTTTAGAAAACCTCAAATGATATTTAAGAATTGCGATCATAGAAATTGTTACATAAATAAAGCGGAATTTGATGAGAATGTTATTTGTATATTATTTCTCACAATATTTGTGGATAAAAATTTGAAGTTTTTCAGAAAATAAAGATGACAAATTAGCTTATTTTAAATTTTTGGGACATCTGGTTTTTCGCGTTTGGCATCCCTAATTTGAACCAGTGTACATGATGACTTCAAAATTTGACTTCATGGTAGGCAAGGTAAAACCCAAAGCATTGAAGGCCGATAATAATTCCCAGGTAGTAGTATTTGGAGTCAATAAATGAAAATATATTTTATTAACATAATTTAATTCAAAATCAAAAGTTGGCATCACTGGGTTAGATTTTGTATTGTATTGTGTAAATAGTGAAAACTATCTTTTAGTAAGTAAGCAAATTTTATTTTCCAAATATGGCAATATTTAAAAAAAAAAAAATTGAGAGAGCTTTTTTTTGGTTATTATTTTATTACTCGATCCGACCTATACGGCCGCAATGAAGAATAATTTGGCCAATTAAAAGAAACTATGCAGCCATCTCCAATTAGCACGATTTAATGCCATTAGTCAAGTTTAAGTTTAATTTGCAAAAACTTAAACTAAATTAAACGAGACTAAAAAGCAAACACCGAAACGTATTTTCTTTTATCCGAAATAATAGAAAAAACAAACGATTTTCCACGCTGGAGCGCGAATTACTAATGTGAGAGAGCTCTATATACCAATGGAATAAACAAAAATCCAGATCAAACCAAAGAATTTGCTGATATAATTTGGTATTAAATTTAACAAATTGTTTACTTTTTTAAATATTTTGTTTACATTTACTATCAAAACTAAAACCGAGGTGGAGGGCATCAAAGATTCGGCACAGCCGAATTTAACACTCTTACTTCTTAAAACTCTTTCTTTCCTTATTAAAACTATTTCTTTCCTTATGCATATGAGTTTTGAAGTTTTAAATCTCTCCGTGACTGTGCGTGACTTTGCGTGACTATTTTAAAATTAGGCTTTGGTCACAACAAGTCTATGGACAAAGTTTCAGATCGATCGGATGAGGGGAAATAGGGTTTAAATCACTCCGTGACTGTGCGTGACTATGCGTGACTGTGAGTGACTACCCCAAAATTAATCTATAGTCACAATAAGACTATGGGCCAAGTTTCAGATCAATTGGATAAGGGGGAATGGGGTTGAACCACAACAGACAGACAGACAGACAGACAGAGAGTACGAGTTTAAAGAAAGAGTTAAAAAAGAAGAAATGTTAACATAACTCTAAAAAAATTAACAAAACTTATATGTATTCACTTTTATGCTGTTGACAAAACAATGGAAACCTTTACTATACAATATCACTGTAGAATAAAATGATGATCATGGGTTTGGGGGGGCGGATGATTTCTATGCGGAACGATTGTATTAATTATTTTAGTAAAACTCCCGTAGCGTTTGGCCATTTTATGGCCATTTAAATATATTAGCAGATTCCAGCGCTCGAAATTCGAGTGCAAATTCTAGGAAATTTTATTTTTCATTAAATAAAGACCTTAAAAGTATGCTAATGAATTATAGCCAATTCACAAGTCAACACAAAAACAAACTCATTTTTATTACAAACACATTAACCAAATTTAATAAATACACACATAGCATACGTACAATTTTATATATGTGTTAGAAGCAACTTTAAGTGCAATTAACTCAAAATGAAAGGAAAAATTTTAAAATCCGTAAATCTGCAAAACGGCTAAAAAAAAATATCTTTCAAATAATATACGTTTGGTCAAAATCGGGATAAAACGTTAGAACAAAACATCGGTCACAAGAAATCGCCTAGCCTATTAATATTATAGATAATTTTTTTCGTCAACACTATTCGCCAACAGTATTCTAGTTCCAGTTCAGGCGTTCTTTAGCAAGATTAATGCTAGCCAGACGATTTTATCGATTTATTCATAGAATTTTTCTCACAAATATTCTTTTACTTACGACCAGCACTAAAATCATCTTTGATTCTGGTTTTTAACTCTTCATTAAACTTTATTCTTGCCATTATTTTATAATAATTGAAAGAAAACATCAGAGTCTATAAATATCTAAATAACGGTTAAGATTTTTAAAAAAAATTTCTGTCACTCGTTCTTTTATTTTCGTTATTTTAATCAACTCTGGTAAAGAAATTTAAAAGTTTCCACTGTTTTGGCATCACTAAAAAAAGATTTCTTTTTCGTTTACCTAATGACTCTGTGCTGCTGTTTGTAACTACCAAAAATATTTGACCTAGACCCATCTTTTATTATACCTATCGAATCAGAATCACTATCTGATTCGATTTAACGATGTCCGTCCGTGTGTCCGTCCGTCTGTGTGTCCATGTAAGCTTTGTAATCAAACTGCAGGTTTATATAAGCTTTTATCGGCCATGGGATGAACGCTATTGAAATTGGTGAGAATCGGTCCATGTTCAGACCTAGCCCCCATACAAATGACCCCTATAAAATCGACATAAATTGCCATAAGATGCAAATTGTTGTATAGATCTTAGTCAAATTGGGTTTGTATGTGTTTATTACATCCATTAATGAATAGTCCAAAAACGGTCCCTATGGGACAACTCTTGGTCATAGGCCCCATATAGAGCTGCTTCCCGATCTTCACTTACATCTATCAAAAAACAAAAATATTGCACTGATTCATCTCAAATTTTGTTTGTATATATTTTCGCAAAATACAAAAGACTTTACCAACCATGGTCAGGATCGGTCCATTTTTGGGCCTAGTCCCCATATAGATATAGCATCCGATATGAACTTATTCATAACTGCAGCCAAAAAAATTTATGAAAATCCCACTCAAATTTGGTTTATGCCTATTTTCTATGTCCAGTTAGTTGGGCCTATGAGATAGGGTCTCTAAACGCATGGTATAGGGTATCATATAGTCGTTCTAGACCGACTATAATTTTCTTACTAGTTATAAATGGTATAATGGATCGGTTTGTCTATTTAAATATTTTTAAAAATAACTTGCATATAAGTGGTGCTAAGCGTGGGATTGCCGAGTCACTTGTGTTCCAGCAAGACAACGATCCAAGCACACCTCGCTTATTGTTAAAGAGTGGTTCCTCTATAAAGTAAAAAACAACTCAAAACCCCACCCTAGTCGCCCGATATTAATCCTATTGAGTATTTGTGGGTCCAACTGGAGCGCCAAATCAGAAACCACGACATAAGAGGCAAAGAAGACTTGAGAAAGGCCCTTTTAGAAGAGTGGGAGAAAATACCACCGAGCGTTACCACGAACCTGGTGTCATCGATACAAAAACGTCTAGAAGCAGTCATAAAGATAAAAGGCTTTCCAACTAAGCATTGAACATTGGATAATTAACTGTTTAACCTATGAAAAAAATAATTACCTTTTCTTGACTTAGATTTGCATACATAATTTTTTGACATATTTTTCAGGATATTTTCGCTTAAGTTGTTGTTATTTGAAGACGTTAAGTTTCTCTTTGCTTTTTTTTTTTGTTTCGAAATAAAATTTCCAATATTTTCTTTAAAAAAATTAGGTTTTCTTTCATCGTTGTACAGTGAATATATATTTTTTGATGGTATAAGGATAAGCTACTTGCTTGCATACAAACTTAATTGACTGACTGTATATTGCTATATTGTTTTTTTTTTTTTTTGCTGATTAAGTAAACTATATGTTAGGTTTAATTCAGAGGTAACATTTGCATGAGGACTACAAAATTTTATTCAAATATGATTTCAGCTGCCACCTGTAGTGTATTAACAATGTTAACATGAACATACAGACGGACTGACTTCTCGAACTGGTTCTGAGGCACTAGATGTAATAAATTTCAATTTTATTACTATAAATCACGTCATTTGCGATGACAAGCTCATCTCCGGTGTAAAGTATTAACCCAAGAAATAATAATAAAACAATAACTTTGCACTTAAAAATTGGAAAACCCATATAAATAAAGTCAAATATTTAAATTTTAATGATCTGTAATAAAGATTGTCCTCAATAAACATAAGTTTAAGTTCAGATTTAACTACTCGCATGTTAATTTACATGTTTCTGTAAAGAAAAGCATCCTCTAAGCTCAAATAATAATTTATAATAATATTACTCACTTAATAACATTTATAACTTGTCTTATACGAAGTGTGTATGACCAAAAAACTGTTACGTAAAAAATCAGTGGAAGACTTAAAATTATCGTTAATTTTAATCTTCACTACCTGTAGAGAATATAAATAGCTTCGAGTATGAAGGCATTTGTACAAAAACGTTTTCTTCTCTGCAAAGATAAAACAATGTACGCAATTACATTTTGTATTCGTCATGCCAGGAATACTCGTAAGTAGCACCCGGTTTTTATGAATGATGTAATGAAATGTCTAACTAAAATGCAGAAGTGTAATGACTTTGAGTCACAATTACGTGTGTTTAGCACATCACTTTAATAAAATAGAAAAATATTTTCTTCTTCTTTTTTTTTTTTTTTTTTATGTTTAATTATAGGTGAAAAACCTTTAAGAAGTTGAATAATTTAAATTTTGTAATTTCTTGCATTCATTTTAGCTGTTTAGATTAACAGTAAAAAAAAGGGAACAAAATAATATTTGTTTTTGTTTGAAACGTTATATTATCTTTACATTTATTTTTGTTAATAAGACAGTTGTACTCATTTTTGAAATACTTAAGCGGGATATACACGGTCAAAATGCATGTCAGGCATTGTAGTGGTATTAGTTAAAATGTGTTTGTATGTGTCACACCGATGATGATTGAAGCAAAATCAAAAATTTTAGATTTTTTTTCGCACGTCAAGCGATTTTGATAAGTGTATATCGTTGATCGTCCTGCATGGTCTCATTTTTGATGTGACTTCGAAGCGTATGGATGTAAAAATGTCGGAAGAATAGAAAAACGTGTTAGAATTGATAGAAGTTTACCGGTCGCTGCCTGCACTTTGGGATGTTAAACGTGCAGAACACAGTTACCGCGATTTGAAAGAAGAACAATATAAAATTTTAATGGAAACCTATAAAAAAACAACAACCAAATGCTGGAAAAAAAAAGATTTGACAAAAAAATTATTATACTGCGACATGGTGTTTACAGCACAAAATCAAATACCAAATGAATGATTGAAGAGCTATGCAGTATCGTGTAAGAGAAAAGCTTCATGCACACACATGAATTTGACGTCAAGCAT
Source organism: Cordilura impudica (assembly GCA_963682025.1). Lineage (NCBI taxonomy): Eukaryota > Metazoa > Arthropoda > Insecta > Diptera > Scathophagidae > Cordilura > Cordilura impudica. Next base: position 45,606,084 of record OY821517.1, read on the forward strand.
TTTGACCGTGTACTGGCCTTTAAAACCCACTTTATAAGTCACTAGTATGCCCTTCCGCGCTTCGCTACGACTTATCGAGACTTATTGACATATTTTATTTCATAATCAAGTTTTCCTGCGAAGTTTTTAATGTGCAATTAAAATATTTAAAATATTTTATTTAGTTTATATTTTTATCGCAATGCTCACTGATACCCAATATTTTTATACCATATACTACTGTGTGGTTCGGGTATAATGACTTTGTGCTGCTGTTTGTAACTACCAAAAATATTTGATTTAGACCCATCTTTTATTATACCGATCGACTCAGAATTATTTTATTTTCTGAGTCGATTTAGCGGTGTCCGTCTGTCCGTCCGTCTGTCTGTCCGTCTGTGTGTCCATGTAAACTTTGTAATCAAACTACAAGCCGCAAATATGAATATATTTTGACGAATTGCGGTATCTAAGATTTCACCCGATCTTCTCTTAAATCTATTTCAGGATGTTCCACAGTGTTACTTTCTAAAATAAATCAATTTGAATTATGAGCTTATCGGCTGGTTTTTAATATTTGGAAAATTTTTTAACCCAAAACAAGTAAGAAAATTATAGTCGGTCTAGGCCGACTATACGATACCCTATACCATGCGTTTATATACCCTATCTCTCAGGCCCAACTAACTGGATATAGAAAATAAGCGTAAACCAAATTTGAGTGGGATTTTTATTAATTTTTTTGGCTGCAGATATGAAAAAGTTCATATCGGATGCTATATCTATACGGGGACTAGGCCCAAAAATGGGCCGATCTTGACCATGTTTGGAAAAGTCTCTTGTATTTTCTAAAAATATATACAAACAACATTTGAGAAGAATCAGTTCAATATTTTTGTTTTTTGATAAATTTAAGTGAAGATCGGGAAACAGCTGTATATGGGGCCTATGACTAAGAGTTGTCCAATAGGGATCATTTTTGGACTACCGATTAATGGATGTAATATATACATACAAACCCAATTTGACTAAGATTTGTATGATAACTTGGATCTTATGGCAATATATGTTGATTTCATAGGGGTCATTTGTATGGGGACTAGGTCTGACCATGGACCGATTCACACCAATTTCAATAGCGTTCATCCCATGGCCGATAAAAGATAAAATACCAAATTTCATCAAAATATATTCATAGTTGCGACCTGCAGTTTGATTACAAGCTTTACATGGACACACAGACGGACGGACGGACGGACATCGTTAAATCGAATCAGATAGTGATTCTGATAGTGATTCTGATTCGATCGGTATAATTAAAGATGGGTGTAGGTCAAATATTTTTGGTTGTTACAAACAGCAGCACAAAGTCATTATACCCAAACCACATAGTGGTATAGGGTATAAAAATAAAAAAACTTTTTTTTATTTTTGAGTATTTTTGAAAAAATTTTCTATTTTTTGAATATAAAAAAAAAAAATCCTCCTGCAAATGCAAAAAAAAAATTTTATACTCAAAAAAAATTTTTATATTCAAAAAAAATTTATATTCAAAATTTTTGGATATTAAAAAAATTATACCAAAATTTTTTTTTATATTCAAAAAAATTTTTTTATATTCAAAAAATTTTATATTCAAAAAATATCTATTGAAAATTTTTTTATTAAAAAAATTTTTTATATTCCAAAATTTTTTTTATAAAACTTTTTTTATTAAAAAAATTTTTTTATATTCAAAAATTTTTTGTATTCTTAAATCTATATCACACAGATTTTTCTCAAATTTGCTTTGTATATATTTTTGCAAAATATAAGTGACTTTACCAAATATGGTCAGGATCGGTCCATTTTTCGACCTAGTCCCCATATAAATATAGCATCTGATATGAACTTTTTCATATCTGCAGCCAAAATTAATAACAATGCCACTCAAATTTGGTATATGCTTATTTCTATATCCAATTAGTTGGACCGAAGAGATAAACCATGGTATAGGGTATCGTATAGTCGGTCTAGACCGACTTCTTATTTGTTTGATTTTTCATTCGGTGCAACAATAATCAAATTTTTCGGAGATCCTACTCTGGAGCAAGGTACATATAAATCTGATGACACTTAACTATTGGCCTTGAATTTAGAATATCATTTGGAAATTTTTCATTTTACCAATTTTGGATTTATGGTGATTTTTGATTTTTATCGATTTTTCATTTTGCCCATTTTTGATTTTTGAAGATTTTTGTTTTTGGCTATTTTTGTTTTTCGCGATTTTCGGTTTTGTCGATTTTTGATTTTGGCGTTTTTTAATTTGGGCGAATTGAATTGAATTGAATTTAGCGATTCCGCCCAATTTTCCACGAATACATTGATAATTAAAAGTTGCAAGACTGTCGCTTTCGTAGTGCTTTATATTTTTTTTTGTACAGGAGGTGACATGGCCACTAATGTCATCCCGCCCAATATTTATCGGACCACTCACATTAATATCTGATCGACTCGTGCAAAGGGTCGAGGCTTTCCCGTTTATAGTACACCACTTATATGATATTATTATTTCCTTTGTATGGGTGCTGCGCCTACCGCTCCGACCACAGCTATTTTTGTTCTACTATACACATGAATAATTTATGGGCTCATGCAAAGTCCCGAGACTCTCGCTATCACAGTACTCCAGATACATTATATTTTATGTTTACTTTGTATGGGAGGTGCCACGTCCATTGGTCCGATACCGCCCATTTTTTGTCCGACTACTCACATTAATAATAGATTGCCTCAGACAAATATGCAAAGCTGTCTCTGTCATAGTACTCGAGATATATAATATTGAATTATTACTTTGTATGGGAGGTGCCACGCCCACTTATCCGATCTCAGCCATTTTCGGCATGGATACTAACACAAATTATAGGCAAATTAGCAAATTAGCAAAGCTCTCTCTGCCATATTACTCAATATACATATGTGCTATTAAAAGTTCACTTTGTATGGGAGGTACCACGCCCACTTAAAACATCAAAAAATTTATACTATGTCCATTCTTAAGGAACATTCTAAATATTGCAGCCAAGATTTTTAAAATCAGATGAGTAGTTGTGGAGATTGCCTCCTACAAACAAACAAACAAACAAACAGACAAGCATTACCCCTTTATCTATAATATTTATAGGCTAGGCGATCTCTTGGGACCGATGTTTTGTTCTACCGTTTTATTCCGATTTTGACCAAACGTATATTATTTCAAAGGTATTTCTTTTTAGCCGTTTTGCAGATTTGCAGATTTTAAACTTTTTTTCCTTTATTTTGAGTAAATTGCATTTAAAGTTACTACTAACACATACATAAAATTATACATATGTTATGTGTATTTTATTAAATTTTTTAATGTGTTTGTTAATGAGATAGTTATCTTCATTCATAATAATAATAAATCATAAAAGTGATGATTTGTGAATTGGCTAAGTTGAAAAATAATGCTGCCTATATTACAAGTATAGATCACAAATTTTTTAAAAATTGGTTATATTTATAATGGATACTTGTAGTATAATAAAATGGTTTTATCAAACACTGAAAGCTAATTCCAAAACATAACATTTATTTCAAAGTTTTAGTCACACCATAATTGGGTATTCATTTTAAATTACTACATACCAAATCGGGGTAAAAATGTATTCTTAAATATTGAGAGGCTACTTTCTTTAAGTTTATAATTAAAAATGGTTCATTCGCTCAATTTGAACATTTGTAACTGATGTATCGTTTGTTTAATTAAATATTATAATAAGATAAATTTTTTATTTGATTTAATTTAATTCAGAAATAGCTGCGCAGTTTAAAATACGTGTTTCCAAAGCTCTATTCATGGCTTTCAATAAACTGACACTGCTTTAAAGAATTATAAGACGCAAATATTTTTGCAAATAACGTAAAAGAGTTTTCAGGAATGTGTGGCTCCATTTTAAATCGCACCATTGTACATATAATGAATAATAATGCCTTGACTTGGAATGACTTATATCTATAAAACATCTCTAGTACCCAGTGGATAGTAATAATACTAAACCTGGCATTCAGGATTTTGTAATTAAATTTCGTTAACTGGGCAGTTTTCGTTAATTTCTTAATATAATTTTTTTAATTTCAAATTTTTTTTATTTTTTTTTGATATAAAAATTCATAAAATTTTTTTTTATTTAATAGTCATTACTTTACACTGTGTGACATTTTCGGGGTCTTTGTCTGAGTGGTGAGAAATTCCAAGTCAGGATGAAAGTTCTATGCCAGTATAGTAAGCCTTTTTACAGAAAATCATATTTTGTAAGAAAATTATATTGGGTTTAGACCGACTATACGATACTCTATACCATAGTTTCGTCGGTCCAACTAATTGGATTTAGAAAATAAGAATAAACCAAATTTGAGTGGTATTGTTATTAATTTTTTTGGCTGCAGATATAAAGAAGTTCATATCGAGTGCTATATTTATATGGGGACTAGGTCCAAAATGGACCGATCCTGGCCATATTTGGCAAAGTCACTTATATTTTGAAGAAATATATATAAACCAAATTTGAGAAAAATCTGTGCAATATTTTTGTTTTTTGATACAATTAAGTGAAGATCGGGAAGCAGCTCTATATGGAGCCTATGACTAAGAATTATCCTATAGGGATTATTTTTGGACTACTGATTAATGGTTATAATAAACACATACAAACACAATTTGACTGAGATCGATATGATAATTTGGATCTTATGGCAAATTATGTAGATTTCATAGGGGTCATTTATATGGGGACTAGGTCTGAACACGGCCCGAATTTCACTAATTTCAATAGCGTCGTCCTATGGCCGATGAAAGCTTATGTAACAAATTTAATCAAAATATATTCATATTTGCGACGTGTAGTTTGATTACATGGTTTACATGGACACACAGACAGGCGGACGGACTGACGGACATCGCTAAATCGACTCAGAAAGTGATTGTAAAAGATGGGTCTAGGTCAAATATTTTTGGTAGTTACAATCAGCAGCACAAAGTCATTATTCCCAAACCACATAGTGGTATAGGGTATAAAAACTTCAATATCAAACAAGTAAGAAAATTATAGTCGGCCTAGACCGACTATACGATACCCTATACCATGCGTTTAGAAACCCTATCTCTTAGGCCCAACTAACTGGACATAGAAAATAAGCAAAAACCAAATTTGAGTGGGATTTTTATTAATTTTTTTGGCTGCAGATATGAAAAAGTTCATATCGGATGCTATATCTGTATGGGGACTAGGTCCAAAAATGGACCGATCCTGATCATGTTTCGTAAAGTCTCTTGTATTTTGCAAAAATATATACAAACAAAATTTGAGAAGAATCAGTGCAATATTTTTGTTTTTTAAAAGATTTAAGTGAAAATCGGGAAGCTGTTCTATATGGGGCCAAAGGGATCATTTTTGGACTACTCATTAATGGATGTAATGAAGCATATAAACCCAATTTGAGTAAGATCTATATGACAATTTGGATCTTATAACAATTTATGTCGATTTCATAGGGGTCATTTGTATGGGGGCTAGGTCTGAACATGGACCGATTCTCACCAATTTCAATAGCGTTCATCCCATGGCCGATAAAAGCTTATATACCAAATTTCATCAAAATATATTCATATTTGCGACCTGCAGTTTGATTACAAGGTTTACATGGACACACAGACGGACGGACGGACGGACGGACGGACGGACATTGTTAAATCAACTCAGAAAGTGATTCTGATTCAATCGGTATAATTAAAGATGGGTCTAGGTCAAATATTTTTGGTTGTTACAAACAGCAGCACAAAGTCATTATACCCAAACCACATAGTGGTATAGGGTATAAAAATTAATAATTAAAGGTTTTAGTAAATTAATTTCTACTTGTATCTTCCTTGTACGTAACATGGAAAATCACATTAATTAAGACTTCCCTATATTTCCTCACAGCTATTTCCTCATAATGGATAAAGTTAATTAATACCGACAAGTTAATAAATACTCGTAGTACATTCTTATGAAAAACTATAATTATTTTTATATTATTTAATACATTGGCATATATCGTTTAATTAATTATTCGTATAACGTTTAAGCGATTCGCATTTATTTGTTATTTAAATTATGTGATTAATTTTACGAAATAACCTCAGGTTATACATACAGAATTTGTTTTGTTGAATATTTTTCGCTCGGCGGAATATTTATGCTATAGAATTTGACTTTTAATGTTCCTTGAGCATTATAAAACCTATTTTAATTGTACTTATATGTAAATGAATATATTACAAAAGTAAGCTAATTAAAACAAAACAATAAGAACAAACACTATTTAAGAGGTCAATACGAGTAATAAGCACTGCCCTAATTTTCGAATATATTAAGAACACACAGTTAAAATCTACTTACAAAAAGAAAAAACTCATTGTTTTCTAAACATGTCACCAAAAACTAACAACAGTAACATCCAAAAACGTCACCAACTATTGTTTGGTTGATAATTACATACATATATAATGTGGGTGTGGTGCATAGTTGCCTAACCTCGCTTCTTTAACTGACTGTCGTATGGACAACACTGATGATATTTAGTTTGCAGACAGTCAGACAGACAAACAAATAAATAGAGTGTAATTATAATTTTTTCGTAAAGCTTAGTCAAAAATATTATAAACATAGAATTTACATTAATGTATACACACGCATGTGGACATTAGAGTGGTCTTACGTTATATGGACATTTTTCAAATTGCGATTTTGGGGAGAGGCGGGGTCCAGTTTGTTTCCTTTCTATATAAAACTTATAAATGTGAAGTTTGGGGGGCAATCGGATAAAGAAAAGTCACGCCGGAAATCGATTGAAAATTTCAAGTGTGTTTATATGGGGAAAATATGACTTTTTTTCTGATTTTGCGAAAATTTCATTCTATAGTTTAATTTATTAAATTGTCTTTTCAAAAACCTATACAACTTCAAAATCGAATAAAAACTCGCCAAGAAATAGCAACTGCCCCAGACCACTTTTGTGCCAAAAAAATTAGGTCATGAAATTTGATGGTTTTTTTTTTCAACTTTGAGAAATTGATTAAAGGCAAAATTTTTTTTTGGTCTCTATACTTATAACTACTTATTACCACGTTGTTAACCTATTGCGCATTGAAACCGATAATGGAAAATTTTTTTTATAAAATTTTGAAAACTCCCTTTTCAAGTTTTAAAAAATTTTCTTTAACAAAATTCAAAAAAAAAAAAATGGATCTGGCACTTAAATGTTTTGTTAAATATATGTTAGAGATAAACAATGTGATTTTTTTTTGTAAATCCCTGTGCCAGAATTTTTTTGACAAATATTTTATTTTTGCGGATTTCGAGAAAAATGGAATTTTTGTAAAATATTCTGTTTATGTACTTTTTCTAAATACTTTATATCAAAAATTTATCAGTTCTCTACTTTTAAATGTGATATTATATCTTAATACCCTAAAAATAATATCACCCCATTAACTCTTTTGGAATTGGGGTCACATATAACCCCAAGCTAATAAAAAACAATTTATTCAAAAAATTCAAATATTTTGCAAATACTGTTGAATTTTTAAAAGCGTTACTTAAAATATTATAACCAAACATGTATGTTATCCGTTCCTAAAATTTGGAATAAATCGAACAGCGTTAACCCATTCCTTGACGAGGCAAAACTTTGAATTTTGCCATATTTAAAATTAAGTAAATACCTAAAAATAATGCATTGTTCTAGTAAACTAGACGAAATCTATAATATTAATGGGCTAGGCGATTTCTTGTGACCAATGTTTTGTTCTACCGTTTTATCCCGATTTTGACCAAACGTATATTATTTGGAAGGTATTTTTTTATAGCCGTTTTGCAGATTTACAGATTTTTAAATTTTTTCATTCATTTTGAGTAAATTGCATTTAAAGTTGCTACTAACACATACATAAAATTATACAATGCTATGTGTGTGTTTATTAAATTTGTTAATGTGTTTGTAATAAAACTGGGTTTGTTTTTTGTGTTAATGTGTGAATTGGCTATAATTGATTGGCATACTTTTAGGGACTTTATTCAATGAAAAAATAAAATTTCCTAAAATTTGCGCTCGAATTGCGAGGGCTGAAATCTACTAGTACTTATTATTGGTTGTGAAATAAAATTCTACTATATTTTGCGAAAATGTACCATTATGTGCTCCTAGAAAATTCATTCACTCAGAAAATTTGATAAATATTGATTTAAGCGATTTTGGGTCCCAGAAAATTAAAATTGCTTCAGCTATTTTAGTATTTCTGCAGAATTTTTATTATTTCCTCCATCGACATAGGAATCTAATGAAGATTTTAAAAAGAGTTACAATTACTGCACGGAATTTTTTGTAGAAAGAGGCGTTGAATTCGCAAAAGGTTTTAATAGTGTTAACAAATAATAAAGAAGAAATCCAGTTTTTACTCCAGATAGTAGAATCATACAAAAAAATCAACATCCTTCCTGTACAAAGTCAAGTTTAATTTAACAATATTGAGTTATACATAGTTCAACAATGTTCTTATTTTATTTGGAAACATAAAGATAGTTTTTAAAAATAATATAATTTTATAATAAAATTGGTTATAAGTTGTTTTAATTTATATTCGCGAGCAATAAGCAGACAATTGCACCAAATATATATCACAATGGATAATTTTGATCCCAGGAGCACTGACGGGTTAAATAAAAAAAATTATATTTCTTCAATTCTAAATAGTGGTATAATCGAGTTTAAAAGAAAAACTCGTTTTCGGTAATCTTTATTTTAAAATATCTTAAAAACCAAAGCTGGCCTTGGCAAATAATGGGTTAACGTTCTCGGATTTACCCCAAATTTTAGAAACGGAAGACATACACATTTGGTTATGTTTTAAAAATTCACAGTATTTGCAAAATATTTGAATTTTTTGAATAAATTGTCTTTTATTAGCTTGGGGTCATATGTGACCCCAATTCCCAAAAGTGTTAAAGTGGTCATATTATTTTTCTCCGAAACCTTAAGCTATTAAGATAAAATATAGCATTCAAAAGAAGAAAACTGATTAATTTTTGACATAAAGAATTTAGAAAGATAACATATACTGAATATTTCACAAAAATCCAATTTTTCTCGAAATCCGCAAAAATAAAATCATTGTCAAAAAAATTCTGGCACAGGGATTTACAAAAAAAAAATCACATTGTTTATCTATAACATATATTAAACAAAACCTTAAAGTGCCAGATCCATTTTTTTGAATTTTGTTTAAGAAAATTTTTTAAAACTTAAAAAGGAGTTTTCAAATTTTTATAAAAAAAATTTCCCATTTTCGGTTTCAATGCGCCATAGGTTAACAACGTGGTAATAAAACAATACTTCATTTCTGAGTACTTATAAGTATAGAGATCAAAAAACAAATTTTGGCTTTAATCAATTTCTCAAAATAGAAAAAAATGCCATCAAATTTCATGACCTAGTTTTTTAGGCACAAAAGTGGTCTGGGGCATTTGCTATTTCTTGGCGAGTTTTTGTTCGATTTTGAAGTTTTATAGGTTTTTGGAAAGATAATTTAATTTTGATATCGATTCATATAACAACTTGTCGGAAAACTTAAACTATAGAACGAAATTTTCATAAAATCTAAAATAAAGTCATATTTTCCCCATATAAACACACTTGAAATTTTCAATCGATTTCCGGCGCGACTTTTCTTTATCCGATTGCCCCCAAACTTCACATTTATAAGTTTTATATAGAAAGGAAACCAACTGGACCCTGCCTCTCTCCGTAATGGCATTTTCATTTTCATTTTCAAAACTAACACAAGAGTCGAGCTTTTATTAACTTAAATTGTGGGGGTTGAAGTGTCCTCTATCTGGTATGATCGTCTTGAATTAGGAGATGTTGATATCAACACCACAAATTTGTTTAATTAAACTACAACATTTTAGGCTTACTCAGAACAAGTATTGGAAGTGAAATTGAGTACTTCTTTCTTCACGTGACTACGAAGGAAAGGAGGAAACTTTTGATTGTAAGTGTGTATAGGCCACATAGAGACATACAAATTGACGTATTTATTAAACTTCTCAAAAATGTTTCGGTACAGTGCGAGGACATTGTCATTGTTGGTGATTTCAATAATAACCTATTCGTCAACAACCCGTTAATAGAGCCAAAGCTTCTGCTAAATCTCCGTCCGGTAAATTCGTTAACACCAACACACTTTCACAGATCTAACAATAGTTTGATAGACTTAGTATTTGTGAACCATCTTTCTAAAGTTCTACTATATCCAACAGCTCTCCGCAGTCCATTATATATGACTCAGTCCTTTTTATATGTCTTCTGTGTAATCAAGGATAATACATCTATAACTTATCGTAACTTCCGTAATATTAATTACACTACGTTACATCAACATGTAGATAACATCTGTTGGCCGCAGATTTACAGTCGATCCAAATGGAAAGAAATTCGCAAGATTGGTATAGGGCATAAAAACACCTCACCTTGTAACACTGATATTGATGTAAACTATATAAATGATGATAAGTTTGTAAATAATAATGTGGAATCGCCCGTATCCAACATTTATAATGATTTATGCATTGTTCCCATTGAAAATCCTTTTTTATTACCGTTGTGTAACCCAAGGTGAAATTCTAGAAAGTATCTTAGCCATAAAATCGAATGCTGTTAGTTTAGATGTAATGCATACTTTATTTTTAAAAGCCCTAATCCCCAAGCTCTTGCCTTTTCTTACTCATCAATTCAATACGATCCTTACAAAATCCGTATTTCCTGAAGGATGGAAACTCTCAAAAATTATTCCTTTTCATAAACAAAACAATGATTGCCGGCCTATTGCAATTCTTCACTTTTTATCTAAAGTAATGGAAAATGTCATGTGAAGACAAATGAATGATTATGTTGGTCAGAGAAATATTTTGTAGAATTTCCAGTCTGGATTTGTGAAAGGAAGAAGCTGTATAAGCAAAAAATTTTTTTTTGCAATATTTCAGCAGACAAGCAGACACTACGAGTTAAAATATATGCAGTAAAAGGCAACTTTTTGCCGTTTTCTACGATGGACAAGATTTTTAAGTTTCGTGGAACCAGGGCAAAATAGAATTTTACATATAAGTTTTTTATGACTACACCATTTCCAATTGAAATTGAAAACTTTTCAAATGAAGTTGAGAAAATTCTATTTGAAATTAAGATTTTTCATTTTTAATTGAGAAAATTCCAAATGAAATTGAGATTTTCCATTTGAAATTGGGAAAATTCCATTTGAAATTGAGAAAATTACAAATGGAATCGAGATTTATTCATTTAAAATTGAGAAAATTACATACTAATGCCTTTTTCTTTTCTGACAAAAAATGTCGCATTTTATTTACACTTTCTTTGAAAAGTGTATTTTTTTAAATATTCTAAATTAAGAGAACCTAATTTTATACATCAATCGAAAGGTCTCAAAGTGCTGAGTTCATAAAATGCAAAAAATTTTGATTATTATCCTCTTTGAAGTCATGGGGTGAAAATATTCAAAAAAGGGGAACAATGTGGAAATATTCTCTCACTATGACCTGAAAGAAGTCAATGTCTACAATTTTTTGAGATTTGCGAGTGCTCGACTTTGAGACCTTTCGATTGATGTACAAAATAAAGTTGCTCTTAATTCGGAATATATAAAAAGTACACTTTTCGAAAAAAGTACAAATAAAATGCGACATTTTTTGTCAGGAAAGAAAACGGCATAAATCGAGAAATTAAAAAGGAAATTGAAAATTTCAATTTTAAACTGAGAAAATAACATTGCACAAGAAGCACTGTGAGCAACATCGTGTCGGAATTGTGGAAGCAACCAACAGGGAAAGCGATTGATGTGAATTAGCTGTGTCATTGAATATTCCATTCAAAACTCACTCATCGTTGGGTAAAGGATGCGAAGAAAAAGAGGAGTTAAAAGGCCGTATTCTGTAGCTGACGCAGAAGTGGACATAATTGAAGAAAAGCCAGATATCACTCCCAAACAGATATCTGAGAAAACTGTTTCGAGGTTGGAAAAACGTGTAGCTATCTTAATTGTTTCAAACACCTTGCATGGAAGACTTTATACTCTAAAAGCCCTTCATGTTAAGCTAGTAGCAATAAGCAGCCATGATAATATAAGGAAACATATGAAATACGTCACTAAACTCAATTAATACCTCAGGGAAGGAAAGCAGGTGGTCTGGATGGATGAGACGAACTTTAATTTATTCTGCCGCAGGAAACACGGGTGGTCTAGAGTGGGTTGTCGGGTAATTCAGTCAATTCCTACCTCATGTGGCCCTAATGTGCATTTGAAAGGAGCTATAGGAGCATCTGGTGTTCTTCTAATGGGTGAAAGGGCTCTTACAGAAATGGTGAAAGGAGCTGGTTTCAGTTTGCGATAACGAAATTTGAAATTTTCTCAATTTCAAATGAAAAATCTCAAATTTATTTGGAATTTTCCCAATTTCAAATGAAATATTTCAATTTTATTTGGAATTTTCTCAATTTCTGTTGAAAAATCCCAATTTCGCTTGGAATTTTCTCAATATCAATTGGGAACGGTGTAGTTGAATTATTTAGCGAATAAATTTCAAACTAGCAAAAAAAAAAAAAAAAAGAACTGTAGTAAATACCAGGCAGACTATTTATGACTTAAGCCATGTGTCCACTACCAAGTTTTCTTGCGGAAGTTGCTTCCAGAAGTGACTTCCAGAAGTTTTTGTTGTGTAAGCACGTATTAGAAGTTGACTTCCAAAAGTAACGGCTTGCAGAAGTTACTTGCAGCAATTATGTGGAAATAAGTGTTTGTTGCTTGCTAGAAGTAACTTGAACGAGTTGCTTTGAACTGCAAGTGTTTTGAAGACTTGCAGAAGAAAGTTTGTGGTATTCTCTTCTGTTTACAATTTTGTGTTTTATTTGTTCTTTTTTTTTTTGTAATTCATCTTTATTTATTGAATCTTCACATAAGTTATTCAAATCTTAAAACTAAAACTTAAAAATTAAATCCAGCCAGTGCCAGACAAAACTTCATTTATTCTATATACATAATCTAATGATAAAAAACTGTTTGTATACCAATCCATTTTTCATCCAATGAGATCAACAGTCTCCCTCCTTCTTAAGCGTTGGTGGATACGATTGTTCATTAAGTTACGTGCTAGAGGATTCGGGTGAGATTCTAGCTTTTCCAAATAGTTTGAACTAAATCTAGTGATTTCGTACTTCACTAGAGAAACATTTAAGTCTCTGTGCAAATGTGAGTTTCTCACGTATCATGGTGCGCCTGTGATCATTCTCAGAATCTTGTTTTGGCATCTTTGTATTCTTTCTGTGTTTGAAGCTGAGGCTGTTCCCCATAACTGAATACCATAGCACCAAATGTATTTGAAAATCGAGTTAGCCATGTGAATTGGACTAATTTAAATTTTATTTGTGTTAATTTAGCATATATTTGGTTTTTCCAGGTAAACCGGCGATCAAGATGTAGTCCGAGATATTCAACAGAGGAATGTTGAGGCATGGGCTGGTTCCTAATTCGAATTTGAGGGCAAGTTCCCCTTCTAAGGGTAAAAGTTACGTATCTAGCCAATCTTCCAACTGTTCAATATGGCTCTGTAAAAGAAGAGATGCTGTTGAGGGATTTTCGTGTACGCTTAAAATTGCAGTATCATCCGCAAAAGTCGACGTAAGTGTATTTTCATTTGTTGGCATGTCTGATGTGTAAAGGATGCACAGAAGCAGGCCCAAGATACTACCTTGTGGTACACCAGCATGAATTGCCTGTGGAGGGCTCACAAAGCTTTTCTCTTTTATAGAGAATTTTCTATTAATTATATAGCTCTCCATTAGCTTATGTGTGTTCGGGGCAACAGCAGTTTAACTTTATAGAGGAGTCCCTCATGCCAAACTCGGTTGAAGGCTGGCGAAACGCCTACAAAAAGTGCAGAGCAATACTTTCTCTCTTCAAAAGCTCTACTTATGGCACTTACAATTCTGTGAACTTGCTCAGTGGTGCTGTGTTTTCCAGTGATGCAAAATGTGGCACAATTGGTCCATTTGTGGCACTTTTGAATGTTTTATGGCCCTGTGGTACACTCTTATCTGTTTCGGCCCTTTCAGCTCAAAATTCAACTAAAGGCCAGTTTACACTATCACACTTTGTATGTTATGAAATTGACAGTCTGTAGGATTTTATTTCCGAAGTTCGATGGTTTTAAAAACATTTCTAAAAACTTTCCATTTTCATCGGGCCAGAGTTGTTTTTTTGGTAATATTAAAAATAAAGGTAAACAAAAACAAAGGAAGTGGATATAAAATATAAATTTCAAAATGAATTTGTTTGTTATTCTAAACAGCTGTTTTCATAAGACTTGAGTGTGATGGCCTAAGAATATAGAAATAATGTCGGTATGACTTTATGACAGTCCGATGAATTTCATCGGATTTTTATTTCGAAAAATCTGATGACTGAGTGGTATCGTGTATATGGGCCTTAACTTGTTCAAACCGTTCAGTATATTTTTCAGTATAATTCTTTTCCTGTTTCGAACACTACTTTTATTTACAACATTGTTTTGTTTGTCAAAGAAAAAACTCATACTTTTATTTGCAAATCTGTCTTGTTTCAAATAAAAACGTCATGCCTTTTTACATAACATTTTTGGAATATAAAAGAAAAAAATATGATTTCGGAGATTTTTATTTAAACTGGTTTCCAAAATTTGTAGCATTGCACCACTTGTTATTAAACTTTTTCCAAACGAAGCAGACAAACTTGAACAAATAAATTGTGTATATAGGGCACTATCGGAATTTCCAGAATTTAAAAAGTTTAAAAATTTAAGTGTAAGTCAATTTTGGAAAAAGATTTCGATGATAAAAAATTTATTAGATGAACCTTTATATATTCTTCTTCATATTCCACACTCCTCAGCATGTGTAGAAAGAATTTTTTCTTCCCAAAATTTGATTAAAACTAATATAAGGAATTAATATAGTCGAAAGATTTAATGAAATTTAACTCTGGTAATTGTTATGATAAAGATATTTTAAAACTTATAACCCAAAAAGTGTTACAAACAGTAATATCGTAATTGAGAAACTGTTGGACTAAAAACTTGGGTATTACATACAATAAAATTACAATATCATATAAAATAGGTTTTTTAACTACAATTTTTTTTTTAATTACGTATAAAATATGTATTTCTTTAATATAATTTTAACAAAAAATACTTTTAAATAATGTCAATTTTCGTTTTTAACATTTGCTTTTGTTCTAAATGAAATAAAACACCGTTTTTATTTGAATAAAATGATAATAATCGAAAAAAAATTTTTTTGCCCTATGAAAGGTATTTTGGCCCTTTCAAATTGTCAATTTGGCCCAATACAAAAAAGCTTAAAATCCAACCCTGGTGTTTTCGAGTGAAACCAAATTGATGTGCTGGAATGACATTATTTTGATCTACGGATATTGTAAGTTTGTTTACCAAAATTCTCTCGAATAATTTTGACAAGTTCGACAGTAAACTTTTAGGTCTATACGAATCGATCTTTGTGTGATCTTTACCTGGTTTAGGTATCATAGTAATAAAATAGAAAACAGAGAAATTTTATATGTTGTTTATGGCTTAATTTCGTTTTTTCCGATGGCGAGTGGATAATGTTTTAATTTTTAGATGTACGCGTTGAAGAACATGTTCTGTTTTTTTTAAGCAGTACACGTGCAAGAAAACGAACTTAAAATAAAGCTACACTCGAATCTGTATGGTTTATGTGTGTTCGAAACAAAAAATACGTGATAGAAAAATGTTCGTGTAGATAATGAAATACCAAAATGAAACACAGTCATGATTGTGTTGGGCACCGTACAAAATTTAGAAACACACATAATTAATATGAAAATAAAAATATATGTTTGTTGGTCTGAGCTATGTTTGTTTACATATAAAGGGTGATTTTTTAAGAGCTATAGGAAAGTTTTCCAAAAAAAAACACATAAAATTCAGAAAAATGCATAAAATCTTTATTTGAATCGATAGTACGGTCCATATAATTTAATGTTTGAAGATTATTTCATGCAAATGTTGACCGTGACTGTGCCTCAAATGGTCCATCCGCTTAGTCCAATTTTGGCATACTCTTTCCAACATTTCGAATAAATGCTTCAAAGTTGTCTTCCAATGCGTCAATTGAAGCGGGATTGTCTGTATAGACATGAGCTTTAACATAGCCCCACAAAAAATAGTCTAAAGGCGTTAAATCACACGATCTAGGCGGCCAATTGACCGGACCCGAAAGTGAAATAAAATGTTCACCGAACTCGCCTCTCAATAAGTACATTGTTGCGCGTGCTGTGTGGCATGTGGCAATGTCTTGTTGAATCCACATGTCATGCAAGTCAAGCTCTTGCATTTTGGGTAAAAAAAAGTTGGATATCATCTCTCGGTAGCGCTCACGATTCACAGTTACGTTACGATTCGCATCTTTGAAGAAGTACGGTCCAATGATGCCACCAGCCCATAAACCGCACCAAACTGTGACTTTTTCTGGATGCATTGGTAGCTCTTCCAATGCTTCTGGCTGATATTCACTCCAAAATCGACAATTCTGCTTAGTTACGTACCCATTGAGCCAAAAATGAGCTTCGTCGCTGAACACAATTTTTCGGTAAAAAAGTGGATTCGGCCAACTTTCCAAGAGCCCATTCACCAAAAATTCTACGTTGCGGTAGGTCGTTCGGCTTCAATTCTTGCACCAGCTGTATTTTGAAAGGCTTCACACCTAAATGCTTCCGCAAAATTTTCCACGTTGTTGAGTAACAGAGGCCCAATTGCTGCGAACGGCGACGAATCGATAATTGATGGTCATCATTAACACTGGCCGATACAGCTGCGATATTTTCTTCAGTTCGCACTCTACGTAAGCGTGTTGGTGGTTTAATGTCCAACAATGTAAATTTGGTGCGAAATTTAGTCACAATAGCCCGATAGCCGCTTCAGTGGGTCGATTAAACTGACCATAATATGGAAGAAGCGCGCGATGAACTTTCTTAACAGAGCACGCATTTTGATAATAAAATTCAATAACTTGCAAGCGTTGTTCGTTTGTAAGACGATTCATGGTTAAATTATAGACCAAACTGAAGATGTTTGACAATGAAACAAAGCACGAACGTGCGTCAGCTGTTTAAACCAGCGTTGCCAAAAAGATAATAGCTAAAAAATCACCCTTTATGTACGAGTTTTTTATTCAGTGTGTGTTTTTTTTTCTGAACTCCGATACAAACACATCAATACAAAGATAAACACAAAATTTCCTGTCAAATGTGCGTTGCCAACTTGACTGTAAGTTTTTTTTAACAAAGTTAAATTTTATAAACTGTGTATTTAAGTTATGTTAAATTTTATTTAAAATTTCTTATTGCCTTTAAAATCATTTACACAAAAAAGAACAAATCCATTGTAAATAGCTAAAGCTATAGATACAAATACAAAAGGAATAGAGTAAAAAAAGTGTAGGCGTAGAATACTAAAATAAACAAACGTCATGTGATGATTCGTATACGAATATATACACACGTGCAATTTTCTAATTCTGTACAGCGGCAAAATAATACAAAAATGTCTAAAGAATTTTAACCTATTACGACAACAGCTTAAAAATAGACGAGAATTATAGGTAGAGAGTTTTGGAAACGACATTTCATTACAATGTTTACCCCATCACCAATGCAACAATTTGTTTATAGGGCTTTATATCATTGACCTGGATTTAAGGTAACAAAATAAATATAAAAGAAAAGTAAAATGAAAAATACATACATACATATTTGACTTGTCAAGTCTTATCAACAACAAATCTTTGAAGGCTCACAGAACATCAAAATACAAACAACAAGAAAATGTGTAACAAAATAGAAACGATTGCCTAAACGGTCTCTACAATTGTTTCAGCAAATAAGAACAATACGAAAAACCATTATATGATACCCTACATCTTGTAGTTTTTTCTAAAGTAGGTCTAATATGAAATGATTAAGTTGAGTTTGTTATTAGCTAACAAGAAGTACATTTCTAAATTTCATCTTTAGACTTAAATTTTAGATCGATTAGGAAAGTGATTCTGAATAAATTTGTAGTCACAAATATCAGCTGAAACTCTTGCCATGTGCTTGTGTGCTACATAACATTTTCATATATATTTATGTGTTTTTATTTATTTTTTTATTGTCTACAATAAGTATTTTCCTCCTCACGTGACTTTGAATTTCGACTCTTTTTTGCTGTTGTATTGTTTGCTCACTCAAATTTTCGTTGCTCTTATTTATACAACAACAACAAAAAAAAAAAAAGTATTTTCTCTTAATTTTTTTTTACTTAATGAATGAACGAAAAATAACCGTTGAATTTATAACAGTTAAAAATATCTTTTGCCGAAAACCCCCTCTCCCCACCCCCCCCCCCCCTCTTGAATAGAGAGCATGCCAAGTAATTGTCGCGTGAGTCATGTCTTTTTTTTTCTTTTATTTTTGTTTTTGGCCCAATATTTTTTTTTTTCCAATTGTATCATTTATATTATTTTTCAACATTAAAGTTAGCAACCAATCAACCCACTAGAGTTTTGGTTTTCGGAGTGTTCGTGTAACACGCCATGAGTGACGCCAATAAGATGTTTTTAACAAACTATTATGTCAGTGTTTACTCCTTTAGTCGTATATATGTACGAGTATGTATGTATGTATGTATAAGTAGGCAAAACATAAAACATGTATGCACAAAACTAGTAAAATGCGAGCCCCTCCCGTAGATTTTCTTTCATTTCTGACCGATTTAGTTTGTTTCTTTTTGTTGTGTCTGCTTTAAAATAATAATATAAAGAAATAATACGAGTAATAATACGAGTAATAGTAAACATTTCATTATGCGAAAATTATGGTTGTTGGAACGTGACTGCGTTTTTTCTTTTATAGGCATTTTAATTATGTTAGAAACACGGTGAGTTATACAGGGGCTAGAGTTAAATGTTGAACATTCTATTAATTTTTTTTTGCAATTACGAACAAGAGAACTATTCTAATATTTAAGTTTTCGAATACACCTTAAATTTACTCCAAGCCAACATAATCCATATGCGCTAAAGTGAGCTTTCCAGAAGTAAAGATGACGTCAGAAGTTTGAAAAAAATTAGTTTGGTAAAATGTGTCAACTTTATAAAATATACGTTTTAAGTTTCAAGGTGCCACGTTATTTCGTACTTTTGATGTGTAAACATCTATACGCGCAGGGGGGTAAATTTCTATTTCACAATACAATCACAAAAACTGCGTAACTCATATCGGTGTGAGCTGAAGCAGATAACGCTGTGTGACTTATGATTGTATTGATGAAAAAATTATGATATAACATTGTTTTTTTATGCCACTTTTTTAAAAGCGTCATCTATGTATCACTTATATACGTTTATATTGGGATATTTTTAATGTTTTACAGCAAAGGGTTGTTGAATTAGCTGAAACAGTTTTTGCTATAAGTGATAAATAGATGACGCTTTCTGTTTGATTTTAAAAAATGACATAAAAAAATTTTTAATTACCAGATGTTTACACATCTTCCCTGTGATCGGACTCACATGATTTTTTTTTTTGAGCTATCAAAAGTAAACGATCTCAGCGAATATATATAAATGGAAAAAATTGGTTACCGTTCATTTGAAAAGTCTCGGTCCAATCATCACGCTGTGCGACAGCACTTATTACACTTCAACAAGACCATGTTAATAAGAAAGAAGATATCGTATATAGTAAGACTATGTTCTCTGTTCTATTCTTCTTTATAAAGGACTTTAAAATTATGGGGATATTAAAAATTTCAAAAAATTAATTTAAATATTTCCATCCATATGTCAATATGAAAAAGGATTAACTTTGACATCGTCACGCACAGTCACCGAGAGATTAAAACCTCACTTCCCCTCATCCGATCGATCTGAAACTTTGTCCATAGACTTGTTTTGTCACGGAGAGATTCAAAACTGATATGCATAAGGAAAGAAAGAGTTTTAATAAAAAGTTTGTTTTTATGGGTTAGATTATTTATTAGAATCAATTTTGATCAAATAATCTTTCGAAATAAAGGAATAAAATAATATGGCATAAGTTTGAGGTTGTACATTTTTACATATTTTGCTTGCATATTTTTGCTACTGTATGGTTTTTATTGTATATTTTTGAACGTTTTTGCATATTTTAAATCTTTTAAAAATTAAAATATGATTTAAATATATTTTTAGTTTATGCTTAAAAAATATAAAGAAATTATTTATATAAATAATAATTTAATTTGAGTTTATTTCACGTAGTATTTCGTAGCGTTTCTTTTTACAAATTTTTAACAGGAAGTATCTTTTTCATAAAAACCACCGTTTACAATTTCAACAAAGAATCTTTTATTTAAGATACCTGCTTAATAAAAGGTACCGCAATACTAGAAGGTATCTTTAATAAAAAAATCATGTGAGTCCGATCACAGGGAAGATGTGTAAACATCTAGTAATTAAAAATTTTTTTATGTCATTTTTTAAAATCAAACAGAAAGCGTCATCTATTTATCACTTATAGCAAAAACTGTTTCAGCTAATTCAACAACCCTTTGCTGTAAAACATTAAAAATATCCCAATATAAACGTATATAAGTGATACATAGATGACGCTTTTAAAAAAGTGGCATAAAAAAACAATGTTATATCATAATTTTTTCATCAATACAATCATAAGTCACACAGCGTTATCTGCTTCAGCTCACACCGATATGAGTTACGCAGTTTTTGTGATTGTATTGTGAAATAGAAATTTACCCCCCTGCGCGTATAGATGTTTACACATCAAAAATATGCAAGGGGCAAATCGTCGCATTCAATATCGAATAAAATCAGTCGAAATTGCATATTTTGGTTTATTATTTAAAGAAGACGGACAATCGTCAGACCTCGTTCCACTTTTACTATTAACTATGGATAATAACTTGCTATCTGTGACAGAGTTAAATTACGCTTTGTATATTATTTGGGAAAATATAAAAATAATTTCGATTGAAAAATTTCGATAATGAATGCGACGATTCGACCCCAGATATTTGTAAAGTGTGAAATTGGTTTAAAATCACGTGATTTTACTAAAAAACTTTTTAAACTCTAATACCGGTTACATGTGTTTATTATTTTATTTATTTATTAAAAATAATATTAAATGCAGTGATAATTGTTAAATATATATATAATAAGTTGTAGTGTTACGAATAACTTTAAATGATTGAGAAAATTAATTATAAATTTTTATAAAAATAAATGTTTAATAAAATAGCAACATTCAATATGGAATACCGAAATTAGGCCCGTTTTAGAAAAAAACGTTTTTATAACGCTATTCGCTCCCTGATTTAATCTCCTTACACTTCATTTTGTCTCCAAACACTTCCAATAAAGTGTGCCTTCAATTTATCTCCAAACACTTACTTTTGCCTAGGCTATTAATATTATAGATTTATTGTATTATTGTATTATTTAAAAAAATTTTGTTTTATTATGAAAAATAGTAATAACTACTAAAAATGTTTATTAATGAAAGTTGTCAACATATAATTGTGTCAATATTACTATATTGAAAAAAGAAAAAAACAGAAAAAACATTTCCAAATAGAGTAAAGACGCGGTTTTCTTTAGAACTCAAATAAAACTAAACAAAATACCGAAATATTTTGGTGCAATTCTGGAAATCATTGTGGTTTGTGAATAGAAACATATATTCAAGCAGAAAGCGCTATCTACATGTGTATAGCAAGCAACTGCTATGTTTGTCATACTTGATGGTTGCCAGGCGCGGATCCAGCTCAAGCTTTTGGGGGGGAAACTTTTTTGATTTTATTTTTTTTTTTAATTTGAAAATCATATTTTTTGTTTAGGTGTTTTACATAAGTTCATTATTTTTTAATGAGGTTGTGCTTTATAGAAAAAATTTTAAATGAAACAAAAAAATTTTAAAATTTGCTTTAACAGTTTATTATAAAAAATAACATAAAAAAACAAAACTAAAAAGAAATAAAAATGAATTCTGTGCAACAATTAAAATTAATTAGTCTTTACAAAAAAATTAGAAAACGCAAATAATTAGTCTTCTCATAAAAACTAAAAATTTATATATTGCAAAAAAAAATTATTAATAATTTGATTTAAATTATTTTAATATAATTCAAATTGGTCAATAAAAAAAATATAAAAAACACAACAGTTTAAATAAATTATTTTTTACATTAAGAAATTGCATAAAAGTATTGAAAAAATATTCCAAATTAGTGTTAAGTAAAAGTTTTAAAATAAAACTAAAAGAGAAATTAATTGTCATAATTTAGTAAGATTATAAGATACATCGTTTTTTAAATAATTTTGGTTTCGATTTTGAAAATAAATTGCTTATCGGTCAAGCGAATTTTAGATAAAGCATTACGATTTTTATTTCTTTCGTTACAGAATCTTTTTAAAAGTCTCCAAATCCTTTTTTTAACACGTAAATGTTGTACATTAGCCATCGTAGGTCCTTGAACATTCTCAACGTCATTATATAAATTAATTCAACTTTTGACAGTGTTAAACCAAGCATTTTAAGATTTTTTTTGAAATTCTGTAAAGTAAAAATTGCTAAATCCACAAAAAGTTGACATGATATATCTAAAAATCCGATTGACAGATCTATTTCATTTCAGAATCGTCAATAATTATGACTATTTAAAAACAAATTTTAAATTTTTAAACATTTGGAATCTTTAACCCTTTGCGCTGCAAAACCCATTAATCGATTGTTAAATTTATATTTTTAACTGATTTGGAATATTTTTCCATATCTTTCCGTAATATGACTATGTTCAAAACAAAATTGTACATTGAATAAATCAATTAATTTCAATTTATTTAAATTAAAAAAATATTAATAATAATAAATAAATAAACAAAAACTCAACAAGAACTAAAAATTAAATCCATACATAAAATTAGTAAGCTAGGCTTTCAATAAAAATTAAAAATACATATATACATACATTGCAAAACTAAAAATAATAGGTCTTATAGTAAAAAAATAAAAATACATATATTGCCAAAAATATATTTTCATCAAATAAATAATTTGTGATTTCGTTGTGAGGCAAATTTGTCTAAAACATCGTTTGGATTAATATCAATATTTTGATGGATATGCATCATAGCTAATCCATTTTGCCTGTTCTCCGTCATTGTCGACCTAACCCATGTTTTAATATGACGAAGAGTGGAAAAAGACCTTTCAGCAGTAGCATTACTGACAGGCATCGAAGCAAAAATTTGGAATATTATCCTTAACTTTGGGTAAATGTCTTTATCACAGCTTTCTAAACAATTTAACACATTATTTGCAAGATCTTTAGAAATTTTCCATTTTTGTTGCCAGTGAAGAATTTCAGCTTCAACTTTTGCTAATAAAAGTTTTTTATCTGTTTTATGAAATATAATTAGATCATCTACCAGTTGTGGTATTAAAAGTTTAATATCTGAAAATGAGATATTTACTATATTATAGGGTAGTAGTTTAGTGATATTAAATAAATTAAGAACGTCTTTCGAAGAACGTGTTTTTAAATCTGATAAAATAGTTTCTATTAGGGGAATGTAACCCACAACGCGATAGTTCTCTTGCACATCTTTAATTGGATGATTTCTTTCATATCGCGACTTCTCAATTGGAATTTCCATTCCAACGCAAATAGCTTCTGCTTTTTCAAAAATTATTTTGAATTGTTCTTATATATTAATTGTTCTTATATATATTATTACTATATATTAAAAAACTTGTATTTATTATTCACTTAAAATTTGATTATTATGTAATTTTTATTCTTTTAACTTTCACTTGTACTGTTTTGCAACAGGTGTAGATTTAGAACAGCTGTTTAAATCCTTAAAGATTTCGAACAAAATGTCGCCAATTAAAAATCTCCAAATTTCGAAATATTTTAACTTTATAAAATTATACAATTGGAAACCAATTAGAATTTGTATTCAAAATAACTTTCAAATAGTAAATGTTATTAAGCATGAACTCCAACCGGATGTTGATTCTTAATACTTACTATCACTTATAGATGGCACATTTTTGCAGTTAACATTTATACGGTATTTTATTCACTCTAGTTGATGTTATATTTTCATATATGTAAAATATTTGCAATCAAATATTTGGATAACAACAACAAATTATTTATTGAAATGTTAAGGAATTTTTTTTAGTAGTTGCAAAACGTAAATCACTTAGATTGCTTTTTTTTAACCGAGTTGGGGGGGGGGAAATATCCCGTTCCCCCCCCCTGGATCCGCGCCTGATGGTTGCAGTTGTATGCTATACATTCATGGCGCTTTCTGTTGGTTGATGAAACAGCTAAATAATTGTAGCTTCCATTTCCGTAAATAGTTCCGCTTCCGTAAGGGAAGTTTGTGATTTTTACCCCCCTGATCGCATAGATGTTTACACATCAAAAATCATATTTTCCATAAGTAAAACTTTTACAAAAATGTTTTGAAACAAAACTAAAATTTGCATATTTATTAGAGTATTAATTGTAATGTGTCTGAAAATGACTACGAATCTAACAAACAAAAATTTTCGCTTCAAAGCATCAGTTCAAATATGTATATGTAAAAAGTGCGATATGTAGTATGTAAAAACCGTACATCACATATGGTAACTCTAACGAAATTGAGAATAGTGGAAATTAGAAGTATTAATGCAAAAATATTAAAAAAATTCAAAAATAACTTTTGTTTGTTTGGACAGAGTTGTATCTTCTTAAATTAATACGAAGTAAAAGCTGTATGGTATGAAAACTGATTCTAACCACACTGCTCGTAGGCCTGACTTTAGGTGAGTGTGTTAAAGTGCTGACCAAAAAATGTAAGTGCGAGTGTACGCGAAGGTTCAGGGTTCAAACCTCACGGCCGCCCTAAGTAGAAAAATTTCATATGGAAACAATAAATTCAATTACATAACAATTATCACGATTATCAATAAATCGCTGATGAAGGCTCAAATGCCAGAAACCGGACCGATTAGGAATACATACAGTTTAGTTATGAATTTTTGAAATATATGCTTTATTCTCCTCTACCACGCACCATTGAAAACTGAAAAATAACTTTTTCATGACAACTAACTTTTTCATAAAAAGTACTTGTAACAGTTTCAGCAAAACCCTATTTACAAAAAGTTCCTTTTCTACAAAAAGGACTTTTTTCAAAAAATTATATTTATACAAAAAGTAACTGTACAAAAAAGTATATTTTTTTTTTACTAAGAGCAACTTTTTTTTCTAAAAGTACATTTTTACAAGTACAGTGGGTGTCAGATTATTTGATACAAGCAAAACCGAAATATAAAAATCGTTGAAATTCTTCTAAAACTAAATGAAATTTAAAAAAAAAATTAAAAGACAGTTTAATAAGAAACATTTTTACTTCAAAATTAGTAATTTATTTATTTCATATTTTATACTCTTCTAAAAAAATAATAACAAAATTAGAAAAAAGTAAATTTTCAAATTGATCAGCTTATTTGATGCAACATGTTATGAACTAATACATAACATGCGTTTTGGTCAAAAAGTTATTTTAATATTTTGTATGGTAACCCTTTTGCTCTATAACAGCTTTAAGCCGATTTGGCATGGAGTCAACAAGTTTTTGTGCTATTTCTGGCGTTATTTTGTTCCACTCCTCTAGCAATGCAGTTTTCAAGGTTTCTTTGCTTGAAATGTTGTGGTTTCTGATTTTGTTTTCCAATAATGCCCATAAATTTTTAATCACTTTTAAATCTAGAGACTGTGCAGGTGCTTCCATTAAATGAGGACAATTCCACTTAAGCCAAGTCTGAACTACACTTGATTTGTGTTTAGGTTAGTTATCCTGGTAAAAACGGAAGTTGCTGCTTAAACCTAGTTTTGCAGCACTTTGAACCAAGTTCCCCCTAAGAATGTTCAGATATATTGTTTTGTCCATGTTACCTTCTATAAAAACTAAATTTCCAACACCTGTTGCGGCCATACAAGCCCACACCATAACGCTCCCACCACCATGTTTTACAGTCGCACGTAGGTTTTTTAATTGTAGCTCTGTATTAGGCTTCCGCCAAACGTAAGACCTTCCATCTGAGCCAAATATGTTAAATTTTGACTCGTCAACAAAAATTACGGTATTCCAGAATTCAATATTTTTTGAGACATGGGTATTTGCGAAGGCTAGCCGGGAGATTTTATTTTTTTTTTTTTTTTGCTTATAAATAGCTTTTTCAGCGGTACTCGACCATGAAAGTCATGTGAGCGTAACACACGCCGAATTGTTGGTGCACTAGAGTTTTTGCCAATACTATTGCGCACTTCATCAGCCAATTTTTGTACCGATAACCTTGGGTTTTGATTAATTTTTCTTATAATCCATCGTTCGTCGCTTTGACTCAGAATTTTATTTGGTGCAATTCTTCCCTTGTTTTTTACTCTATTCTCCTGCAAAAAGCGCTCTATTGTGTGTTGAACTGTAGATGTAGCTAAATTTACTATTTCTGCTATTCTACGTTGAGTTCTTCCAATTTTAAAATGTTGAACGACCAACTCTCGTTGCTCTATGGTTGTGCGTCGACCCATATTTAAAAACACCTGCTTATAACACTTGAACTTCCGAGAAAAGACTAAAATTATGCAAAGAGTAATAGAAAAGACAAACCCAAAAGAAACTGAAAAATAATTGAATTCTATTTTAAAACATAACGGTCATTATAACTGTTAGAAGTTCACTGCATCAAATAAGGTGATCGATTTGAAAAAGCTGCATTTTTTGTTTGTGTTATTTTTTTCACAGAAAAAATGTTGCCATTTAAAATGTTTTTTAAATATTTTCTATATTTGATTAGGAGTTAAAGCGGTTTTACTTTGTTGGGTTTGCTTGCATCAAATAAGCTGACAGCCACCGTATATTTTTTTACAAAAGGTAACTATTTACAAAAAGTTCTTTTTTTTTACAAACATTTCCTTTTTTTACAAAGATTACCTTTCTTACAAAAGATACCCTTTTTACAAAAACAATCTTTTTCATAAAAACCTATTTTCAAAAAGGTACCTTTAATACAAAAATTAAATTTTTTACCAAAAGTACCTTTTCTACAAAAGGACTTTTTTTCAAGGATTATCTCTATACAAATTTTATACAAAAATTATAATATACTTTATTTTTATTACTATTTTTTTATATTTTAATGCATATTATTAATGTTAAAGATTTATATGTTTAAAAATCATGAATGTAAATATTTTTTTTTTCCGATGATAGAGCGCACGCAGGCGCCGCAATTTTAATAAAATCTATTATAAAAAAAATCATATGAGTCCGATCACAAGGGAGATGTGTAAACATGTAATAATCAAAGAAAACATCAACATCATATTTTCCAGTGCATAAAAAATAAGTCGATTATGCTGTTTTCTGAAATTCAATTGATGTTTTCTGAAATGCAATTGATGTTTTCTGAAATACAATTAATGTTCTCAGCAATTCAAATAATGCTTTTTGAAATTCAATAGATGTTTTCTGAAATTCTAATTAAGTTTTCTGAAATTCAAATGATGTTTTCTGAAATACAATTGATGTTTCCTGAAATACAATTGATGTTTTCTGAAATTCTATTGATGTTTTCTAAAATTCAATTGATGTTTTCTGAAACTCGAATGATGTTTTCTGAAATTATATTGATGTTTTCTGAAATTCTATTTATGTTTTCTGAAATTCAAATGATGTTTTCTGAAACTCGAATGATGTTTTCTGAAATTCAAATGATGTTTTCTGAAATTATATTGATGGTTTCTGAAATACAATTGATGTTTTCTGAAATTCTATTTATGTTTTCTGAAATTCAAATGATGTTTTCTGAAATTCAATTGATGTTTTCTGAAATTTTATTGATGTTTTTTGAAATACAGTTTATGTTTTCTGAAATTCTATAGATGTTTTTTGAAATTCAGTAGATGTTTTCTGAAATTCTATAGATGTTTTTTGAAATTCAATAGATGTTTTCTGAAATTCTAATTAAGTTTTCTGAAATTCAAATGATGTTTTCTGAAATACAATTGATGTTTCCTGAAATACAATTGATGTTTTCTGAAATTCTATTGATGTTTTCTAAAATTCAATTGATGTTTTCTGAAACTGGAATGATGTTTTCAGAAATTATATTGATGTTTTCTGAAATTCTATTTATGTTTTCTGAAATTCAAATGATGTTTTCTGAAACTCGAATGATGTTTTCTGAAATTCTATTTATGTTTTCTGAAATTCAAATGATGTTTTCTGAAATTATATTGATGGTTTCTGAAATACAATTGATGTTTTCTGAAATTCTATTTATGTTTTCTGAAATTCAAATGATGTTTTCTGAAACTCGAATGATGTTTTCTGAAATTCTATTTATGTTTTCTGAAATTCAAATGATGTTTTCTGAAATACAATTAATGTTTTCTGAAATTATATTGATGTTTTCTGAAATTCAATTGATGTTTTCTGAAAATTTATTGATGTTTTCTGAAATACAGTTTATGTTTTCTGAAATTCTATTGATGTTTTCTGAAATACAATTGATGTTTTCTGAAATTCTATTTATGTTTTCTGAAATTCAAATGATGTTTTCTGAAATTTTATTGATGTTTTCTGAAATACAGTTTATGTTTTCTGAGATTCTATTGATGTTTTCTGAAATACAATTGATGTTTTCTGAAATTCTATTTATGTTTTCTGAAATTATATTGATGATTTCTGAAATACAATTGATGTTTTCTGAAATTCAATTGATGTTTTCTGAAATTCGAATGATGTTTTCTGAAATTATATTGATGTTTTCTGAAATTCTATTTATGTTTTCTGAAATTCAAGTGATGTTTTCTGAAATTCTATTGATGTTTTCTGAAATTCAATTGATGTTTTCTGAAACTCGAATGATGTTTTCTGAAATTATATTGATGTTTTCTGAAATTCTATTTATGTTTTCTGAAATTCAAATGATGTTTTCTGAAATTATATTGATGGTTTCTGAAATACAATTGATGTTTTTTGAAAGACAATTGTTAAATGTTTAGAAAAGAACATATCATAATTTTTTCACCAATACAATCATAAGTCACACAGCGTTGTCTGCTTCAGCTCACACCGATATGAGTTACGCTGTTTTTGTGATTGTATTGTGAAATAGAAATTTACCCCCCTGCGCGTATAGATGTTTACACATCAATATGAAATACTAGATCCCATTCAAAAAATTTTTTTGGAAGCAGCCGGTGTGAAAGTCATATGTGATAATAATGCTTTTAATATATATTCCATTTACTTCCCGCCAGACATTCAGTAAAATGTCTAGATTATGAAAACTTTTTTAAAAAACTTGGCCCAAAAATCATATTCTAGGGATCAAAATAAGAAACTTTGCCCAAGTAACCATACCTCTAAAACGAATTCTGATGTCCCGACTTTTGACCTGTCTGTCTGTCTGTCTGCCATGGGGCAACCCCATTGCCCCTCATGCAATTGTTGTGACTACAGATTAATTTTGGGGTAATCACGCAGAGTCACGCATAGTCACGGAGTGATCTAAAAGTTATTTACCCTCATCCGATCGATCTTTTTGATTAACATATCATAGTCAAGGCGTATGATTATTATTTATTAGCAGAGTAGAAGATACGTATACGTATGGGTGTTAATTTTAATATTAAATCAAACAAAGTCAGCCCAATTCTAAACAAAAATGGTGATTTTTTTAAATGTTTGTATGTGTAACCCCCAGGGGGTTCCAGGGGGTATGCCACTGGCATGGGTGGGTCGGCCCTCTAAAGTTAGTGGGGGTCGATCATACATTTGGACTCGATTGGGGCACTCTAAATGGGTCATAGTGAGACGGACAGACAGACTGGTCAAAAGTCGGGACATCAGAATTCGGGCAGAGTTTCTTATTTTGATCCCTAGAATACGATATTTCTTGTAACTTAGGCGATTTTTAAATCGACCCGCCCTAATACATAAGGATCTCGGTATATCAACAATAAAAGACGAAATCAACAAGTTTAGTGAAAGATAACTTGATAGACTAAACAATCATTGAAACGTTTTAGCTTTTAATCTATAAGATGACAGTGAGGAAATACATAGGCTAAAAAGATTTCACATACTTGATCTATCTTTTCAGAAGTAGCGATAAACAAATATATGGAAATATATTTATATGTAAATAATATATCATTGGAACTCAATAATTTTAATTTAATTGTAAATATTATATGATTTGCTTATTATTTCTGTGAAACTGATTGCAAATAAAGATAAAATTAAAAAAAAGAAAAAAAAATTTTTTCTTCTAATTTTTCATGCACATTTTTTCTAAAGGCATTTTTTTTTAAACACTTTCATTTAACTAATACTCACTGTCTGTCCGTCTGTCGTGGCGCAACCCCATTCCCCCTTCTCCAATTGATCTGAAACTTTATCCACAGACTTGTTGTCACCAAATATTAACTTAAAGATAGTTACGCAGAATCACGCCCAGTCACGGAGAGGTTCAAAACTCATATGCATAAGGAAAGAAAAAGTTTTAATAAAAACTTTGTTTTTATGGGTTAGATTATTTAATGCTATTTTCCGATTTTCTTCCGATTTTTTAATGAATAAAATTCATAGCCCTGTGAACAGTAACAAAATTTTTTTTTTCCTTTAAACTGGTACAATTTAGCCAGAAAATTGTAATTATAACATTTAATGAAAACTTTGGTATTTTTGTCATTTTTCAAGGTTTTTATTTGTTGCTTCAACTGTAGATAATTTGACTTGGCATTACAATTCAACGTGAATGCCACGACCAGAAAGCGCCAAACAGACGAAGAATTCAAAATTATTTACCTATTTTATAGCGTCTTTATTTAATTCCAACATATTTTTTCCAGTTACTGGGCTACTTTTTGATATTCTTTATTACACATTGATAAATTCTATTTCGTTACAGTAAACTATTCGTGTTTGTTGTTTTTTTTTTATATTACTTAGTTGAAATAAGTTCTATAGAAACATATAATTTAAATAATAACTTTCTTTCTCTACAACGTGTATCTAGCTCAAGAGATATATTACGTACAGCAGGTTTTTCTCTAATATTCTATAATATTTTGGGCAAAACATATTGTTACGGAATTTAACTTTATTTGCAAGTTCATTAATTTATTTTATTACAAAATATTAAAAATTTACTTAAATTATAATCAGTTGTACGGTGTGTACATTTTAATTCCCGAGAGGTAAGTGTCAAAAAATGTTATGCTTCTTCTTATTTCCATTAGTTTTGGCGCTCATTTTATTATTTATTCTTTGGTTTTGCGCCTTATCCATTCTCTTTATTATTCTATAGGATGAAGTGTTGTATTTTCATTCGGAGTTAATGTAAACGCAACCGGATTACAACAGTTACCGGAACCGTTTTATTAAAAATCGTTACAATATTTAATATATTATAATTTTATTCTTAACCACTTTATTATTAAACACTTTTTGAAAAATTATCACTATTGGTGGAGAAACCCTAATTTTTGGGAAAAACCATTCATTAGTGTTATTTTTATATATTTTTGAATACACTGTCAAATTTAGTCCATTAGTGTCGTTTAACATTTGTTTTATTCAATTGCAAAATCTAGTATTTATTTATATTTTTGAAATATCTTTTAACACAAATTTATTCAAATAATGATTTTGCATCTTTTTATGTATTTTTAAGTAGTTGTGTTTTACACGTGTAAACATCTAAGCAATAGCTGTTAATAGATAATGCAAATCTTTACAAAAGTTGAATATCAATTATACAAGTTTTGAAAAACAATTTTAAGTTTCAAGCACTTCAACCAAAATCAGTAGCAGCTGAATATGTCATCGGTATAGAGATAAAACTCATTAAAAAATGTCAAAAACCCTATAAAAATTAGTTTTATCTCTAACTGTACTGGCAATATACATAAGTATATTATATAAGTAATAACGTAGGATATTCAAATTTCAACTGCTTTCAAAACTGATAATTGGGATAATTGAATTGCTGTGATCATATTTTTTCGTTGAATTTCCATATGTGTTTATTATTTACAAATACTTGATAATTAATTTGTGTAAAAGTCTAATTGAAACATTCATGTTTTCATACATACATATTTACAGAATATTTTAGCAAACTAACGTAAGATTCAAAATAATTTAGTAGAAAATAATTAGCAAAATCAATTGTTGTCTTGCACGATTCCAGAAACTTTTAATTAGAGAGAGTATATATAAATAATGACATAAATGACAGTACATTTTACTAAAGTAATATAAAAAAAAAAAAAAACAAATGAGAGTGTTAACTTCAGTTGAGCCGAAATTCGGATACCCTCCACTCGTATTCTAAGCAGAATATTATAACCAGGGTTGTCAACATTAAGAGGCAAAAAAGGCTAGATTTCAAATTTTAAAGCCACATTTTTTGAAATGATGTTAAAGATTAATAAGATAATTAACAAAAATTTTAGGCAGTTTCGTGCCATATTAAATACAATGACCATAAATGTAAACACATAAGCGATACATACACATTAGGTTGGCCCTTAATAAAAAAAAGTGTTCAAACTCTCGGTCGTACCCTCTAGAAATATGCGAATAGCAAAAAAACTGAGAAATACAAAGTTTTGGGCCAATTAAAAAACATTTAGAGGTGGCTCAACGCGATTGAAAAATTCAAGTGTGTTTATATGGGGAAAATATGACTTTTTTTTTTTTCAGATTTTACAAAAATTTCGTTCTATAGTTTAATTTTTCCGACAAATTGTTATATAATTCGGAATCAGTATTAAATTATCTTTCGAAGAAGCTACAAAGCTTAAACATCTAATAATAACTCGCCAGGAAATAGCAAATGCCCCAGACCACTTTTGTGCCAAATAAAAAAAACAAGATCATGAAATTTGATGGCATTTCTTCAACTTTAAGAAATTAATTAAAGCCGACATCTTCTTTTAGTCCTTAGTCCTTATAAGTACTCAGATATGAAGTATTGTTTTATTACCACCTTGTTAACCTATTAAACATTGAGACCGAAAATGGAAAATTTTTTTCATAAAATTTTGAAAACTCCTTTTTCAAGTTTTGAAAAATTTTCTTAAACAAAATTAAAAAAATATTATTTAGCTCTTAAGATTCTTGTTAAATGCATATTAGAGATATACTGTGTTAAGTTTTAGGTAAATCCCTGTGTTAAAAATTTTTTCACAAGGATTTTATTTTTGCGGATTTGGAGAATAATGGGATTATTGTAAAATATTGTGTAAATGTACTTTCTCTAAATACTTTGTATCAAAAATTTATCACTTTTCTACTGGTAAATGCTATATTTTATCTTTATAGCCTAGGGTTTCGGAAAAAAATATTATGACCCCATTAACCCTTTTGGAATTTGGGTCACATATGACCCCAAAATAATAAAAAACAATTTATTCAAAAAATTCAAATATTTTGTAAGCGCTGTTGAATTTTTAAATGCGATGCTTAAAATATAATAACCATATGTGTAGAAATTCCGTACCTAAAATTTGGGATAAATCCGAGAGCGCTAACCCATTATTTGCCAAGGCCAGCTTTTGTTTTAAAGATATTTCTACGTAAAGATTACTGAAAACGAGTTTTTCTATTAAACTCGATGAAACCACTATTTAGAATTTAAGAAAAAAAATTCGGTTGTCTGTCTGACTGTCTGTCTGTCTGTGAAAACACTGTCGCACTGCTTAAGCTTAAAATGTTCGTCATCATTTGCAGCAGTTTAGTATAGAATTTGGAGCCTTCAGACCAAATAGGTAGGCAATGCCGTACGAAGTGCCTCCGATTAAATATCACATGAAAAACTAACAATAGGGAAATAGTTTATACGTAAAAGAACATATAGATATGTACTCGTATCAGCGATGGATACACACTAGGGAGGTCGATTTAAAAATCGCCCAAGTGACAAGGAAAATCGTATTCTAGGGATCAAAATAAGAAACTTACCCCGAGCAACCATACCTCTAAAATGAATTCTGATGTCCCGACTTTCGACCTGTCTGTCTGTCTGTCTCACTTTGACCCATTTAGAGTGCCCCAATCGAGTCTAAATGCATGATCGACCCCTACTAACTTTGGACGGCCGACGCACCCATACCGGTGGTACACCCCCTGGAACCTTCTGGGGGTTCCCTATACAAACATTTCAAAAAATCACCATTTTTTGTTTAGAATTGGGCTGACTATGTTTGATTTAATATTAAAATTAACACTCATACGTATACGTATCTTCTACTCTGCTAATAAATAATAATCATACGCCTCGACTGTGATATGTTATTCAAAAAGATCGATCGGATGAGGGTAAATAACTTTTAGATCACTCCGTGACTATGCGTGACTCTGAGTGACAACAAGACTATGGGCCAAGTTTCAGATCAATTGCATGAGGGGGAATGGGGTCTCCCCATGGCAGACAGACAGACAGGTCAAAAGTCGAAACATCAGAATTCGTTTTAGAGGTATGGTTCCTTGGCGAAAGTTTAATATTTTGAACCCTAGAATATGATTTTCCTTGTCACATGAGCGAATTTTTTTGCCTCCCTACATTATTAGGGTGTATTAGGGTGGCCCTTCATTATATGGAGAAAAAAAAGAGTGTTCAAACTCCTAGAAATATGCGAATAGCAAAAAAACTGAGTAATACAAAGTTTAGGGCCAATCAAAAAACATTTAGAGGTGGCTCAACGCGATTGAAAATTTAAAGAATGTTTTATATAGGGAAAATATGACTTTCTTTCAGATTTTACGACAATTTCGTTCTATAGTTTAATTTTTCCGACAAATTATTATATAAATCGAGATCAGTATTAAATTATCTTTTCAAAAAGCTATACAACTTAAAAATCAAATAAAAACTCGCCAAGAAATAGCAAATGCCCCAGACCACTTTTGTGCCAAAAAAAAAAAAACTAGATCATGAAATTTGATGGCATTTTTTTCGACATTTAGAAATTAATTAAAGCCAACATTTTGTTTTAGTTTCCATACCTTTAAGTACTCAGATATGGAGTATTGTTTTATTACCACCTTGTTAACCTATTAAACATTGAGACCGAAAATGGAAAATTTTTTTCATAAAATTTTGAAAACTCCTTTTTCAAGTTTTGAAAAATTTTCTTAAACAAAATTAAAAAAAATATTATCTAGCTCTTAAGATTCTTGTTAAATGCATATTAGAGATTAACTGTATGAATTTTTAGGTAAATCCCTGTGTTAAAAATTTTTCCACAAGGATTTTATTTTTGCGGATTTGGAGAAAAATGCGATTTTCTAAAATATTCTGTAAATGTACTATTTCTAAATACTTTGTATCAAAAATTCATCACTTTTCTACTGGTAATTGCTATATTTTATCTTTATAGCCTAGGGTTTCGGAAAAAATATTATGACCCCCATTAACCCTTTTGGAATTGGGGTCACATATGACCCCAAAATAATAAAAAACAATTTATTCAAAAAATGCAAATATTTTGTAAGCGCTGTTGAATTTTTAAATGCGATGCTTAAAATATAATAACCAAATGTTTAGAACTTCCGTTCCTAAAATTTGGGATAAATCCGAGAATGCTAACCCATTATTTGCCAAGGCCAGCTTTGGATTTTAAGATATTTTTATATAAAAATTACGGAAAACAAGTTTTTTTATTACACTCGATGAAACCACTATTTCGAATTTCGTTTAATTTTCAGTGCTCCTGGGATCAAAGTAATCCATTGTGATATATCTTTGCTGCAATTATCTGCTTATTGCTCGCGAATATAAATTAACACAACTTTTAACCAATTTTGTTATAAAATTATTTTATGTATAAAAACTATCTATAGTTTTCTAAATAAAATAAGAAGACCCGCAAATGACCCAAAGCTATGATATTAGTCGTTAAGTTTAAAACTGTGATTTTTTTATATTTATTTTGATTACTTATTTTAATTAATTTTTTTAATTTAATTAAATTTGTGTCGTGATGCCCATTTTTTTTTTATCTTTAAATTTATTAAATATTAATAACCTGACAATATAAGTTTGGATTAATCAAATTAATAATAAAAAAAATTTTTATACACTCCTGATGAAGTTGAAAAACCGTCAACGAAACGTAGAGTGGAGATGAAATAAATTATGTTTTAATTTATTTTATTTAAAACTTATAAGCTGACCATCATAGCCCAAAAGAAGTAACATAATCTCAAGATAACTGGTCATAAAACAATTTAATAGCTAATAAAAGACATTTTATTCAAAAGAATATGAAATATAAAATAAATATAATAATATAAAATTAAAGAAAAGCAATACTTATTGCAAGTCGTAGGTGATTACAGAAAACAATTTGAATTGCACACTAAATCATCCTTAAATACACCAAAATAAATAGAATTAATTTTATATTTCATATTCTTTTGAATAAATTGTCTTTTATTAGCTTGGGGTCATATGTGACCCCAATTACAAAAGGGTTAATGGGGTCATATTATATTTTTCCAAAACCCTATGCTATTAGGATAAAATATTACATTTCAAAGTAGACAAGTGATGAATTTTGGGTACAAAGTACAGCGGTTTCCCGGTTTGACGAATACTCGGATTAACGAATTCGTAAAATAACGAACAGCCAAATATTTTACATTGAGTACCTCATATTACTAATGAAAACATGCTCTAGTACTCGATGTAATGAATTACACAGAAAAATTTGCTTAAAAAAAAGTAAAAATAAGAAAAATTAAACAAAAGGAGAAGAGTTTATTATTCCTGTATTTGCAAAACAAGAGAGGGGAATAAATTTGTTAAAATATCTGTTCAATTTTAATTTTTAAAATTCCTTTCTTTATAAAAAAAAGTCAGTAAATGCAAATAAACTCAAACAAAAGAAAAAAATATATAAATTACAAGACAATTGAATTTTAGAAGAATGCTTTTTACTTTGACTTTTTCATTGCTGAGTCAAGTCAACTAGAAAAAGAGAAAAATTCAAATCGTAAAAGATTATGAAAAAGGGGGGAATGTGGGAATGGCTTTATCCAATAAATATAGAATACCAAAATCCTCTATATGCACAATTATAAAACCCAAATAAAAACTTTAAAACAAATATGGAAAAAAATAATTTTGAGTCGAAAAATAGATGAGCTATGAAAAAGGGTGAATCAGGAATGGAATCAGGATTGTTTAAATGATTCCAAGTGGAAAAAAGGAAAAATGTTCCAATAACTGGGCCTATTTTAAAAATAAAAGCTATCGAATTACAAAACATTTTATGGTGGCCAATTTAACGCAAGCCATAGTCCGTCGTCTCGTTCTAGAAAAAGATATTTTTTTTTTTTTTTTTTTTTTTTAAGCCTAGTTCCGCGAAGCCGATGGCTTGCCTGCAGATTCTAATTTTGGCTAGTTTTTTGTTTGTTTTTTTTTTTTTTTTTTTTTTTTTTTTTTTTTTTGCAGCGACACACCAAAGCCTCTGGTGGGAATCGAACCCACGACCCCCGCATGATAGGCGAGCACGCTACCTACTCACCTACCGGGGCTCTTGAATATGGAATTCGACTAAAGAAAGAAAGTGGTGAGAAACTTTCCTCTCAAGCAGAGTTAGTGAAACCTTTTATTATTTATTTATTTATTGATCAGCATAATTTACGCAAGGATGCTATATTCAGCGCTGATGAAACAGGGCTCTTACTGAAAATGTTTCCGTTGGAAAGACTGCACTAGGTAGAAAAATTACAAAACTAAAAAAAAACTAAACTCCTTATGATAGGCAAATCGAAAAAGCATCGAAATAAATTGGTTCCTCAACGCATAAAAAGCATAGTTTCTTATTAAAATGATTTTTTTTATATATAAATTTTGCGGGTTGAATCACTTAAAAAACAACAATTTACAACAAAATTCTGTTCTGATTTTGGAACAGAACATCCTCCAGTAGAATAGTTGGTCAAAGAAATGAGTGCTGGCAAGGTATGGGCCCTATATATGCTAAAGCTGCATTACAAAAATAGTCTCTTGGCCAAAATTATATCCTCAGAACAGAAGGACATAATCATGCTTTTAAAAAATTGTGATAGCTTTAGCATGCTGTTACAAGCTGCAAAATGTTGGAATAAAATTTGTATCCCAAGCCAACCACATTTTAATGAAGATGATGATATTCCATTGTCAACATTGTTACAGACTGATGTAGATCTAGTTTCAATTGGAAATGATTTACAATTACTCTACGAAATTTTCTCATATGTAAGAAATTTTTGTAGCGTTTTATTTAACTTTTAGTATATGGCTCAATTGTTAACAGTTTCAGAATGCGCTAACTGTAAGCGAACTGGGTCGACTATGCTAATACAATTAATTTAGAAGAAAATGGAGAAAATGATGAAGTGATTACATTATTTTAGAAGCCGAAAGCAAAGTTAAGCACACAGCAATAATAAAACATTTTGACGAGTGTATTAAATGGGGGCAACAAAATAATATAGATGTTTCAAAAACATTGATTCTTTCAGAGCAATCATTAAAATTATCTCATAACTATCTCACAACTATCCAAAATTTTTTATATATGAATTTTTGTCCTTTTTTTGTTGTTAGAAACAATAACATATATAATTAAATAAATACTGGTCTGTTAAACAAAAAGAAAGTTGCAAATATATTGATTTTTAATTAAAAAAAAAGTTAAATAAATAGTTCTCGTTTTACGCATTTTTCGATTTAACCAACAGAATATTTTACAAAAATCCCATTTTTCTCGAAATCCGCAAAAATAAAATCCTTGCCAAAAAAATTCTGGCATAGCAATTTACCTAAGAATTGAAACAATTAATCTCTAACATGCATTTAACAAGACCTTAAAGAGCTAGATCAATTTTTCTAAATATTGTTAAAGAAAATTTTTCAAAACTTGAAAAAGGAGTTTTCAAAATTTTATCAAAAAAAAATCCATTTTCGGTCGCAATGCTTAATAGGTGGTAATAAAACAATACTCCATATCTGAGTACTTAAAGGTATGGAAACTAAAACAAAATGTTGGCTTTA
Organism: Cordilura impudica; assembly: GCA_963682025.1. Lineage (NCBI taxonomy): Eukaryota > Metazoa > Arthropoda > Insecta > Diptera > Scathophagidae > Cordilura > Cordilura impudica. Next base: position 45,645,421 of record OY821517.1, read on the forward strand.
ATTAATTTCTTAATGTCGAAAAAAATGCCATCAAATTTCATGATCTAGTTTTTTTTTTGGCACAAAGGTGGTCTGGGGCATTTGCTATTTCTTGGCGAGTTGTTATTCGCTTTTGAAGTTTTATAGCTTCTTGAAAAGATAATTTAATACTGATCTCGATTTATATAATAATTTGTCGGAAAAATCAAACAATAGAACGAAATTGTCGTAAAATCTGAAAGAAAGTCATATTTTCCCTATATAAACACTCTTTAAATTTTCAATTGCGTTGAGCCACCTCTAAATGTTTTTTGATTGGCCCAAACTTTGTATTACTCAGTTTTTTTGCTATTCGCATATTTCTAGGGGGTGCGATCGAGAGTTTGAACACTCTTTTTTTTTCTCCATATAATGAAGGGCCACCCTAATACATATATGTGTATATTAGCGTGTCCCGAATTATTTTTTTTTTTAGCTTTCCCCCTCAAATTATGAGGATTTAGGACCCTTTTACGAGAAAAATAGCAAAAAATATTTTTGTACAAAAAATCCGATGGTCTCCGGATCCTAAAGATTAAAATCCTAGTGCATTTTGAAAAAAAAAAATATTTTTGATTTTCAAAAAATTAACGGCAAAAGTTGCTCAATTTGCGCTTTCGTTAAATCTATTTAAATAAGGTACAAGCGGCAAAAACAAATGTTAAAATCGGTTAAAAACTGCGGCGTACAAATAAATTTTACAAAAAAGGCCATCTCGTTCCACTGTGCGCTGGACCAGAAAAGCACCATCAAATTTTTTGAAATAGTTTTAAATAATATCCTCTAGTTTGCGCAGCTTTTAAGACTAATTTTGCTTGAAAGAAAGAAAGAAAAAACATATACTCACTTTCTTCACTTTCGTTAAGATGCAACGCTGCACCAAAATTGTTCTACGGAAATTTTATTAATATTTTTCCCGGAATTTACTCTGTATTGCGCAACTTTTGCCATTAATTTTTTGAAAATCAAAAATATTTTTTTTTTTTTCAAAATGCACTAGGATTGCAATCTTTAGGATCCGGTAGCCATCTGGTTTTTTGTCCAAAAATTTTTTTGCTATTTTTCCCGTAAAAGGCTCCTAAATCCCCATCATTTGGGGCGGGGCAAACATTTTCAAATTCGAAAAATAAACAAAATCGGTACGCGCTAGTGTATATCCATCGCTGATACGAGTACATATCTATATGTTCTCTTACGTATAAACATTTTTCCCTATTGTAAGTTTTTCATATGAAATTTTATCGGAGGCATTTCGTACGGCATACCCTACCTATTTGGTCTGAAGGCTCCAAATTCTATACTGAACTGACGAACATTTTAAGCTTAAGCAGAGCGACCTACTCGGCCTATTGCGGATAGGAGAATGTTTTCAACAGACAGACAGACAGTCAGACAGACAGACAGTCAGACAGACAGACAGTCAGACAGACAAACGGACATCGCTAGATCGACTTCTCCTTTTATAAAGATCCAAAATATATATAGTTTATGTGGTCTCTGGGATTAATTTCGATGAGTTACAAACGGTTTGTTAAACTGATATATACCCTCTACACAATGATGTGAAGGGTATAAAAAACAATTAGCAAATCAAGCTTAAATAATGGCGTAAAGAAATGAAATTGTGAAAGTTTATACGTAAAGTGAATGCAATTGGAGAAAATAAATTCTAAATTATTTTAGAACTTAAATTAATCGCAGCTTAATCGTTGTTTCCAAATTTCTGTCGCATTAAGCTAATTATATCAAACATTACTTTATTTGTGCTACTGTCACTGTTTGTACGTTTTTTCGCAAATAATATTTTTTTTTTCTTTTCTTGTTAATCTTGTGCTCATTTTTTACGTTATTCATCTTACGCCCAAGTACATGAGCAAATTATAAGCATCGGTCAAGTTATCAAAATGTATTAGAACAGCTGTTACAGATGATGACCTAAAAGAAATTACATGAAAATATTACAACTTAAATTTGTAATTTTTTCCTCATGATCTTCTACAGATAATAAATTATATGTAAGCATATGTGTGTGTGTGTTTGTGAGTGTTTTTTTATTTTAGCCACGTTACAAAACATTAAAAAGTTTTATAAATAACTAAATGATGTGATAATTTGTTTCTTTTTTTTTTTTTGTGTGTGTGTGTCTTTTTTTTTTGTCATTATATTTGTATATGTCCTTGACCTTTGGACGTGCATTGATTGGGAAGAATAAAAAAGTGTGTATTTTTGTTGATAACTTTGGGTTAAAGTGTTTTCATAACAATCAATATATCAGACGAGCGTATATTATGTAAACAAAAGTCATTGACAGACATTAATATTAATTGTAATTCTCCGTGAGATTTGTTTTATAAAATAAATATGTTGTATAAGATCGTTTTATTTCACTTAAAGATTGATTGTAGATTTTAATACAATTCCCTTGAACTTGTGTTGTTCTAAGTAAACAAACAAATTCTATTAAATTCAAAGAAAGAATACTAGAAGGAATTAAATTTCCAAATAATTTTCAAGTTTTTAATTTTTTAGGTTTTCAGTTTTTCAGTTTATACATTACAATTTTTTTTTATTTAAAAAATTTGGTTTCTAAAATATATAGGGCAAGAAAAAATAGTTTTTAAAATCTATGGTCAGTTCAAAAAAAAGTACATATATTTTTGTTCTCGTGCGTATACATAATTTAAGAGAAAAATGTATGTTGTACATACGTCTAAGTGTTGGTTATATGATGAAATATTAAGCATACGTCAAGTATTGTATTTAAAATATACAGTGTTGCCGTGTTTTTTTTTTTTAAGCTAGTCAGACCTATGTTTTCTTTAATGTAAATAAAAATGCATTTATTTTACAAGTTTTTTCTCGACGTTTCGTCAATTATTTGTTGACTTTCTCAAGAGACGTCTATTTAAAATTTAAAACAATATGTTAAAAACAATAATATCACACCAAAATTATATTTCATTTACTTACAGTAATATAAATATTTTTAAATCACATTTAAATTAATTCTATTTTACATTAAACACAAAATACAAAAACATTAAACATTTAACATAAAATTTTTTAATAAACACGGCCTAAAATATAATATCACAGTAAATTTCATCGAATGGCAACGCTGTAGCTAGAGCTGATCTTATTCGTATCTTCCTTCAAATTCATAGTTGTGTTTATGTTTTGCTGTATTCTTAGACTTTCCACTGTGTACCTCTTTCTCTCATTGTTTACTTTATCTAGAATTTCAATATTGTCAAATTTAGCTGTGTGTTTAGTTGTTTTTATGTGCATAGCTAATGCACTTGTCTCTCTCCCCTTAATAATGTCATTTTTATGCCCATTTTAGCATTTTAGTTGCTGGATTTAGCAACTTTTTTGTCGTTTAGCATCCAAAATTTATGAAAAGATGCTAGATGCTTACTTAGCATTTTTATACCCTATACCACTATGACCATCTTTTATTGTACCGATCGATTCAGAATCACCAACTGATTCGATTTAAGGACGCACAGTGGCGCCCGTAGAGCAAACGAGGTTGCAAAAATCAAAATTTTCATGTGCGCCGACGAAGTTTTGAATAAACCCATGTTATAGGACACTTTTCAACGATTTCAAATATGCTACTTATAATAATATCACATTTTTAGTTTAGAAGATATAACCGTTCAAAGTTAACGACTTTCGGTTTTCAAAAAAACACACAATTTTTAGTCAAATTGTTGCGATTTCAGGTGTAATATCACGAAAAATGGGTAACGAATCGCCTTATTTTTTGTTTGTATTGATTGATGTATTTATTAAATGTATAATGATAAAAAAAAAATAACTGTTTGCTTTGTGTTTCTCCTGGTAAATCACTATTTAAAAACTATCCGTTTTTTCACTATTTTTCAAATTTGACGGAAAATAAAAAAAATCTATATTTTTCTATATTTGCCATATTTGCAAAACATGTTCTTTGATTATTTCTTTACATAATTCGAAAGGTTTTATCTGCCCGTACGTGCCCGTTTGGCTTCTAGAGGTAAAAAAGGTTAAAAAGACATGGTAGCAGAAATTGTATGGCGTGCATCCCTTACATGTTTTGACTGACAGTAGTTTGATCTAATAGTTTGAAAATTGCATTTTAAGTGGGTTGTCTACCTGTGAGCCTCTGCCAAAGTCTACTCCCAATATTCTGTTACAGACACAGGATGCACAAAAAACTACTCATTGAAATTCGCAGGTACGCACCTCACTTAAAAATTACTTTGGAGTACAAATGGTCAAGAACAATATTGACTTATGGTCCCTCCAGGTAGGCACAAATCTTATTTAGACACGAGCATAATATCAAAATTGCATAATTCATCCTAAATCCATATGTATGCAGGGAACAGGTAAATTTTTAGGCATGATAGCATAAGCCTATATATTGCAAAATAAGCATAATGCCTGGATTAGTCTACAACTGAAAGTTGGCGCAACAAGTACTGAAATCATGGCGTTGAACAATTTAAAATTATTTGAACTGTTTAGAAGGTCAACCACACCAAAGTTTTTCACGGAAGCTGCTTTAGAAGAACTTGATAGCTTATACGGAAATATTGAGAGAAGCGAAATTATAAAAAATAATTTTTATCTGATATATGCAAATATTAAGGCAAAATGGGTGAAATCTAATCGAACCATTCAGAACTTCAACTCCAAATACGAGGACTGGCTTAATGAAGACACCATCCTGGATATATTGGCAATAGATAAACCCACCACATCAACCAGAGGAGCAAAAGGAAGCAAAAAAAAAAGTATTGAGGAGTATTCAATTTTCACAAGAAAGAGGAAAATTGCCGATGCCACCAATGACTTGACCACGAAGCATTTATCGGACGCGCTGTCTATTAAATATAGAAAGGATAGTGAAAGAGTTAGGTCGCAGATTACAAAATCTGTTGCCGATGCAAGCCCACTGCGACTAAAAGGGATTAAGGAAAGCATTCCCACGCCCACAAACGCCTTGTTTATGGACTTACAACTTTCCAAAGAAAAATATGAGATACTACGGGAATCCTTGATGCGACACGGGGCTGACGTTTTACCAGAATACAAGTATATTACGCAAGCCAAAATAAATTCACGACCACTGCATACGGAGTTTACGGAAGTCTCTGTGAAAGCCAATCTGCAGGATCTCATGGGCCATACAGCAAAACGGTTGTTGGAGAGTCTTCCTGAAAATGAGGTTAAAATTCTTCCTGAGAAACTGACATTGATCAGCAAATGGGGCTGCGATGACGCTACAATATCGGACGGAAATATGTTTATGGCATCTGTTGTTCCTTTGCGGCTAATATCTGATGTTTCCCTACACTGGAAAAATCTACGTCCGTCATCAGTGCATTATTGCCGACCAATAATGTTTCAGTTTGCAAGGGAATCGGCAGAACTCATAAGGACCACGGTGAAGGACATTGAAGAACAAATAAGCAAGATTAAGTCTACAAAGCTGCAAATTGGAGAAGGAAAATATATTGAATGCAATTACGAGTTCCACCTGACCATGGTTGGCGGAAAAGTCGTAAACGAACTGACAGGAACAACCTCAACATTGTCATGCCCGGTTTGCAAAAAGAGTCAGAAGAACTTTGGTAATTTAAACGATTCTACAAACGAAGAGAATTACGAATATGGAATGTCACCATTTCACGCAGGGATAAGGTGTATGGAGTTCTTGGTAAAACTTGCGTATACCCTACCATAAGAGGAGGAAAACTTCGATGAAAATACATCACTAAAGGATAAGGAAAAGATCAGAAAGAAGCAAATACATGATGCTTTTTTTAAACAAGTTGGACTAAAAGTAGACTGTCCCAAGCACGGATACGGTAACTCAAACGATGGAAACACTTCTAGGAGATTTTTTGAAAATGATGAGGCAGTAACTAGAATCACTGGAATTGACAATCAAATCGTGAAAAGATTGGGAACGATCTTGAATGTTTTAAACTGCAAAGAAAATGTCAATTCTACAAAATATGGAAAATATGCATCGAAAACTGCATCTCTTTTAGCAGAAATGTATCCACAGAAGAAGTTGACCCCGACCGTCCATAAAATATTGGCGCATGGCAAAGATATAATTGAGTACCAGTCTTTGCCAATTGGAGAGCTTTCTGAAGAAGCACAGGAGTCTCTTAACAAATTTTATAAAAAAGCATCAAGGTTAAGGCAAAATGAGGACCTCTTCAACATGTTGGCAGCATCCTCCGATCCACTTATTTCTTCCCTGTGGCATGCGAAGTCACGAATAGAGTTAGAAAATAATTATAGTTTAGAAATGTGATAAATATTTTACAGAAAATTGAAAAAATAAATTTAAAAAAGAAGTCATTTTTTTTTAATTTGTTGGGTAATAATTTAAAACATAAAGCCCTAAAGAAAAAAAATAAAAACAATCTAAAAATGTAAAAACAATTTTTTTTAGTTACCATAAAATTGATTTTTCTACAAATTCTAACTTTGATAACCCATAAGTAGGCCCCTACAAAGCGTAGCACCCTTTCCAAACGCTCATTTCATAGGCTGAACAGTTATCTATCATATGCTGTTTGAACTGTTCAATTATGTTATTCGGTTCAAAAGATATGATTTTTGCAACGAAAAAAACTCAAATGGCGCCAATGTGCGACGTCCGGCCGTCCGTCTGAGTATCAATGTAAACCTTGTAATCAAACTGCAGGTCGCAAATATGAATATATTTTGATGAAATTTGGTATATAAGCTTCTATTGGCTATAGGATGAACGCTATTGAAATTGGTGAAAATCGGTGCATGTTCAGACCTAGTCCTTATACAAATGACCCCTATATCTCATAAGATCCAAATTATCATGCTATAAGATCCAAATTATCATGTAGATCTCGATCAAATTAGGTTTGTGTGTGTGCTTATTACATCCTTTAATCAGTTGTCGAAAAATAAACTACATACGATAATTCTTAGTTATAGCCCCCATATACAGCTGCTTCCCGATTTTCACTTAAACCTATAAAAAAAAATATTGCACAGTTTTTATACCCTATACCACTATGTGGTTTGGGTATAATGACTTTGTGCTGCTGTTTGTAACAACCAAAAATATTAGACCTACACCCATCTTTAATTATACCGATCGAATCAGAATCACTTTCTGATTCGATTTAACGGTGTCCGTCCGTCCGTCCGTCCGTGTAAAGCTTGTAATCCAACTGCAGGTCGCAAATATGAATATATTTTGACGAAATTTGGTATTTGATCTTTTATCAGCCATGGGATGAACGCTATTGAAATTGGTGAGAATCGGTCCATGTTCAGACCTAGCCCCCATACAAATGACCCCTATGAATTTAACATAAATTGCCATAAGATCCAAATTATCATACAAATCTTAGTCAAATTGAGTTTGTATGTATATATTACATCCATTAATCAGTAGTCCAGAAATGATCCCTATTGGACAACTCTTAGTCATAGGCCCCATATAGAGCTGCTTCCCGACCTTCACTTAAACTTATCAAAAAACAAAAATATTGCACTGATTCTTCTCAAATTTTGTTTGTATATATTTTTGCAAAATACAAGAGACTTTACCAAACATGATCAGGATCGGTCCATTTTTGGACCTAGTCCCCATAGAGATATAGCATCCGATATGAACTTTTTCATATCTGCAGCCGAAAAAATTAATAAAAATCCCACTCAAATTTGGTTTATGCTTATTTTCTATATCCAGTTAGTTGGGCCTGAGAGATAGGGTCTCTAAACGCATGGTATAGGGTATCGTATAGTCGGTCTAGACCGACTATAATTTTCTTACTTGTTTTGGTATGTATATGTTTTTGCAAAAAATAAGTGAAATAAATACAGAATCCGATATGAACTTTTCCAGCTCTGCAGGCAAAATAATTAATAAATACTAGCAAATTCCAGCGCTAGAAATTCGAGTGCAATTTCTAGTTAGCTTTATTTTTTAACTTAGCCAATTCACAAACCAACACTTTTATGGTTTATTATTATCGTGAATGAAGATAACAAACTTATTAACAAACACATTAACAAATTTACTTAACAAACACATAGCATTGTATAATTTTATGTATGTATTAGTAGCAACTTTAAATGCAATTTACACAAAATAAAGGAAAAAATTTTAAAATCTGTAAATCTGCAAAACGGCTAAAAAGGAATACCTTTCAAATAATAAACGTTTGCTCAAAATCGGGATAAAACGGTAGAACAAAACATTGGTCACAAGAAATCGCCTAGCCTATTAATATTGTGCTTATTTTCTGTACCCATTTAGCTGGACCCAAAACCAATTCTTTAAACGCATGGTATAGGTTATCGCATAGTCGTTCTAGATCGACTATAATTTTCTTACTTATATTTCTGTTATATATCTGGTTTTACTTTCTTTTCTGTCCGTTTCTCTTCGAGAGTGACACCTTTCTGAAACTGCGGATATTCGGCCTAATTAAAATATCTATAAAATAAAAAATTTGAATTTTTTAGGGCGTAATTTTAAATTTTTTGAATATTGTTATTCAGTGTAATTTAAACACAACGTGAGCAATCAATAAGTTGAACCAACAACATTTCTTTTTGTTTAAATGAAATACATTTTGAACTATTTGTATAGCTTTTCAAAACCAAATTAGTCAAAAATTTTAAGAAATGTCTTGGATTTCCATGCACGTATAGTCATTAATTTTTTAATAGAATTCATTTTTGTTGTTTTTTGTATTTGTCATATTTAGAGTGAACTTTTAGGTCATTTATTCTGTGGATAAACCTTTGTAAATATCTTTGTACTACATGCGGTGTATATAAACTTCCTAAAGTGTAATGGTACTCTGACATTTCGATGCCCTTGAAATTGTACGATTTGTCAAACTCATATGTATCTAAGGTCACGGAGTTAGATACATAAGTCAGAATTATGTTTACTACTACTGCTTCTTCACCTGTTAATGTTTTTAATCAAACTAGCAGATTCCAGCGCTCGAAATTCGAGTGCAATTTCTAGGCAAAATTAAATTTAAACTTAGCCAATTCACAAACCAAAACTATTTTGGTTTATTATTATTTTGAGTGAAGATAACAAACGCATTAACAAACACGTAAACAAATTTAATAAACACACACATAGCGATTGTATAATTTTATGTATGTGTTAGTAGCAACTTTAAATGCAATTTATTCAAAGTAAAGAAAAAAATTTTAAAATCTGTAAATCTGGTGAACAGCCAAAAAGAAATACCTTTCAAATAATATACGTTTGGTCAAAATCGGAATAAAACTGTTTAACAAAACATCGGTAACAAAAAATTGCCTAGCCTATTAATATTATAGCAAATTTTAATGCAATTTACTCAAAATAAAGCAAAAAATTTTAAAATCTATAAATCTGGTGAACAGCTAAAAAAGAAATACCTTTCAAATAATATATGTTTGGTCAAAATCGGGATAAAACGGTAGAACAAAACATCGGTAACAAAAAATTGCCCAGCCTGTTAATATTATAGATATCAAATTTTATTTTAAAAAAACTGTTATTGGTTGGATTGAATCGTTTGGTTTTATCTGTATCAATTTCAAAGTCCGTCTACGTCTAACTATGATAGCTAATAACATAACCAGCCGCAAATGTACTCGTGAAATCACGATTTTTTTTTGTACATTAACACATGGCACGAGTATTTGCAAGTGTTGCACTGGTGTAAGTGTGATAACACCCTATCAAAAATAAAAAATAAGAAATAAACGTTATCAATTTAGTTTCGTTTTTTTATTGAACAACTGTATATTTATGACAGTTAAATAATTTTTTTTGGAAATTTTTTTATTAAAATAAAATCCGCTTTCTTTAGGTTAATTACATTTTATGAATTTTAGTAATCGTAGAGGAATAACAAAGAAAGGTGGTTTTTCTTTTTAGTTTGTATGTTTCATTTAATTCAAATAGTTTGTTGTTTTTTTTAATTTATGGTAACAATTATTGTTTTAATGATTTTTCAAAATCAGAGCATTTATTTAATGTTTGTTAATCCAATTTTTAAGTGCTCATATATAAGCCAAATTAAGTGGTTGTTATATATTGAAAAAGTGATTATAATTGTGATTTATTAAAAGCCAATATAAACAAAAATTTAATCATATATTAGCCGTTTATGTCTACAAAATGTTTATGTCAAAAACAGAAACAAAAAGCTAATTTATAAAAAAATTTTAAATTCGTTAAACATTAAAAATCTCAAAAATATATTAAAATATCGCCCATTCTAGTAAAACTTAGATATCACAGGCAACGAATTATGAACGTAGAAACAAATTTAGTTAACAAAAAATTACAAGCAAAAAGTTTGCTCAAATTTTATGTAAATTGAAATATGATAAATTAAATTTTGTATAAAAGAATTAAAACATATTATATTTATTAAAATTAATAGAGAACAAGAACTTGGGATGTGCATATTCGATAGATAGTTTTATCGAAAAATTCCAGTTTTTATTACATTTCATAATAATTTTATTAAAATCAATGTGGACGTACTACAAGTGTTACATATTCTACTATTTTTACTACAATTGTAAGTTTTAAATACTAATTCAAATGAGAGAACTAATTTAAATCCAGTATATTGTGGTTCCATCTTAAATACTGGTGATTCTAAAAAAATTAAACAACATATTTTAAACAGCAAGCGTTGTAGAAAATTGTTGGTTAATAATCTATTTTTTAGTATATAGGATTATTTTTGGTGTGTAAACATCTAAGCGCTCAGGGGGGTAAAAATCTATTTCTCAATACAATCACAAAAACAGAGTAAGACAAAAACGGTGTGTATTGGTGAAAAGATTAGGTAATATTTGGAGATAAAATGAAGGCATAATTTCATTAGGAAGTGTTTGGAGATAAAATAACAGAGCGAATAGCTTATAAAAACGTTTTGAGAAATGAAAAATGAAAAATAAAGAGGAAAACTTAAAAATTTATTAACAAGTTTTTATACCATCCACCCCAGTGTGCAGAGGGTATATATAAGTTTGTCATTCCGTTTGTAATAATTAGAAAAAAATTCTGGACCCTTATAACAAGCGGAGTTGATATAGCGATGTCCGTCTTTCCGTCTGTGGAAATCACGATGACAACTTCAATTGGGCAGCTAGGATGCTCGTTGGCATAAAAAATGATTCACTAACATTCTGAGAAAATTGCTGTTTAAAATCGCCCAAATAGGTTGATTAGGGCCCGAGATTTGAATGAAGAACTAAAAAAAGTCTTGAAAAAATATGATTTTCTATGTTGTTCTTGTCACGATCATGCCCTCAATAGGTTAGCTAAGGTGATTATTGTTAATGAGAATTATTTACCAAGATGATGGGAAGATTCCTGTTTCAAAAATCATTAAAATCGGTGAAACAGGTCCAGGAAAATCTCTGAAAAAGTAAAAAATGAAAAATGTGATGTTTCTATATTTCTCTTGTTGTTATTCTGAACGTTATATTGTTGTCATAGCTGGACTTGTTGTTTTTGTGGTCGTTGTGGTAATAGTATAATAAAAACTAACCCTTTGTACATTTTTTTTTAATCAACTCTGGTAGAAAAATTTTAAAGTTTCCATTGTTTTGGCATTTTTTCCATCGCCATGAGCCTGCTCGCAAAGCTTCAGATCAATTGGGTCACGGGAAAGGGGTTATAAATCGATCCAAAATTTTGTCGACAAGCAGAGAATAATATAAAGGGTAAAAATTCCCCAACATATAAAGCAAATAATGCTAAACTACCTAGTTGTTAATAAAAAAAACAATGTAAATTTACAAAAAAAATTAATTATTAATTTATTTAAAGAAAAACACAACAATAACTTTTGATGTTGTATTTTTTGTGTGTAATATTTATATACATATATTAAATAAAAACAAGTAAGAAAATTATAGTCGGTCTAGACCGACTATACGATACCCTATACCATGAGTTTAGAGACCCTATCTCTCAGGCCCAACTAACTGGATATAGAAAATAAGCATAAACTAAATTTGAGTGGGATTTTTATTAATTTTTTTTTGGCTGCAGATATGAAAAAGTTCATTTCGGATGCTATATCTATATGGGGACTTGGCCCAAAAATGGACCGATCCTGACCATGTTTGATAAAGTCTCTTGTATTTTGCAAAAATATATACAAACAAAATTTTAAAAGAATCCGTGCAATATTTTTGTTTTTTGTTAGATTTAAGTGAAGATCGGGAAGCAGCTTTATATGGGGCCTATGACTGAGAGTTGTCCCATAGGGATCATTTTGGACTACTGATTAATGGATGTAATAAGCACATACAAACCCAATTTGACTAAGATTTATATGATAATTTGTATCTTATGGCAATTTATGTTGATTTCATAGGGGTCATTTGTATGGGGGCTAGGTCTGAACATGGACCGATTCCCACCAATTTCAATGGCGTTCATCCTATGGCCAATAAAAGCTTATAAACCAAATTTTATCAAAACATATTCATATTTGCGACCTGCAGTTTGATTACAAGCTTTACATGGACACACAGACGGACGGACGGACGGAAGGACGGACGGACTGACGGACATCGTTATATCGAATCAGATAGTGATTCTGATTCGATCGCTATAATAAAAGATGGGTCTAGGGCAAATATTTTTGGTAGTTACAAACAGCAGCACAAAGTCATTATACCCAAACCACATAGTGGTATAGGGTATAAATATATACAATATATATAATATATATCAATTTTCTGCGATTTTTATAACACGGTGTCTCGACTAGCTGTAATTCATGGCAATGCTCATGTTCAAGTCAGAGAAATATAATAACGTCAAAACACGAAATGGGCAAATTATGTCTAGACATTTCATTTCCAAAATGTCTTTGAACTGTAAACACTTAAATTTGTGTCCAATTTCCTCCCACGCTTTTCTTTTTAAATCCGTTTTTTATAGTTTCCACTTTTGTAGTTCCATAAACACTCATATTCGCGATACATATTAATGAAATTATTAATTTGGCTTTTATTTGATTTAAGTTGTGCCATTTTAAAATACTTAAACGTCAAAATCGAATGAAACTTCAAATTAATGGCAGGGTTTAATGCAAAATTTCTGTCATTTCAACATTAGCGGTCTCCACTAGCCATTGACTTGTTCATTGTCATGAATTATAGCTAGTCGAGACACCATGTAACATCGCAAGTTTTGCAAATATCAATACAATATACATGAAAAGCATTTAGAACATTACTGAACGTAACACGTTACGTTACTGTTACGTGTGGTTAACTAGGCCTTATTATTGCTTGCTGCCACTAATGATGAATAATGTTACCCTGTTAAAAAGGTAATACAAATTTACTGGATTACTATAAAATTACAATTAAGGTTTTAACTTGTTAAATGTATTATTATGATATATTTCTTGAAATCCGCATATAAAAACGGAAGTTTGTTAATTATAGAGCATAAATATTATTAAAATAATACTAATGATAATACTGTGGTTTTCTAAAATAACCGCGTATGTCATAAAATCAAAATGTTGAGGGGAGCCAAAAAAAGTTATATTTGAAATTATGGGCTCGATATAAAGTTTTTAGAGCTTTTTATTTAACAGTCCTGTAGATATGGGCAATAAATACTTTATATAAAATTTTGAGTCAAAAATATTCAGAGGAATAGGTCCTAGAAAAGGACGAAAAAACAATATGTAAATAACACTTAAAGTGTGTGCAGATAAAACAACTTATGTCGACAAACGTCGTTTTCTTTGAAAAAGAAAACTACCAATGCAACCACCATGTAGACATAAGTTGTTGTTGCTTGAAAAATGAATTTTTTTGTTCGTCAACAAAAAGTTAACGGGACTTAGGATGAGAATATAACAACGTATCAAGAATAATAGTGACAAAAAATAACAGAAATAAACACACAAGTTTTTATAAGTGGCTATAAACTGAAAAATAATTCAAAATTATTTTGCATTTTTTTTCATTAATAACAACGTATGTCGCTATGTGTCGTTTTCTGAGAAAATAATTTGTCAGCGATCAAACGTAAGTTGACATACGTCGATAGTGCTGCAAATTAATTTAATAAACATTTAAGTTACGTCGTAATTTATAGAAAAACTCAGAAATGGTCAATATTTAAAAAAAAAAAATTTAACACATGTAAAGAGCGTTAAAAATTAATATATTTGGCATCGTTAACTCAAAACTGACAAAAATGGACATGCGTGGTTATTCCAGAAAACCACAGAATAAATGTTAACCGTTTTCTCAAAAATGTGCATATCTGATAAACTCGGTAACTCTATTTTGTAAACACAACAATAAGTTAAGATGCCAAACTTTTGGTCATATTTGTAAAAGAATTATGGAAAAACGTATATACGTAATATTTATTAGCTAAAAAAGTAATATAAAATTTTGGTGTTGTATTTTTTGTGTGTAATATTTACATATACATACATACATATATTAAATAATAAAATAATATTCATATATTCTATATATGTATATCCATAATAACTGCATGTTAGAAATAAATTGGTATATTATTTTATTTATGTATATAAAATTCTGCAATATTTTGTTTAAGGGAAAATACATTTCTTTTGCATTAACAAACAGAGTGTCACTTTATTTTGCGCAGTGTGACTATGCCACAGTAGATGGCGCCACAATTTTTGTTCTAATTAGCTTTGCAATAGTTATTTCTATTTTAACATGAATGTCAACATTTTCAATTAGATATCAAACACAACAATGTTAAAAGTATACACAGAGCTGAGTAAAGAAGAAGCAATGAGTTTCTTTTTTTGCTTTCACAACAGTTCTACATAGTTATATCAAATTATTATTCTGCTTTACCTACAAGATATCTGATTGCGATTATATATAATTTTTAAAGATTGTTTATAATTGCTAAAGCATTATTTTTCACATAAATGCAAAATTGCAGCCTTTAAATTTTCCATTCAAATTTAAGAAAATATCAGTTCTAAAAACTGGAATTCAGATTTCCAATTATAAACTAGAAAATATCAATCGAATTTCAGAAAATCATATTAAAACGTCGGAAATAACAACTTAAAATTTAGAAGACATCAATTGAAATTTAAAAATATAAATTTTATTCTTTAAACACAAATTGAAGTTCAAAAAACACTTTTAAAAATGTTTACATTTAAAAAAAAAAAATATTGCCGTTCAGGAGACATTAATAGCATTTCAGGATAAGAAAACATTAAATTAAATTCAATGAAGTTTAGAAAACCTCAAATGATATTTAAGAATTGCGAACATAAAAATTGTTACATAAATAAAGCGCAATTTGCTGAGAATGTTATTTGTATATTATTTTTCACAATTTTTGTGGATGAAAATTTGAAGTTTGTCAGAAAATAAAGATAGCAAATTATCTTATTTTAAATTTTAGGGATATCTGGTTTTTTGCGTTTGGCATCCCTCATCCTTCATGATGACTTCAAAATTTGACTTCATGGTAGGCGAAGTAAAACCCAAAAAAAAATTTAAGTTCGATAATAAATGAATTATATTTTATTAACATAATTTAATTCAAAATCAAAAGTTGGCATCACTGGGTTACATTTTGTATTGTATTGTGTTATTTTGTGTTACCACAAAATTTAATAGAGAAAACACCCTTTTAATTGTAAAAAAAAATTATTTTCCAAATATGGCAATATTTTAACAAAAAAAAAATTGAGAGAGCTTTTTCGCAATGAAGGTTAGGGCGAGCTATTTAATTTGCAAAAACTTTAAATTAAACGAGAGGTTATATCATATAACCGGAAACGCATGCATATAGGTATATAACCTAAATTCATGCCGATCAGCAACCACGATGACCAAAAAGCAAACACCGAAACGTGTTTTCATTTATGCGAAATAATAGAAAAGACGAAAACGATCTTTCCTCGTTGGAGCGCGAATTACTAATGTGAGAAAGCTTTATAGATCAACTCTTGAAATAAACAAAAATCATCTGTTACGCGGATCAACCCAAAGAATTTGCTGAAATAATTTGGTATTAAGTTTAACAAATTGTTTACTTTTTCAAATATATTGTTTACATTTATTATCAATAATCAAACCGAGGAGGAGGGTATCAAAGATTCGGCACAGCCGAATTTAACACTCTTACTTGTTTATTTCCAAATACGTTTAATTTCATTATATTTTTACTAAATATTTATTCACTTTAAATTATAACTTATATTGTATTTTGGGATTTTTATTGTAGTTTTTTTATCATTTTAGATTTGTTTTTTATTTCTAAAAATAAATATATAATAAATTAAGGTATTAACCAAAATTTCTTATTTTATTAATTTACTGCAGTTATGCATTTAAAATGGTTTATATGAATAAGTGGTTGTTACGCTCAATAAATATCAATCCATAAATATTTTATGATTCATACGACCGAAATTTACTTAAAGAATCAGTTGCATTTTATTTCGTACGGTAATTTGGAAAATATAATTCGGTAATGACAACATAAAATTGCAATAGTACGTGTACATTATTGGACTACCAAAATTCGGTGGGCCAAAACGAATACATTTTATGTGTGTATAATTAAATTCTCTTTGACTAAGCGTATTTGTAAAATAGTGTAGAAATATTTAAAAAAAAATTATTAAACAAACTTAAGTGCTTATTGGGAATGAGGTTTCCAAAATATATTTGGAAATAGCAAAATAGCCGACAATGGATCACAGATAACATCGCTGTTGCTAAAAATTAGTAATGAAATCAATCAATAGCGTTTTGTGTTAAAAAAGTGTATTTTTTTAATTATTCAAAAGTTTAATTTATTTTAATAATAAAAGTCTACAAATGGACAATAAACTACACTACAGTAGTTTTGACTTAACTGCCTTTTTTAAGTGCACTTTTTTTCAAAATTCAATAATAATTTCCTTCTTTAAGTGCACTTTTTGTACCTGCACATTTAAAATAAACGCCTCATATTTATGGAATTTTTAAATTATTTTTATAAACAAACACCTAAAATCAAAACAAGTGGATCAAAAAAGACGTTATTAAATTTTGTTTTTTTTGTTTTACAATCACCGGGACTTCCGAAAATGATCTGGAAATCAATGAAGAGGTGGATTTTCTAAATATCATTACCTAAAATGCTAAAGGCCGTAACTAACAAAAGAATCCAAAATTGACTTTTTGTATTATAGTTACGGCCTTTTTCTTAAAAAGTACTATTTTCTCATACAATTTTTTACATAAATAAATCTATCTTTGTTTTTTAAGCTTGATTCTAAAATTTGGGTTTTAAGTAGTTTTTGTTTGATGACGTTTTTTGCTTCGCCTGTAAAGAAATAAAAATGATAGTTGCGGCCTTTTGCATTTTAGTTGACAATATAATTCTAGACAACATGGAATATGTACATTGTCACGGCGATGTAGAATGTTATCGAGATATGATTGAAAGCAAAATAATTGATTGATATCGTCAACGGTAATTAACAAATGGATAAAAAAAAATATGGGAAGGGTGCTAAAGATGATGAAAATGAGCAGGTTAACTAATTTCCTTCACTTAAAGAAGCATTGAAGGCATTAAGTATTATTCAAAAGTATTGTTTTTATAAAAATATTGATTTATTGGTAGACCAAATTGAAACGGAAATGGTTAAAGGGTTTATAGATTTTACGAAAATTTCGTTCTAAAATTTTAGTTTTTTGAATAAATTGTCTTATATTAGCTTTGGGTCATATGTGACCCCAAAAGGGTTAATGGAATCGTATTATCTTTTTTCCGAAAATCTAGGCCATTAAGATAAAATGTGACGTTTAGAAGTAGAAAATTGATTAATTTGTGATACAAAAGTATTTAGAAATAGTACATTTACAAAAATTTAATTTTTCTCGAAATCCGCAAAAAATAAATTCTTGTCAAAAAAAATCTAGCAGAGGGATGTACCTAAAAATTCACACAATTAATCTCTGATATATATTTAACAAAACCCTAAAGTGCCAGCTCCATTTTTTTAAATTTTGTTTAAAAAAATTTTTAAAACTTGAAAAAGGAGTTTTAAAAATTATATCACAAATATTACCCATTTTCGGTGTCATTGCACAATAGGTTAACAACGTGGTAATAAAACAATGCTTTATATCTGAGAACTCATAAGTATAGAGACCAAAAAGAAAGTAATGGCTTTAATCAATTTCTTAAAGTTAAAAAAAATGCCGTTAAATTTCATGACCTAGTGTTTTTTTGGTCTGGAGCATTTGCTATTTCTTGAGTTTTTATTCGCTTTTGAAGTTATATAGCTTTTTGAAAAGATAATTTAATATTGAAATCGATTCATATAATAACTTGTCGAAAAAATTAAATTATAGAATGAAATTTTCATAAAATATAAAAAAATTATATTTTCCCCCATATAAACACACCTGAAATTTTCAATCGATTTCCGGCGCGCTGTGGCAGAAATTTTGATTTCATTGGCCAAAAGTCTATTTTTTTGTCACCGATTTTTAAAATTTTAACGCCTTTTTGTAGCTAATATATCCAGATTAAGGTAGCCAAAAAATTAGGTTAACCTATTGCTAATTGTGGGCGTGGCATGCTGTCAAAGTCAACTGTTTTTTTTTTAATTTCAGGAAAAATTGATTTGTTTTTGTTTTTTATCAAAAATAAATGGTTACTACTCGCAAGTTATCATCGATAATGACCTGTGGTCCTTTTTACAAGGTTGGTAAGATTGTAGCCTTTAGTTGTTGTAAGTGGCCACAGCTCTACCGTTTAATATTAGGGGCGTTATTAAATATTTATGAAACTACTATATTTTTCTCAAATTTCAACTTTAGTGGAATAGAACTTCTAGGGAACAAAAGGCAACAAGAAACGTATACCACCCGGAGAAAGGCGAAAGTGTCCTCTATAACCCTATATATACCTTTGCACCCGTGGCGACCCGTGGGTAGAACACTTTTTTCATTTTAATGAAATTATTCTAAAAAAATTCAAATTACGAAAATTTAAACAGCCCTTTAAGTACTCGTATACAATGGTGTATTAAATTTGTGCTTTAGGTATTTTATACCTTATAATAGTAATTTTTTGTTCTATTACCATAATATATATGTAAGTAAGAATGTCAATACACAGAGGATGTAATTCAAAAAAGAAACTCATGATGCCATTAAGAAAGAAGTTAGTGATATCAAGATCCAAATTGCAACACTACAGCCATTACAATTACAGTTAGATGGGCAGCAAATTGACGTAAGCTACCAATTAGTGCTGACAATGATAGATGGAAAAGTAGGTCAGGCTTAGACTAACACGAAGTCTGCATCCAGCTGCATTATATGCCAAGCAACATCAAGCCAATTAAACCTAGGCACGACAAAATCATTAGATAATACCGATGCATATGAATTTGGAATTTCACCACTACATGCAAGAATGCGACTTATGGAACACATACTAAAAATCAGTTATGATTTGGATTTCGGGTCTTCATGATCAATAAGCAACAACGAAACCAACAAAGAGGTTAGAAGTTCAAAAAAGAAACATGTTCAAGATGAAAATCGCAAATTTGGATTGATTATAGATCAGCCAAAACAAGGGTCCGGCAATACAAATGATGGCGATACCGCAAGATGATTCTTTTCAGATCCAGAAACAGCATCTGAAATAACAGAAGTGGATTTAAACCTTATTTTCAGATTTAAAATAATCCTAGAAGTACTTGCATGCAATGTAGAAATTGACTCCAAAAAATTTTAAGATTATTCTAATGAAACTTCAAAAATATATACAACCAACTACCCATGGAGAAATATGTCTGCAACAGTTCACAAAATCCTTTATCATGGAGAAGATGTCATTAAATATCATTTGGTGCTACTTGGAGATCTATCAGAGCAGGCTCAGGAAAAAAGGTATAAGGATTACAGATTTTCTAGAAAGTACAATACTAGAAAAATTTCACGAAATTCCACAAATGAAGATCTATTTAATATATTACTAGAGGACCCCTGCTGGTTCGCAGCATTATTATTTTTGTAATATAATACCAAAATTTGCCAAGAGAAGTTAACGTACAGTAAGGCCAAAATATGCCACGATAAGTTAACGTACAGTAAAAGTAAAGTTGATTCTCCACGCATAACTTTCCTCAAACCCAACGAATTTAGGCAGTTAATAGCTCAAAAGAAGGAGCTTGATCCACTGAGTGTTCTTAGATCTATGTCAACAGCCTATGTTAATTAGAACTCTAGTTATAGAGGTTTGAGAGAAGAAAAATATTGAAAACAATCTTGAATGCAAAGTTTATTCATAAATTCTTTTAATATATAAGATTGGCAACGTCAGATCCGTTCATCTCCAGTATTCGAAATCAATGGAAAGTGGAACATCGGGATTTAGATGGAGAAGTCAAAAAACTACTAAAGAACATAAATAACACAGAATAAAATATGGAATATTTGCAATCAATATTTGAGTCAAATGAATATTAGTTATAATTGCCTGTCATTGTTATTTAAGTACGAAAAACATAATATTAGTAGAAAAATAATAATAAACAGAACCTACCATTGTTACAAATACAATTAAAATCTATTGCAGTTTTTATTTTTAAAATGTTTTTTAAAATTATCCCATTTAACAGCAAAAAATAATAAATTTTTCTGTAGTAATAGCAAGATTTTTAGATAATATTATTAACGTTTTTTTTTAAGTGTAAATATTCTTTGAGTGTAAACAAATTTGCAAATTTGACAACAAAAAATTTTTAATTTTTAAGTAATAATAGCAAAATCTCCAGTTGATCTTACTATTATTTGTTTTTGGTGTAAAATTTTTTTTGAGTGTAACATTAAAAAATCCCATTATTACTAAAAATATTAATAATTATTATTAAAATCCAAATATTAATTTTTTTTAATAAATAAAAAAAACATATTTCACTCTAAAAGTTAAAAAAAAATCAAAAGTTCAACTTTGACCTAGAATTCCTTAAAAAGTCCTTAATCAATTTTAATGTAATTAAAACTAAGTCAAGCTGAACTAAATATCTATCAATAAAAAAAAATTACTTAAATATTTTGATCGGTTCAAAAGTTTCAGAATTTTGGCCAATGAAAAACGATTTTCAGCCACTGTGCGGCGCGACTTTTCTTTATCTGATTGTCCCCAAACTTCACATTTAATAGTTTTATATAGATAGGCAACAAACTGGGCCCTGACACTCCCAAAAATTTTAATTTTTAAGGACTTTTAATATTTCTTTATTCTGAATTATTTTTGTATTTTTTGTTATTTGTTTTTCTTCAAAAAGAAATGTGTATATACCACTGTATGGTTAGGATATAATGAGTTTGTGCTGATATTTGTAATTACTGATCCTTCAATCAGTAGTCCAAAAATAAACCCTATAGGACAATACTAAGTCATGGCCCCATATAAAGCTGTTTTTAGACCGACTATAACTTTTTTTACTTGTTTTAATTTTTCTTGGTATATGATTTTTGAACATATAAGTTGTGGGGCCACTTGAAATATTTTTTGGACCTAGACTCCATATATTATTTATATAATTAAATTTTGTTTATAATAACTTCCTATGTCCTTTAATGACCTTGCACAGTTATTGGACCTAAACTATTGTTTGTACTCCTTTCATAAAATAACAATATAAATTGACGTAGAAATTAAGAAAACAATAATAAACAAAAATGTGTATTGCTCACTTGCAATTCTTAAAAGTAAATAATTAATCTATATTTTTATAAATCCTAATCAATTTATTTACTTTTTTTTATTATAGATAAGAAAACAACGGCAACAAATAGAATTCCTCCTAATCTTCCTCCCTTCCAAGAAAGCAAATAACTTTTTTTTGGGTAGATATTCAAAGTCGGATCACCAAAAAACCAACTGCAGCAGATACCACAAAATAAATCACAATGGCCTTAATTATGAAATACATAGACAGTATGCAGAGATATATGGACTCACATGGCGGTAAGTATCTAATAGTTCTAGCCATAAATCTTCAAAAAAAAGAGTAACTTTAAGGCTATAAATAAGTAATCATATCGCAGAGGTTCTTTCTATTTACTGTTTTATTGTGCTGCGTTCTTTTTTGAAGCGTTTTTATACCCTCCACACCTCAGTGGCAGAGGGTATATATAGGTTTGTCATTCCGGTTGTAACGTATCGAAATAAACTCCTGAGACCCCAAAAAAATATATTTTCTTGATCCTTATAACAAGGGAAGTTGATTTACCGATGACCGTCTGTCCGTCTGTCCGTCTGTCTGTGGAAATCACGATCACGCCGTCAATATCTAAGCTAGACCGTTCGTTTTTGTATAAAATCGTTTACTAACATCCCAAAGGAGTTGCTATTTAAAATTGTCAAAATCGGTCAAAGGGTTCACGAGCTATGAATGAAATTTTCAAAAAACTGTTGAAAAAATAAAATTTTTCAGTGTGTTTGTTGTTTTTCTTAAGATATGTTGTATATGTTGTAATTCTTCTTGTTGGTGCAGTCATTGCAGTTGTGTGTATATTAATACTGCACGTGTCCATTGGCCTAAGCAAATATTACCACATTTTTTTTTTTTAATTAAAAATTAAATATTAAAAATTAAAAATTAATAAAAATAAAAAATGAAAAATGGAAAATGAAAAATGGAAAATGGAAAATGGAAAATGAAAAATGGAAAATGAAAAATAGAACATGAAAAATGAAAAATTGAAAATTGAAAAATGAAAAATGAAAATTGAAAAATTAAAAATGAAAAATGGAAAATGAAAAAAGGAAAATGAAAAATTGAAAATCGAAAATGGAAAATGGAAAATGAAAAATGAAAAATGGAAAATGGAAAATGGAAAATGGAAAATGAGAAATGAAAAATGAAAATTAAAAATTGAAAAACGAAAATGAAAATTAAAAATGGAAACTGAAAAGTGGAAAATGAAAATGGAAAATGAAACATTAAAAATGGAAAATGGAAACTGAGAAATGGAACATGAAAAATGAAAAATGAAAATTGAAAAATGCAAAATGGAAAATGAAAAATGGAAAATGGAAAATGAAAAATGAAAAATGGAATATGGAAAATGAAAAATGAAAAATATAAAATGAAAAATGGAAAATGAAAAATTAAAATTGAAAAATGGAACATGAAAAATGGAAAATGGAAAATGAAAAATGGAAAACGGAAAACGGAAAACGAAATATTAAAAATGGAAAATTAGAAATGAAAAATTAAAATTGAAAAATGAAAAATGAAAAATTAAAAATGACAAATGGAAAATGGAAAATGAAAAATGGAAAATGGAAAGTGAAAAATGGAAAATGGAAAATGAAAAATGAAAAATGAAAAATGAAAAATTGAAAAATGGAAAATGAAAAATGAAAATTGAAAATTGAAAAATTAAAAATGAAAAATGGAAAATGGAAAATGGAAAATGGAAAATGAAAAAAGGAAAATGAAAAATGAAAATGAAAATGAAAAGTAGAAAATGAAAATGGAAAATGAAACATTAAAAATGGAAAATGGAAACTGAGAAATGGAACATGAAAAATGAAAGATGAAAATTGAAAAATGCAAAATGGAAAATGAAAAATGAAAAATGGAAAATGAAAAGTGGAATATGGAAAATGAAAAATGAAAAATGAAAAATGAAAAATGGAAAATGAAAAATTAAAATTGAAAAATGGAACATGAAAAATGGAAAATGAAAAATGGAAAACGAAATCGGAAAACGAAATATTAAAAATGGAAAATGGAAAATTAGAAATGAAAAATTAAAATTGAAAAATGAAAAATGAAAAATGAAAAATGACAAATGGAAAATGGAAAATGGAAAATGAAAAATGGAAAGTGAAAAATGGAAAATGAAAAATGGAAAATGGAGAATGAAAAAATAAAACTGGAAAATGGAAATGGAAAATGAAAAATGAAAAATGAAAAATGAAAAATGAAAAATGAAAAATTTAAAAATGGAAAATGAAAAATGAAAATTGTAAATTGAAAAATTAAAAATGGAAAATGGAAAATGAAAAAAGGAAAATGAAAAATGGAAAATGAAAAATGAAAAATTGAAAATCGAAAATGGAAAATGAAAAATGGAAAATGAAAAATGAAAAATGAAAAATGGAAAATGGAAAATGGAAAATGGAAAATGGAAAATGGAAAATGAAAAATGAAAAATGAGAAATGAAAAATGAAAATTGAAAAATGAAAAATGAAAAATGAAAAATAAAAATGAAAATGGAAAATGAAAAGTAGAAAATGAAAATGGAAAATTAAACATTAAAAATGGAAAATGGAAACTGAGAAATGGAACATGAAAAATGAAAATTGAAAAATGCAAAATGGAAAATATAAAATGAAAAATGGAAAATGAAAAATTTAATATGGAAAATGAAAAATGAAAAATATAAAATGAAAAATAGAACATGAAAAATGGAATATGAAAAATGGAAAACGGAAAACGAAATATTATTAAAATGGAAAATGGAAAATAGAAAATTAGAAATGAAAAATTAAAATTGGAAAATGGAAAATGGAAAATGAAAAATGACAAATGGAAAATGGAAAATGTAAAATGGAAAATGGAAAGTGAAAAGTGAAAAATGGAAAATGGAAAATGAAAAATGGAAAATGGAGAATGAAAAAATAAAAATGGAAAATGGAAATGGAAATGGAAATGGAAAATGAAAAATGAAAAATTGAAAAATAGAAAATGAAAAATGAAAATTGAAAATTGAAAAATTAAAAAATTAAAAATGAAAAATTAAAAATGAAAAATGAAAATTGAAAATTGAAAAATTAAAAATGGAAAATGGAATATGAAAAATGGAAAATGAAAAATGAAAAATTAAAAATTAAAAATGAAAAATGAAAATTGAAAATTGAAAAATTAAAAATGAAAAATGGAAAATGAAAAATGGAAAATGGAAAATGGAAAATGGAAAATGAAAAATGAAAAATTGAAAATCGAAAATAGAAAATGAAAAATGGAAAATGAAAAATGAAAAATGAAAAATGGAAAATGGAAAATGAAAAATGAAAAATGTAATATGGAAAAAAAAAGTGGAAAATGAAAAATTAAAAATGGAAAATGGAAAATGAGAAATGGAACATGAAAAATGAAAAATGAAAAATGAAAATTGAAAAATGGAAAATGAAAAATGAATAATTAAATATGCAAAATGGAATATGGAAAATAAAAAATGAATATTGGAAAATGAAAAATTAAAATTGAAAAATGGAACATGAAAACTGGAAAACGGAAAACGAAAAATTAAAAATGGAAAATGGAAAATTAGAAATGGAAAATTAAAATTGAAAAATTAAATATGAAAAATGACAAATGGAAAATAGAAAATGGAAAGTGAAAAATGGAAAATGGAAAATGAAAAATGGAAAATGGAGATTGAAAAAATAAAAATCGAAAATGAAAAATTTAAAATTATAAATGGCAAATGGAATATGAAAATGAAAAATTAAAAATGAAAAACGGAAAATAGACAAATATGGACAATGAAAAATGAAAAATTAAAAATGAAAAATAAAAAATTAAAAATGAAAAATGAAAAATGAAAAAGAACAAGTAAGAATATTATAGTCGGTCTAGACCGACTATACGATACCCTATACCATGCGTTTAGAAACCGTATCTCCTAGGCCCAACTAACTGGACATAGAAAATAAGCAAAAACCAAATTTTAGTGGGATTTTTATTAATTTTTTTTGGCTGCAGATATGAAAAAGTTCATATCGGATGATATATCTATATGGGGACTAGGTCCAAAAATGGACCGATCCTGACCATGGTTGGTAAAGTCTCTTGTATTTTGCGAAAATATATACAAACAAAATTTGAGAAGAATCAGTGCAATATTTTTGTTTTTTAATAGATTTAAGTGAAGATCGGGAAGCAGCTCTATATGGGGCCAAAGGGACCATTTTTGGACTACTCATTAATGGATGTAATTAACGCATAGAAACCCAGTTTGAGTAAGATCTATATGACAATTTGGATCTTATGGCAATTTATGTCGATTTCATAGGGGTAATTTGTATGGGGGCTAGGTCTGAACATGGACCGATTCTCACCAATTTCAATAGCACTCATTCCATGGCCGATAAAAGCTTATACACCAAATTTCATCAAAATATATTCATATTTGCGACCTGCAGTTTGATTACAAGCTTTACATGGACACACAGACGGACGGACAGACGGACGGACGGACGGACGGACGGACATTGTTAAATCAACTCGGAAAGTGATTCTGATTCGATCGGTATAATTAAAGATGGGTCTAGGTCAAATATTTTTGGTTGTTACAAACAGCAGCACAAAGTCATTATACCCAAACCACATAGTGGTATAGGGTATAAAAATGGAAAATGGAAAATGAGAAATGAAGAATCGAAAATGGAAAATGAGAAATGAAAAATGAAAAACTAAAAATGAGAAACGAAAGATGAAAATTTAAAAGTGAAAAATGGATAATGATAAAAAAAATGGAAATTGAAAATGAAAAATGTGCAGGGTATCAAAGATTCGGCCCAGCCGAATTTAACACTCTTACTTGTTTTGTTTAAGTCTTAAATTTCTAAATACTTCACAAGCATATTGTATTCAGCGATTAATATTTTTATCGCGTTTGCTTTGAAGTTTTTTTGCTTTAACATATTTTACATATAAATTGATGGATTGATGTCCCCACCACAATTAAAAAATCAGTTTTTTGTTCATGTATTGAGCCAAAAAATAATGCAAAAACCAAAATGTCCCAAACGAGAATTAACCTTGAATATTTAGTTTTAGTTTTGTATTATATTTTTTGTTATTCGTATTTCGCGGTAATCATGTTTCACAATGTTTACAAGAAGTTCACAGATTTATAAAACTTAACACATGTCCACTAATTGCTTGACCTACACAACACAATAGATTATTGTGAAAAAAAAAAAATAATAAAAATGTTAAAACCAATCGTTAACAGCCAACACACTTTTGCGATGGATTTCAAAAAGTTTGTTGTATCCAAATTTTTTGTTTTTATAATTATGAATTTTTGTTAAAATTTTATTCACGTGTTGCTTTAAAAAATTAAAAAAATAATTATATTTAATTTATTACTTAATTGTATTCTGGGATATTGATATTTTGTGCTGCCATGTAATTTCGATGAAATAAATTTGGTTTATAGTATTATTAACACGACTTTTAAATTATTCGCGAAAAACAAACTTGAGTATTCGCATAAAATTAAAAAAAAAAAAACAATTAGTCAGTTGCTCGTGCGTAAGTCATATCAACAAATTAAAGCGAATCGTTTTTTTGGGTAAAAAAACAAGTAAATTTTGGTTCATCTTACAATTGAATTGTAAATTCGTTTTTAATTATTTTTATTGATCTCAAATTTATGTTTTTTTATTTTGCTTTTGATAACAACATGTAAATTTCCCTTTTTAATTTTTAATCATATTAAGATGAAAAAAAACACCAAAGTATTTGTATTAAATTAAAAATTCATCTTGTAAATTCATTGCCTGTACTCGTAAAAGGTTGTTTGATTTCATTTCACTTCATTTCCTTTATTAAGTCAATGGAATGCAAACGTTTCTTACAGACTATAGCTTAATTAAAAAATTAATACATAAATTAAATAAGTATAATAAATATTAAAATTTCTTCGACCTTTTTGTTGTTATTAAATTATAAATTGATTAAGCTTGAGGCCAATTTTTTGAATTTTTTGTTTTTTATTTATTCGATATTTCACAACTTCGGGAATATTATTCCATGAGTTACAATAATTAAAACTAAAAAAAATACATTTCATATTGTACAATATATTAAAAACACAAAAAATTAAAAAAATTGGCCTCGAGCTTAATCCACTTATAATTAAATAAGTAGATCTTAATTATAAATTTAATATCTCAAAGAGAAAGGGCTTAAAAATTCCTTTTGAAGTGTAAAAGCAGAGTTCAGAAAAAAACGCACACTGAATAAAAAAATTCATACATATATTTAAACAAACATAGCTCAGACCAACAAACACATACATATTTTTATTTTCGTATCAATTATGTGTGTTTCTAAATTTTATATGGTGCCCAACACAATCATGACTGTGTTTCGTTTTAATATTTCGAACATTTTTCTTTTCTTGCACGTGTACTGCTAAAAAAACAGAACATGTTCTTCAACGCTTACATCTAAAAATTAAAGAATTATCCACTCGCGATCGGACAAATCTGAAGCACCCCCATAATAACGACAACAATTGTTTCTACCAAATTTATTGAAAAAAAATCTGAAATAATTCATTAGCAGTTATAAAAAAATAAAAATAAGATAATAATAAAAAAATAAATAAAAACAAAAAGATATTAATAAAATAGAAAACAGAGAAATTTTATATGTTGTTTATGACTTAATTTCGTTTTTTTTCCGATCGCGAGTGGGTAATGTTTTAATTTTTAGGTGTACGCGTTGAAGAACATGTTCTGTTTTTTAGCAGTACACGTGCAAGAAAACGAACTTAAAATAAAGTTACACTCGAATCTGTGTGGTTTATGTGTGTTCGAAACAAAAAATACGTGATAGAAAAATGTTCGTGTAGATAACGAAATATTAAAACGAAACACAGTCATGATTGTGTTGGGCACCGTACAAAATTTAGAACCACACATAATTGATATGAAAATAAAAATATGTGTTGGCGGCTTTAGAACAGAACATTGTGTGTTTCATGTGTGTATTTTCTGAACCTTGTGCAAAAGTCAATAGTGCGGTTCAAATTTGTTTAACGGCTATTTCATTTATGTTATTGAGATCGTTACACACACGATTTAACGTTCTGTTTATCTGCGAAAGCAAGCAAGTAATGACAATGAGCATTGAAATCTACGCCTTTATTTTAAAGTCTTACTCACAAGAAGCAAATCTTTTAGCTTCATATGAGGGTAAGGGATCAATAAAATTAAATGATGAAAGGGCGTATTGTAGATATATATGCTGCACTCGTTCAATGCGAGAGTTAGGTTTCCCACAATGTGGACTCCACACAACAGCAGCATACTCTAACTTATATCTAATACAAGATGTGTAAATCAATTTTAATGTATTTGGATCAGAAAAATCAGAGCAATTTCTTCTTATAAATTCAAGGATTTTAATTGCTTTAGGCACTACATAATTTATATAGGGAATGAAAGACATTGCAGACTCAACAATAATCAGTTACTATCAAAAGTATGTAAATTGTGACCACCCAAACTTAAACAAGATGCCATTTATAAACAAATTATAAATAACTTAGACTTATTTTATTTAAAAATAAATATTTTTTGTTTTTCATTCGGTGCAATAATTATCAAATTTTTCGGCGTGCCTACTCTAGAGCAAATTAAGTCTGGCAAGACTTTACGACTGGCCTTAAATTTGGCAATTTTTCATTTTAAAGGTTTTTTGGTTTTGACGATTTTTGAATTTAGCGATTTTTGATTTTGCCCATTTTTGATTTTGAAGATTTTTGTTTTTGAAGATTTTTGTTTTTCGTGATTTTCGGTTTTTTGATTTTGCGATTTTTGATTTTGACCATTTTAGAATTTTGAGATTCCGCCCATATATTCCACGACTACTCACATTAATAAATTACTAGCAGATTTCAGCGCTCGAAATTCGAGTGCAATTTCTAGGCAGCTTTATTTTTCAACTTGGCCAATTCACCAACCAACACTATTTTGATTTATTATTATTGTGAATGAAATAACAAACTCATTAACAAACACATTACACACATATCAATTTACTCGAAATAAAGGAAAAAAATTTAAAAATCTGTAAATCTGTAAATCGGCTAAAAAGAAATTCCTTTCAAATAATATACGTTTGGTCAAAATCGGGATAAAACGGTAGAACAAAACATCGGTCACAAGAAATCGCCTAGCCTATTAATTTTATAGATGTACTTGTCCAAAGTTTCAAGACTGTCGCTTTCATAGTACTTCATAATCGGTTGTAAAGGAGGTGCCACGCCCACTAATCCAAGCCCGCCCGTTTTTTATCTGACTACTTATATTAATATCTGAAGGAGTCTTACAAAGTGTCAAGGCGCCATGCCTACTGCTTCGATCTCGCCCATTTTTTGTTCGACTAACCATATGAATTACTTATGGGCTCGCGCAAAGTTACAAGGCTCTCACTATTACAGTACTCCAGATGTATGATATTTCACACTTGCTTTGTATGAGAGGTGCCACGCCCACTGATTTGATCCCACCTATTTTTCACATAACTTCTCACACTCATCATTCGTGAACTCACACCTGGTTTCAAGACTGTCGGGTTAATAGTACTCCAGATAATATTTTTTGTATGGGTGGTGCCACGCTCACTAACCCAATCCCGCCCATTTTTGGTACTACTACTCACATGAACAACCAATTGACATGCAGAAAGTTTCAAGACTCTGGCCGTCATAGTACTCTAGATATATGATATGATATATATGATATGTATTTACCATATATGGGAGGTAACACGCCCACTTGCTTGATCCCGCCCATTTTTCACATAACTTTTCACATTACTAACTTATGTAATCCAACAAAGTTTAAGGAGGTACCACGCCCACTTCATATATTAAAAAAATATGGCCTATTTTACTTTCCCGATACAAACCTACACACTATGAAAATTTCAAGAAGATAGGTCTTATGGTTTAGCCACCCCTATTATTTTCAAACCCACAAACCCAAAAATTTTCATTTTTAAACTCTTTCTTTTAACTCATACTCTCTGTCTGACTGTCTGTTTGTCTGCCATAGGGCAACCTCATTCCCCCTTATCCAATTGATCTGAAACTTGGTCGATAGACTTGCTGTGAAAAAAGATGACCTTTGACATAGTCACGCATAGTCACTGAGTGATTTAAACCCCATTTCCCCTTATCCGATCGATCTGAAACTTTGTCCATAGACTTGTTGTGACCAAAAATTAATTTTAATATAGTCACACACAGTCACGCAATAGTCAAGCACACGGAGTGATTTAAACCCCATTTTCCCTCATCCAACCAATCAGAAACTTGATCCACAGACTTGTTGTCACCAAATATTAACTTAAAGATAGTCACTTATAGACACGAACGGAATGATTTAAACCCATTTGCCCACATCCAATCAATCTGAAACTTGGTCCACAGACTTGTTGTGACCAAAGATAAATTTTAAAATAGTCACGAAAAGTCATGCACAGTCACGGAGAGATTCAAAACCTATATGCATAAGGAAAGAAAGAGTTTTAATAAAAGCTTTATTTTTATAGGTTAGATTATTATATCGAATGCCTCTAGGTGGTCAATAGGATGGCCCTTAATAAAAAAAGTGTTCAAATTCTCGGTCGCACCCCCTAGAAATATGCGAATTGCAGAAAAAAGTGAGAAATACAAAGTTTTGGCCCAATCAAAAAACATTTAGAGGTGGCTCAACGCGATTGAAAATTTCAAGTGTGTTTATATAAGAAAAATAACACTTTTTTTTTCAGATTTTACGAAAATTTCGTTCTACAGTTTAATTTTTGCGACAAATTTTTATATAATTTGGGATAAGTATTAAATTATCTTTCCCAGAAACTATAAAACTTCAAAATCGAATAAAAACTCGCCAAGAAATATGAAATGCCCCAGACCATTTTTGTGCCAAAAAAAAACTAGATCATGAAATTTGATGGCATTTTTTCAACTTTAAGAAATTAATTAAAGCCAACATTTTGTTTTAGTCTCCATAACTTTAAGTACTCAGATATGAAGTATTGTTTTATTACCACGTTGTTAACCTATTAAGCATTGAGACCGAATAGGGAAAATTTTTTTGATAAAATTTTGAAAACTCCTTTTCCAAGTTTTGAAAAATTTTCTTAAACAAAATTTTAAAAAATGGATCTGGTATTTTAAGATCCTGTTAAGTATATGTAAAAGATTAACTGTGTGAATTTTGAGGTAAATCCCTGTGTCAGAATTTTTTTTATAAGGATTTTATTTTTGCGTATTTCGAGAAAAGTGGGATTTTTGTAAAATATTCTGTAAATGTACTAATTCTAAATACTTTGTATCAAAAATCATCACTTTTCTACTTTTAAATGTTATATTTTATTTTAATAGCCTAGGGTTTCGGAAAAAAATAATATGACCCCATTAACCCCTTTGGAATTGGGGATACATATGACCCCAAGCTAATAAAAGACAATTTCAATTTATTCAAAAAATTCAAATATTTTTTAAGTGTTGTTGAATTTTAAGATGCGATGCTTAAAATATAATAACCAAATGTGTAGAACTTCCGTTCCTAAAATTTGGGATAAATCCGAGAAAATAAAATAAAATTAAATTAAATAAAATCTCGAAATCCGCAAAAATAAAATCCTTGTCAAAAAAATTCTAGGGTGGGGATTTACCTAAAAGTTCAAACAGTTAAGCTTTAACATGCATTTAACAAGACCTTAAAGAGCTAGATCAATTTTTTGAAATTTTGTTTAAGAAAATTTTTCAAAATTTGAAAAAGGAGTTTTCAAAATTTTACCAAAAATAAATTTCCATTTTCGGTCTCAATGCTTAATAGGTTAACAAGGTGGTAATAAAGCAATACTTCACATCTGAGTACTTACAGGTAAAGAGACTAAAGCAAAATGTTGGCTTTAATTAATTTCTTAAAGTTGGAAAAAATGCCATCAAATTTCATGATCTATTTTTTTTTTTTTTTTTGGCAATAAAGTGGTCTGGGGCATTTGTTATTTCTTGGCGAGTTTTTATTCGATTTTAAAGTTTTATGGCTTTTTGGAAAGAAAATTTAATACTGATGCCGAATTAAATAACAATTTGTCTATAGAACGAAATTTTCGTAAAATCTGAAAGAAAGTCATAATTTCCCCCTATAAAACACACTTGAAATTTTCAATCGCGTTGAGCCACCTCTAAATGTTTTTTGATTAGCCCAAAACTTTGTATTTCTCAGTTTTTTTGCTAATCGCATATTTCTAGGGGGTGCGACGGAGAGTTTGAACACTTTTTTTTTCTCCATATAATAAAGGGCCACCCTAGTGGTCAGGGTATGATGAGTTTGTGTGTAACTACTAAAAATACTTGACCTAGAGCCATCTTTTATTATACCGAGTTCTTAGAATTGTATTCGCTTTTTTTTCTTGGTTGTTTAGAAAAATATTAATTTTAACATTTTCTGTTGTTTGCTTCATTTTAGATCCCAGAACGAAGGATTGGCCAATGATGTCATCGCCATTTCCCACATTAGCAGTTTGTCTCACATATGTTTACTTAGTCAAGGTAACGAGAATTATAAATTTTGCAACAATATGTTAGCATAAATATTAATTTATTTTCTTTAAGAAGTTTTTTTTTTAAATCAAAACAAATTTAATTATAATTAATGAGATTGTTTTTTTTTTTTTGGATTTTAGGTTCTCGGACCAAGATTAATGGAAAATCGTAAACCATTCCGTTTACAAAACACATTAATTTTTTATAATGCAGCACAAGTGATATTTAGTGCATGGATATTTTACGAGGTATGTCAAATGATTAACAATAACTTAAACTCCTGGTTTAAATAGGAGCTAAACCTAAAAAGAAAACAAAAAACATTTTTAACATTTACAGCAAAGTGGTCCTTATTATAAAATGATGGCATAATTTGTATGTCTCACCAAAAAAAATGTGTTATATCTATAGATTAAAGGATCACAATGGATGTTATTCCAAAATCAACTTAGGATGTTATAGCTAATTGTCTTTATTATTAATTTACGAATTATTTTTTAATTGAACTTTTGTTTGATTGATTTTTCATTCTTATGCTTGTTTGTTTTTGTTTTGCTTTTGTTTTAATGTATGAGTTGTAATATTTTTCTAGTGTTTAATGGGAGGCTGGTGGGGTCATTACAGCTATACATGCCAGCCCGTGGAATATAACGATCATCCTCGTACCAAACGAGTAAGTTTTAGCATAAATCTCAATTCAAAACAAGATTGTCTTGAATATTTTTATCTAAATCAAAACGAAATTCTACAGTCTGGGCACTCTCGAAACAACAAATTTTGCTTTCAAATTTTGGGAATTTAACTTGAAATGACCAATTGATCAATTATTTCTATTGTCTAGTAGTCTTTTAGTCTTTTAATGGTATTTTTTTTTATTATTAGAAGTCAATTTGCATTTTTAAAGCTGCTTCAAGCTATTAACAACATCATTGCCTTTTTCGGAGGATTTTTAAGCAGAGCTTTACAAAAAAAAAAAAAAAAATAATCTTCATTAGAAAATCATTTTGTTTTGTTCATCATTTACATTTAATTTTTTAAGTTAATGCTTTATTTACAAATTCAAATTATTTGTGTGTACATTTTTTACATAATATCATTATCAAAAAAGAATTTTTTTTTTTTTTGATAATGTCATTAATATCATTATACAACATACAAATAGCAACAAAAAAAATCTCTACTCTTTTCTTAGCTAAATTAGATCATGTGTTTAATGGTAGTTTAAACTCTGTTTAATGTTGCCTTACGTATCTCTTATTTTTGAAAAAGAGTCTTATATGAAAGCAGTATTAATAGAGCTACTAAAATTCGATGTTAAATTCCAAAATTCTATGTGTCATTGCAAAAGTTTCATTTGTAATTCAGATAATTCAATTGTCATATTCTGAATTTCACCTTGGAATTTCTACACACACTGAATAAAAAAACTCGTACATATATGTAAACAAACATAACTTAGACCAACACACACATATTTTTATTTTCATATCAATTATGTGTGTTTCTAAATTTTGTACGGTACCGAACACATCATGACTGTGTTTCGTTTTAATATTTCGTTATTTACACAAACATTTTTCTATCACGTATTTTTTGTTTCGATAACACATAAACCACACAGATTCGAGTGTTGCATTATTTGAAGTTCGTGTTCTGGTACGTGTACTGAAAAAAAAACAGAACATGTACAATAAACAGGTTCGAGTTCAGTTATATTTTAAGTCGTGTTCTGGCTCGTGTACTAAGAAAAAACAGAACATGTACAATACACAGGTTAGAGTTCAGTTATATTTTAAGTCGTGTTCTGGCTCGTGTACTAAAAAAAAATAGAACATGTACAATAAACAGGTTCGAGTTCAGTTATATTTTAAATTCGTGTTCTGGCTCGTGTACTGCGAAAAATTGAAACATCAATTCGCGATCTGATACATTCCGATAAAAACGACGACAATTGTTTCAACCAAATTTATTAAAATTTTATTGATCCTTTTTTATGACTTACGTTGCAAATTGTTTACAATTGTGAAATATTTTAAAATTTTATTGGCCATTTTTTTGTGATTTACGTTGAAATTATTTACAATTGTTTATATTGACTGGTTTTTATTTTAATAAAATATGGTAATAAAATACTTAAGACACAAAAACTATTTAGCATCATAAAAGTTATACTTGTTGGTTGTTAGGTTTTTTTGCATTACCCATCCCTATTTTCGCAACCAATTAGTGTCATAGACGAAAAACCCAATTTTGCGGCATAAAAGACACACTTGTTGGTTGTAAGGATCTTTTGCAAACATTTTTTTTTTTTTTTGGTAACAAATAACTTTAGACACAAACAAATTTTGCATTATAAAAAACACAATCACCCACCCTTAATTTGCGAACCAATTAGTGTCAATGCGCAATACTTTTCTCAATGATTTTTTGGGATTTTTTGCGTAAAAACATAATGAGTGTCAATAAAAAAAAACCAAAAAAAATCTTTTCATATTTTATTGTCCCTTTTTTATGACTTACGTTACAATTGCTTGCAAGTGTTACAATTTCACGCAATTGATTTTGCAATAAATAGCGAGTGCGTGCGTCATTTATTCATTAAAAGTGGTTCAGTTTTCATTAGATCTTGATCTATAAGTGTACTGTGTTATTGTGTAAATTGCAAATATTTTGTGAAAATTAAAAAAATTGGAATGCAATAACAGAAATAAGTTTTGCTATAAAAAATACGCAACTTTTAATAGCGAAACGAAAAAATTTACATGTCTGATTGAAACCTGCAAGAAAGATTTAAGTCCAGTGTGCAGTTTTTGTGTCTTAAGTATTTTATTACCATCTTTTATTAAAATAAAAACCAGTCAATAAAAACAATTGTAAATAATTTCAACGTAAATCACAAAAAAAATGGCCAATAAAATTTTAAAATATTTGACAATTGTAAACAATTTGCAACGTAAGTCATAAAAAAGAGGCAATAAAATTTTAATAAATTTGGTTGAAACAATTGTCGTCGTTTTTATCGGGGTGTATCAGATCGCGAATTGATGTTTCAATACACGAGCCAGAACACGAATTTAAAATATAACTGAACTCGAACCTGTTTATTGTACATGTTCTATTTTTTCTTAGTACACTAGCCAGAACACGACTTAAAATATAACTGAACTCGAACCTGTTTATTGTACATGTTCTATTTTTTCTTAGTACACTAGCTAGAACACGACTTAAAATATAACTGAACTCGAACCTGTTTATTGTACATGTTCTATTTTTTCTTAGTACACTAGCCAGAACACGACTTAAAATATAACTGAACTCTAACCTGTTTATTGTACATGTTCTGTTTTTTCTTAGTACACGAGCCAGAACACGACTTAAAATATAACTGAACTCGAACCTAATTATTGTACATGTTCTGTTTTTTTTTTCAGTACACATACCAGAACACGAACTTCAAATAAAGCAACACTCGAATCTGTGTGGTTTATGTGTGTTCGAAACAAAAAATACGTGATAGAAAAATGTTCGTGTAAATAACGAAATATTAAAACGAACACATTCATGATTGTGTTGGGCACCGTAGAAAATTTAGAAACACACATAATTGATATGAAAATAAAGATATGTACTGGCTGCTTTTGAACAGAACATTGTATGTTTCATGTGTGTATTTTCTGAACCTTGGTTTAAACCACCACTAAAAATCTAATAATAAATATTTACACTCAAAATTTTTATATTATTTATTAAACTACCAATCCAAAAATTTTTTTGTTTTGAAACCATTAAATGGTAAATTAATTTTAATTTTAATATTTAATCAAAACATTAAATTCTAACCGATAACTGCTAAGTTTATTATAAAATTCAGAGATTTTTTTTTGGCTTAATTGCATATCATATTTAAAAATAATTTAAGCTCAACTCGTCCGTATTTTATAATAAAATTTCTAAGCTGGTTTATGAGTTTTTTTAAAATAATTTATCAAGTTTACAAATAAGATTAGAAAAGAGCTGAGCTTCGATTATTTTTTTAAATCATTTTTACAAAAAATTTCATTTACGGCTTTTTCATATTTATTTTTTAAATGTCTTACTTTATGTTATGATCAAACATATTTTGGGGAAACCATTAAAATAATGGCCAAAATTTTTAAACGGCTTTATTAACACAATTTTTTAGGGTTCGAAAAGTTTATGTCT
Source organism: Cordilura impudica (assembly GCA_963682025.1). Lineage (NCBI taxonomy): Eukaryota > Metazoa > Arthropoda > Insecta > Diptera > Scathophagidae > Cordilura > Cordilura impudica. Next base: position 45,683,072 of record OY821517.1, read on the forward strand.
TGAGGAAATAAATTAAAAAATTCGGCGTTAAAATCAAAACAAAATCACCAAAGAGACAGTACAGATAAACCCCGTTTTGACCAGGGCCCTAAAGACATACAAATGCTGCCGATAAGAAGGCGTAATCATGAACTTAAATGTCAGGACATCAATCACTACCATAAAAATTCAAGAAATTCATTGACTTTCTGTAAATTACATCTCTCTGTATTTTCTACAATTTCAGATTGGTATATCCGGTTGGCTGACAGGACAATATAGCTTCCGATGTCAGCCGGTTGAGTATAATAATAACCCTAGAACAATAAGGGTATGTGTTAACCACCTAGTCAAAAACTTTAACCATTTCCTGTGAAAATCATTAAAAAAAAAGGATCAGTTTCCATATAAACAGTTAGTGACCAACAAAACAGTTATTCAAAATTGTATATTAACTTTACATACTTGTAACTAAGTAAACATTAACTATTTACTCTAAGTCTATAGATCGGTGTATGAGAAAATATGTATAACTAAAACTGATCCTTTAAAAAAAAAAAAATCTTGCAATTTGTGTTCTTTTCGTTTTTTTCTTTTGTTGTTCTTTTTTCTTCACTTTTTTTGGGTTTTTCAATTTTCGTTGTTGTTATTACTGTTTTATTTACTCTTTACGCACTAACATTTTTGTGTTTTTTTTTTCTTTATTATTATTGTTATTGGGATATTTTTATTTTTAATTATACATAACTAACAAATTACCATATAATTCTGAAATAAGTATTGATATAATTTGGTGGTCTTTACTAAACTTATATAAATATCAATACAGTTATTTTTCAATATACACACATACATTTTAAATTTATATTTTTCGAGAGAGCTACAGTTTGTTTAAAAAAAAGTGTTAACTTATTTTCTACAACCTAAAACACAATTATTTTTTTTTTAATTTTAATTTTTCTAAATTTATTTTTATAATTTTTTTCTTTAGAAAACAGTTTTCACAAAATTAATTGCATGATTTGTTTTAGTTGATTTAAAAGAAATAAAAAAAAAATTAAGCACAACAAATAAAAAAATTTTATAATTGATTTCAAAAATAATAAATAATCGAACAAAGTTTTTATTAAAACTCTTTCTTTCCTTATGCATATGAGTTTTGAATCTCTCCGTGACTGTGCGTGACTTTGCGTGACTATTTTAAAATTAATCTTTGGTCACAACAGGTCTATGGATCAAGTTTCAGATTGATTGGATGAGGGGAAATGGGGCTTAAAACACTCCTTGACTGGGCGTGACTATGCGTGACTGTGCGTGACTATGTCAAAGTTAATCTTTTTCCACAGCAAATTTATCGACCAAGTTTCAGATCGATCGGATAAGGGGATATGGGTTTTAAATAACTCCGTGACTGTCTAAATGACATTTAGATCACTCCGTGACTGTGCGTGACTAAGTCAAAGTTAATCTCTTTTTCACAGCAAGTGTATGGACCAAGTTTCAGATCGATCGAATGAGGGGAAATGGGTTTTAAATAACTCTGTGACTGTCTAAATGACATTTAGATCACTCCGTGACTGTGCGTGACTATGCGTGACTGTGCGTGACTCTGTCAAAGTTAACCTTTTTCCACAGCAAGTCTATCGACTAAGTTTCAGATCGATCGGATATGGGGAAATGGGTTTTAAATCACTCCGTGACTGTGCGTGACTATGCGTGACTGTGCATGACTATGTCAAAGTTAATCTTTTTTCACAGCAAATCTACCGACCAAGTTTCAGATCAGTCGGATAAGAGGAAATGGGTTTTAGATCACTCCGTGACTGTGCGTGATAATGCGTGACAATGCGTGACTGTTAGTGACTATGTCGAAGTTAATCTTTTTTCACAGCAAGTCTATCGACCAAGTTCCCGACCGATCGGATAAGGGGAAATGGCGTTTAAATCACTCCGTGACTGTGCGTGACTACCCAAAAATTAATCTGTAGTCACAACAAGACTATGGGCCAAGTTTCAGATCAATTGGATAAGGGGGAATGGGGTTACCCCACGACAGACAGACAGACAGACAGATAGTGTGAGTTAAAAGAAAGAGTTTAAAAACTGGAGGTAATGACTTATTTCAGAGCTACAATTAAGCCAGATTGGAAGTACTTATATCAAATGATTATATCAAATTATTTAAAAATTTATTAAATAAAGTTGTGCTCAATTTTTACTTTACAATTTATTTTCAAAAAGTTTATAAATATTAATAAAAAAAAAATTTATTTTCCAATAATTAAGATGGTTCATGCTTGCTGGTGGTATTACTTCTCTAAATTCACAGAATTCATGGATACGGTAAGTTTGAAATATAAATCATGATTTATACAGAATGTTTCCTGTTTGGAACAATTTTTATTATAAAAAACAGCGGAGATTCTAAGCAAATTTTATATAGAATAGACTTAAAATCTGAGGAATTTTGTTTTATGTTTTCCTATAGAAGGTAATTGAGAATGTTTGAAAATGTTCCTTTATTTTTTGAAGACTTTTCTTAATGTACTGAGCAGTTTCTGCTTTGTCATGCGACAATTTTGTGTAAATCTTTTTTAATCCGGATATATTTTTTAAATAAGTTTATTGTAGAATGTTCCACGGAGTCTTAATTTTTATGCCGTCCACACTACTATGTCAAAATTAATTTGTGGTCAAAACATTTGGAACTGAGATGGCATTTTAACTTTTCCTGAATTAATTTTCTCCAAATCACACTTCGTTACTAAAATTTATTTATTTTCATGTTATCATACACTGTTTTTGTTAAAAATATAAAAAACCAATTCAGTTAAAGTAAAACAACAAAAAATCAATTTTAAAGGATGTATTCAAAATGCAGCTGTTCAAAACATTTGCAACTCTTATTACTCTTACTCTAACTATACTATGCTAGGATATAACGGCATTTAGATCTTTGCATTTTATTAAAAAACTCAACATAATTATTTTACTATAATGCTGGTTTTCTCAATGTATCGTCAAACTGCCTGTTACTTAACCATTACATAAATTTATTGGACCGATAAACTGCCGGTTAACAATTTTGGTTTTCTCAATGTACCGACAAAAACATTATTTTCAGTTGGCAATGCCTCTCAAAATACGTATGAAAGTTGGGAGAATTATTTTCAGTTGGCAATGCCTCTCAGGAATAGGATAGTTGGGAGAATAATTTATCTTCACGATAAATAAATAATTGGCAGATGAGTGCCGGTTAGCTTTGCGACAAAATAGATGCAAACCAGACATTGAGAAAACCAAATTTCTTTAATCGGCAGTTTCTCGTTGGGATATAAGATAATCGCCTATTGAGAAAACGGGCATAAGACTTTTAATTATTGGAGGCATTAATATCGTAAGAATTACTTTTGTGAAAAACGTCAGGAAACAAATACAATTCTGATTTCAAGGTGAAAGCTTTAAATGACTTTAAAAATGGAGCTTCTCAAAAAGACATTTCCTTAAAATATTCCGTTCCAAAATCAACAATTTGTCGCATTGGTAATAGTGGTAACATCCATACAACACCACAAAGGAGGTTACTACTGTAGAGAAGACACAAAAATTAAGAATTTTTTCACGAAATATCCTAAAGCAGTTCCTAGAGAAGTTAAAACTGAACTGTCTATAGATGTCAGTCATTCCACCATTAAAAGAAGAGACCGGGAATATGGTCTTAAAAGTTTTAAATGGACGAAAAAACCCTCTGTGTCGCAAAAAAAAGAAAAGCTAGGCTTAACTTGGCCCGCACCCTTTTAAATTGGACTCAATAGCAGTGGAAGAACGTACTATGTCTTGTTGACTTAACCACACGGTGTTTCGAGCACCGCCATAAGACGGTTACAAGCTGGAGATATGTACTTGGCACACACTCCACACTTTGTTATTGTGTCCGGCCTACCTAAAACCCTTTTGCTATAGAGGCAGCAACACCTGGTTGAATTTACCTCCACATCGATTTATAATCGGCCCTCGATATAGGCACTACAGCTACTGCGAAACTCCCCGGAGGGCCTTTTCCAATGAGATAATCTTGAAGATTCATCAAAGACTCCGACATTGACATTGCTTACTATAACACAGTTTTCTGACATCTCTCTTACGCACTCTTGTATCGTCAAAGACTTCACTCATGCTATCATCCGACCTTCTTGCATCCGACTCATCTTACGACTCATCTATAACTCATGCCTCTTCCCAGCAACGCATATCAGCTCGCAATTACACCACAAACACTCCCTACTAGTCACTCACAGCAATCTCCTCTGCACATCAGAGTCAAGAGCCTCTAGAGCCACGTTCGTAAAGTGTTCCATCAAGACCCATCAATTCAACTTTGTATCACATATATTAAAGGGATGTGAGCAACCATTTCATCTGGTTGGATGTTTCACCGTCCACCAGCCGGCCAACATATCCCGTGTGTTATAGTTCGCTTTGTCTCCGTATGGAGTCTAAGAATCCTCTTCTCAGGGCTATTCGACCTCCCCGCAGCACCAAATTTAGTGCCTTTTGGTAAGGCGTCGTTACCCAATTGGCCAAATTCGGTAACTGCCAGTTATCCCCCAAGTAGGATGGCACTGGCAGACCTTGGCAACCTTAACCTTTAGCCGCCAAGAATAATCACCAGGAGCACCACGAGGAAGTAGGTTATAAGTTGTTGTAGTACGGCACTGGCAAGCCAGTACGTTTAATAATTACAACTTTGCTCCCTAAGGTCCGATGTGTCAAAATTCAACTTTCGGGGTTCAGATAGAAGATCCTACATTCAACGACCACGAGGCGAAAAGTTTAATCCCAGATACATAACCGCCACAGTGAAGCCGGAGGTGGAAATATTATGGTGTGGGCGTGTTTTTCGGGAAATGGGATACTTTGGGATACTGGATGGGTGATCAAGTAGAGATACTTTTTCAATACCCTTTTTTTGACAGATCACGTGTGAGTCGTGTCATGCTGTCATGTCATTTTTGTTTAGTATTGTTTGGCATTTCATCATGGAAAGACTGAACAACGTTTACAAATCGTTCAACTTTATTACGAAAATTCACGTTCTGTGAAGAATGTGTTTCGTGCACTTCGCTCAACTTATGGTCAACATAATCAGCCTACTGAGCATACTATTCGCAACACCATCACCCATCTTGAGACCCAGCATTCATTATTGGATAATATTCGACCGAATAGACCACGTCCAGCACGCAGTGAAGAAAATATAGCGGCCGTAGCTGAGAGTGTACACGAAAACAGATAATTTCACGTTTTGGGCCGGTCGATTGGCCACCAAGATCGTGTGATATCATATCGTTAGACCTTTTCCTGTGGGAATATGTAAAGTCTAAAGTTTATGCGGGCAATCCCGCTTCGATTCAGGCCTTGGAGTAAAACATCACGCGTGTCATTCGCCAGTTACCAGTCGAGATGCTCGAACGAGTCATCGAAAATTGGACTCAACGGATGGACCATCTGAGACATTTGATAGACATAATCTTCAAAAAATAAATGCCAAAGAATGTTCTTTCAAATGATAATAAACATTCCCCATTAAATTTGAACTTTCTGTGTTTTTTTCTTTAAAAAAGTAGAGAACCTCGAAATGGATCACCCTTTACAATGATGGCCACAATATATAGAGACCTTTTAAGCTCAGTTATGCTTCCGTATGCTGAATGGGAAATGCAACTTTCATCGACATTCCAGCTCGATAATGACCCTAAACATACGGCAGGGGTTATAAAAGTATGAGAATAATATTAGTTTCGTGTCGTGGCCGCCACAATCTCCCGATCTCAACCCGATTGAGAACATGTGGATAATTGCAAAACGGAATATTGCTAATAAAGTATTCCGAAATGGTGATGAACTGTTCGCCGAGTTCGAAAAACAGTGGATTAAAATTCCCGAACATTATATTAAAAAGTTCATAGCCTCAATGCCCAAAAGATGTTGTGAGGTAATAAAAAATAACGGCTATGCTACAAAATACTGAATATTGAAATCAATTTTTGGATTTCTTTAAGAGTAGCGAATCTTTTGAACACTTGTATTTAGACCAATTTTGTTAAATTTAATTTTTTTTAATTCTTGTAAATTTATGAATATTTTATTTTTTTGTTTTAGTAAAATAGTATGCAATAACTGAATTTAATAAAAAAAAATGTATGCTGGAAGACTTTGATAAAAAAAAAATAGGCAAAATGTGATTTCAGTTGCAAATATTTTGAACACCACTGTATATATTCTTGACCCTTATAAAAACTCGAGTCGATATAACGATGCCCGTCTCTCTGTCCGTCCGTCCGTCTGTCTGTCTGTGTCTATTGAAATCACGTCATTCATTCTTGACCCTTATAAAAACTCGAGTCGATATTACGATGCCCGTCTCTCTGTCCGTCCGTCCGTCTGTCTGTCTGTGTCTATTGAAATCACGCTCATTCACATAATAGTATTTTTTAATATTTCGAGCAGGTTGGTAGTACAAATGTAGTAAATCGGTAAGCATTGTGTCAAGATTTGGCCTAAAATGTGGAGACACCTTAAAAAAAATGCTATAAAATTATGGGTATTTGTTGTAATAATTTAGTACCAAGTTTATCAAATTGTTTGCTTTTTCAAATAGTTTGTTTACAGTGTTATAAATAGTGAATTAAGTCCAGATATCAAAGATTCGGCATAGCTGAATTTAACACTCTAATTTATTATTACATATTGAAAACATTTATTCCATAGACAGTTTTTCTTGCAGCAAACAACGTTGATTTAGACAAAATAAATTTCATACAAAATCGCTTGAATTTGATTTTTTTTTTTTTTTTTAATAAAGTTTTTTTATGAAAGTCTATTTTCCTAAAAGAACTCCGATTATGGAATGTTTAGTACATTTTTTTTTATATATTTTGGTGTGGAAAAAACTCCTAAGATTCTTATAAATTGTTCTAATTTATTTATTCTATTTTATATGCATGAAGATATTCTTTGTACTACGCAAAAAAGAAAGTCAAATAACAACACTGCACGTTATCCATCATGGCTGTATGCCAATGTCTGTATGGTTTGGTGTTAAATTCACGCCTGGCGGTCATAGCACCTTCTTCGGTTTGCTCAATACTTTTGTACATATAATTATGTACACCTACTATATGTTTTCGGCTATGGGTCCTCAATATCAAAAATACTTGTGGTGGAAAAAGTATTTGACCACATTGCAAATGGTAAGTATTTCTTCAACTTGATTGCAATCTCTGTCAAAGGTTGTAAAATGTTTTCTTTTCTCTTCTGGCAATTAGGTACAATTTATTGCTATTATGGTTCATGCCTTCCAACTTTTGTTCATTGATTGTAATTATCCTAAAGCATTTGTCTGGTGGATCGGCATGCATGCTGTTATGTTCTTCTTCTTATTCAATGAATTCTACAAACAAGCGTACAAAGGACGAAGATCGGTGAGTTTTCGGAAACCATGAAATTTATTTAATTTTGAAAAAACACACACACACATCTTCTTCTATCCCATCACTTATTGTTGTCTCATCTATCTATATTAGGGTGACAGCGGTTTGTATGAATTTTTGGTCGAATTTTGAGGTGTGCGGGTGGGATCTAGATCTAAAACTTTAGTGCTCAAAATTTGAGCCAAATCGGACAATTTTTTTCTGGACGCGCATTGGTTCAAAGTTCAAAAATGAATTTATATGTAAAAATTATCAAAAAAAAATCATTTTTCACAAAAATTTTGATAATAATAATGGCATTTCAATTAAATTAATTAATAAGTCATAATTTAGAGCAAATTATCTTTCTAACAAAACAACAAAATCTTTTATCGGTTGAAAAACAGCCAAGTTATATCAAGTTCCCCAGGCAATAAATGCGCCGCAGACCACTTGATTGAGAAAATCGAACTGACATTTTTAAAGACATTGAAATAATTTCCAACAACGATATATTTGCATTCTCCTGATCTCAAAGTAATCTTGTGTAAAGTATTTTGCATCTCGTCTATTGTTATGCCGTTCTAAATTAATGTCAAAGCGGTACGCATTTTTTAGCACTATATAAAAATCCGCAATTTTACTTTTTGAAAAACTTTGTTCAAGAAATTTTCCGAATTCAACGATTGGACTTTAAGGTCTTATTAACAAAATATATCTGATTCAAAATGCCAAATATTGTAGGTATCCTGTTCTAAATTTGGCGAGGGCAGCGTTTTTATTTCAGCGGATTTGAAGAAAAATTTGATTTTTCATACTTTTTCAACTGTTAGGCTACATTTTTTACGTGTTTTCATATTTAAAATATCTTTTATCTAAATATTATACTACTTGATATAAGTTCTCAATCCTGTAAATTAAGGTTAAATTGAAGCACTAACATTGTCCCTGTTTAAAGTCAAAAGTCAAATTTAAGGATATTTACATTTTTTTAAAACAAAATATCCAAATAATATATATTTGAGGAAGGATTTCAATAAAGCTTGATAATAATCACCCCTGTTCTTGAAACCACTATCACAGAAAAAAACTCGTAAATGAAAAAATTCTTAAATCTACGAGTTTTTTGCTGTTCTCTAATTTCAATAAGAATATTTTTTCTCGTTTTAATTCACATAGAAAAGGCTTTGTGAAATCAAAACAAATGCCCTTTTTTCTACTAAGCAGGTCTTAAGAGATAAAAAAAAAACTAATTGATATTTAAACTCTAACATGTTTTTATTGAACCTTGTCATTATTTTAAAAAATTAGACATTAATTTTATTAAAAAAAACGATTTTAAAAAACGTCTACATTTTGCGCTGATTTAAAAAAAAAACTCGTAATAAGTGGTCGATGTTAATAAAACACACTTTTTGCGATGATGCTGTTCTATAACTATAATAAAACTTTTTATTTACACAATCTATTTTCCATTATAATTTTTTCAATTATAACATAGATTCTTTATGCACTAATTATTGCAAATAAAGGAATTAAAAAAAAATTTTTTTCATCAAATCACATATTTTTATTTTTTTGCATATGTTCGAAACAGTAGTGATGCCAGTCAAATCCAATTTATTTGAATATCGAAATTTTTTTTGGTGATGCCTAACTTTTTAAAAATAGAAAAGTCATTTTTAATTGAATGAAATTGAAGAACAAAAACAATTAAATGAACAAATAAGTTGTTATTTTAAAAGAAAATATTTTTCTTTATACTTTTTCTATAAACTTAGAAAAAACATGCACAAAATACTTAAAAGTTTTTTGTGAAACTGAATAAAGAACCATATGGCACCTCGGTTTCTAGATAACATATGTTCTTAACTCAAACATATGGTTCTTAACTCAAACATATGTTTCCATTAAATAAATAAAAAAAAGTGGTTTCAAGAAACCCAAAATTTCAATTTCATGTGATTTTAAATTCACTCTTATTCAAATAACGTTTCAAGAACAGGGCTGAATATTTTAATTATTCAAAAAAATAATATTCTGGACTTATTATCTGAGATTAACCCGTGGGGTACCCTTGATGTCAAATTGACTATAAAAATCTATAAATATTTTCTTCGTCAGGATTTTTTTTTTTTTTTATTTTGACGCAATATTAATTTTTGATTTCAAACTGTTCTCTGAAATAACTGTCAAATATAATATTAATTTTGATATCATACATGATTGGTACGACAATTTCTTGATAGATATTGTAGCATATCGATCGACAAATACTTTCAGATGTTATTAATAAATTGGTTTTACACACTCTCTTTAAAATAATTATTGATGCAGATAGCAATTTTTGAATATAAGCCCCGATATACAAAATTGTTTATACTGTATTATATATAAAAACTAATTGATCTCAATATTTTCATCAAATAATGAATAAATTTGAGGAATTTTATGAATACATTAAATTAGTTTTATTTAAAAAAATCCTGATGAAGAAAATATTTATAGATTTTCATATAGAGTCAATTTGACATCAAGAGTACCCCACGGGTTAATTGCAGAAAATAAGTCCAGAATATTATTTTTAAGAATTATTAAAATATTATCAACAACTTTTATCGAAATCCTTCCACAAATATATATTATTTCGATATTTTGTTTTAAAAAAATGTAAATATCCTTAAATTTCACTTTTGACCTTAAAGGGGGACAATTTATAGTGTTTCAATTTAACCTTAATTGCCAGGATTGAGAACTAATATCAAGTGGTATAATATTTCGATAAAAGATATTTGAAATATGAAAACACCAAAAAGATGTAGTCTAAAAGTTGAAAAAGTATGAAAAATCACATTTTTCTTCAAATCCGCTGAAATGAAAACGCTGCCCTCGCCAAATTAAGAACAGGATACCTACAATATTTGGCATTTTTAATCACATATATTTTGCTAATAAGACCTTAAAATCCAATTGTTAATTCCGGAAAATTTCTTGAACAATATTATTGAAAAAGTAAAATTGGAGATTTTGAAATATTGCTAAAAAAATACGTACCGTTTCGACATTAATTTAGAACGGCTTAGCAATAGACGAGATGCAAAATACATTACACAAGATCATTTCGAGATCAGAAGAATGCAAATATGTTGTTATTGTAAATTATTTCAATGTTTTTAAAAATGTGAGTTCGATTTTCTTAATCAAGTGGTCTGAGGCGCATTTATGGCTGTTTTCAACCGATAATAGATTTTGTTGTTTTATTGGAAAGATACACCCCTGTTCTTGAAACCACTATCACAAAAAAAAACTCGTAAATGAAAAAATTCTTAAATCTACGTGTTTTTTGTTGTTCTCTAATTTCAATAAGAATATTTTTTAATTCACATAGAAAAGGCTTTGTGAAATCAAAACAAATGTCCTTTTTTTTCTACTAAGCAGGTCTTAAGAGATAAAAAAAACTAATTAATATTTAAACACTAACATGTTTTTTATTGAACCTTGTCATTATTTTAAAAAATTAGACATTAATTTTATGAAAAAAAAACGATTTTAAAAAACGTCTACATTTTGAGCTGATTTAAAAAAAAAACTCGTAATAAGTGGTCGATGTTAATAAAACACACTTTTTGCGATGATGCTGTTCTATAACTATAATAAAACTTTTTATTTACACAATCTATTTTCCATTATAATTTTTTCAATTATAACATAGATTCTTTATGCACTAATTATTGCAAATAAAGGAATTAAAAAAAAATTTTTCATCAAATCACATATTTTTATTTGTTTGCATATGTTCGAAACAGTAGTGATGCCAGTCAAATCTAATTTATTTGAATATCGAAATTTTTTTTGGTGATGCCTAACTTTTTAAAAATATAAAAGTCATTTTTAATTCAATGAAATTGAAGAATAAAAACAATTAAATGAACAAATAAGTTGTTATTTTAAAAGAAAATATTTTTCTTTATACTTTTTCTATAAACTTAAGAAAAAACATGCACAAAATACTTAAAAGTTTTTTGTGAAACTGAACAAAGAACCATATGGCACCTCGGTTTCTAGATAACATATGTTCTTAACTCAAACATATGGTTCTTAACTCAAATATATGTTTCCATTAAATAAATAAAAAAAAGTGGTTTCAAGAAACCCAAAATTTCAATTTCATGTGATTTTAAATTCAATCTTATTCAAATAACAACGTTTCAAGAACAGGGCTGATAATTTACTTTAGATTATGGTTTTTTAATTAATTTAATTAAAACCGCAATTATTAATATCAAAATTTTTGTGAAAAACGATTTTTTTTTTTTGAAAATTTTTACATATAAATTCATATTTGAGCTTTGAACCCAATGCGCGTCCGGAAAGCATTGTCCGATTTGGCTCACTAAAGTTTTAGATCCAGTGTCACAATGATCCGACGCGCACATCTTGAAATTCCAAAAAAAAAATGGCTGTCACCCTAATCCATATACATATTTGCATTGTTGTATTTTAAGAACATCATTGCTAACATAATTTTATGAAAAATATTTCAAAATTAACCAAATTATCTAATTTTATAAAACAAAAAATATATGTAAACAAAATTTCAATTATTTTATTTTTCATAATTTCATTTCAAAATTTTCGTTACGCTTCGTTTTCTTCTTTTTTTTATTCACCAAATTCATAACATATCGTACTAAAATTTCAGCACTCAAAATGTTTTATAAACTTTTTTTCATTTTAAATTTGAATCAAGTTATTGAATGATATTCCTCTTCCCACTTTATCCCACCTTACATCAACTAAAAACGAAAACAAATTTTTCCATTTCGAGCTAACAGAAATTCCGGCCTGTGGTAATGAAAATATTTCAAAGTAAACCTTGTAAACTTAAATTCCAAATAAGGCCAACTACCAAAAAGCTTAAATTTTATCATACATCGTCAACATTAACCAGAGACAGACAGAAGAAAAAAAAAACTCTTACGTTAAAGTCATAGCACCTACTTCTTCTTCTTTGTCTTTCGTCTTTTTCATCGATGTTAACAACCAAAAATAACTGTTGATGTTTTATGAACGTAACACTTGTCTGTCTTTCTTCTGTCTTGGCTGCTTTCTGTTTGTGTTCGAATAAATAAATTAAAACCAAATTCATTGACATTGGTTTTGGTTATGTTAACATACCAACAAACAAACAAACAAACATCATCATCATCATCATCATCATCATCATGATCATCATGATCGTAGTGTATTTAGTGTATCATAAATAACTACCATGAAATCGTATTATTTCAAAGAGAAAAATGTTTTCTTTCTTTTAAAGGTCTTAATGTGGGTCTTTAGGTTTTTTTTGTGTGTTTAAATTCCGTTTTTTTTTTTTTTTGTGTTGTTGTTTTGGTTTGGTGTTTACAGCTGCTGTGCATGGTTAAACAAACACCACCTATTGATTTCAATGCGCCGAAATACATAAAAATAAACAAAAACACTTTATTTTTGCTTACTTCTCTTTCAACTGCAACTTCGTGTTAAGCAACAAAACTAGTGAAAGCTTTTTGTTAAAATAAACTCATGGATTAAAATTCAATTTACCACCAAACACCCATGCGTGGAGTGAGTTAGTTAACTAATGAAGAAACAAACTAAAAAAAAAAAAAACAAATAAATAAATAATTACATAAGTTTTGTAATGATCAATAGTATTTATTTCAAAGAATTTGTTGTCCATTTATCATTTGCTTTAAATGCCATTTATGGCATGGACCAGATTTTGTGAATGGATCAACATTTTAAGAGAAGTCGTCTTGTGATTGTGTAAGAGCTTAACAATATTTTTGTGCTGTTTCTCTTATGTTGCAATACAACAGTACACACTCTTAAAAATACGGTCATGTATTATTGGCCAACTAGAGATATACGTGATTTAATTAAAAGATTTGATAATTGAAATTCCTTTATTATTCAGTTTATTATTCAGTTCCTTTATTATTCACAACATTTCATGCAGAATACTGAGTTTACTTAAATTGAGTAAAAAAACATTTTTTTTTACATATCTCAAGTAACATTTTTTTTAACTGGCTGGTATAGAATTGATCAAATTATCATCCCTGATGTTGTTTCAGTTTAACCCTCATATTGGCACTTGGTTTATTATTGTTATACAACATACACATTTATAATTACTCGTATCATTAACATCATTTATTTTTAATTTAATTTTTTTTCACTATTTAAGTTTTAATATAATAATGCAAATATAATGCTTTCATTTGTAGTTAGAATCGAGAACTCATACATACATATTAAACTCTTCTCTCAAACATTAATTGTTTTTTAACAAGCAATTTTCCTCTTTTATGTATTTCCATTTGTGACAAATGTCTGCCGATGCTGCGACAAATCAAAATTCGAAAAAAAAAATGTTACAACATTTGGTATAAAAAAAAATAATCAAAAAAAAAAAAAAATCCACCAAAAACCCAACATCTATCTACCGACAATCAACCCTCATATGCCAATCCACATACGACATAACCGTGCTAAATTGTAAACAAAAATATATAAAAATAAATAAATAATTCTTGTGACAATTGCTTTGCATATTTTTTCTTATAAAAAAAAAAAAAAATAAATAAAACAAAAAAAAAAAAAATAGCAATATAAGAACCTATTAATGTTCTTCTTGCAGCGTCCTGAAAAGAACTACAAACTCATCACCAGTGGTCATAGCAATGGTGATTTGACAAAAGATTCTGAGATTTCATCTAAATATATGAATGGCCATGCTGCGAATGGTAAGATCAATGGCCTTTCAGATGGCATAGCGAATGGAGGTAGTACGAATGGTTATATGAACGGTAGTGCGTACAAAAATGGCGCCGTGCTGGCTAATGGCGTTAATGGTCACACCGATTTGACAGAAAGAAAAGTTAAATAATATAAACCCAAATCAACGAAACGTAAACTACATAAGAAAAAATTGGATATTTAAAGAAAATTGGAACTTTTTTTTTTTCTTAAACAACATTTTCAAAATTGTAATTATTTTAATCTAATTCAACCTAAGTTAATAAACTTATGTGTTTTTTTAAGGATCTGCACGAAAAAAGTTGTATTCAGAGTTTACAAAAAAAACTTTTGTGATGTTTTTCTTAAATTTAAGAAAAAGAAATGTTTGCAAAGTTTAAATAGTTCCATTGTTTTTATACAAATAATTTTTTTTTTTTTGTAATTTTTTTCTTTGGGAGGGACATTTACATATATGTATCTTAGGTTTATTTAATACAATGTTATATATGTATACAAAGTAATTTTTTTTGTTATTTTTCTAAAATCTTTATAAACATTTTTCTAGCTTTTTTATTTTGCTTTAGTTGTACAAATATATAGATGAAAGTATGGAAGGTTTATAGTAACATATAAATATATTGTATAAAATTATTAAAACATTAAAAATACTTATAAATATATTATCAAAAATATACATAAATACAATTTACATTGTGAGGTTATTATTATGTAGGTAAAAATTTTTTAAATAAATATTTTAATAATTTTGTAAAAAAAAACCCCTAAAGCAACTATCAATAAGTAAAAAGTCATACATAAAAAAAAATTAACAAGAAAATATTTATAAAATTAGTCAGAAAAAATTTAGAAAAAAAAATCAAAAAGTATTCTACCATACTATTTATACCAGCATTTTTTTTTCGTTATATATGCAATATATATACATATATATATAAATTAAAGTAAACAAAAAAAAAAGCATAAAATTCATATTAAATTAAATAAAAATTTCAAAAAAGGCAATATTTTGGTTAAGAATTATACAAAAGTCATACAAATTATTATAAAATATGGAAACCATGCTTCATTAATTTATTAGAAAAAATAAAAAAAAGATAAAAATTCTATGAAAATCAATTAATGGATAATAATTTTTTTAAATTTAAAAGTTATTGAGTTATGTAAAATTTAATAAATTTCTAGCAAAACAACCATTAACAAAAAAGAAAAAACCCCAAATACATTTAAACTAAAGGAGAATTGTATTTATTTTTAAGTTTACTACATTAATTATTATAAATAGTAGTCAGTAAGATGTAGTAGGTACATAGGTATACAGATTTTGTATGCATAAAATAAAAAAAAGTATAAATAAAAACGAATGCAAAACAAAAAAAGTTTTAGCAAAAAAAAAAATCACAAAACCGAGAAACTATGTGTTATAAACAACAAGTTTGTGTGTATAAAGCTAAAATATTATTTGGGCGTTAAGGAAGTTGAACATATTTTTTCTTCAAATAAAAATTAAAAAAAGCTAAAAATTCATAAAAAAAAATTTGTGATTATTTGCGTTTTATTTAAAATAATAATATTTTTCAATTTCAATTTAAGTTTTTATTGAGATTTAAACATTTTGATCACAAAAGAGATGAGTAAAGTTAACAGGAATGTTTATAACTTAAAACTATATCGTATTGTTCCAATAGACATTAATGAGATATGTTCCATAACGCTACAGGCTTATATAATCAGAGAGTATGAGTCTTACGTCGAATGATAAAACATAAAATTATATTGTTCAAAGTATAATAAAAATTTACATTAACTGTTGCTAAGTTAATATGATAACACTTAAAACTAGACTAAGACTAAGACAACATAGATATAATGGGACGGAAAAAGGTTTCCACTATAACTATAAATAACCTCACGATCGCCCGGTGGTTAAAATTCAGGGATGTTAAAATTCTAACGTTTTCATGTACAACTCCAATAGGGGACATATACAGGCTATTGGGCCAACTAAAATCTTTTAGAGAACTGAAAACGTCTCTCAATAAATTGTTCCCGTGGTTCTTAAGGCGATTTACATACTTATCAGTCAAATTTAGCGAATACGAAGCAAGAGGTTGAATTTTGGCCTTCTCATCTCATCGCGTTAACACAGAGTCTCAAACAGCTTCCGTCCAAAATTTCCAACTCCGCCATGACTGTTGGCGATATTGAGAACCATATGAGAAAGCCATAAAGCATCACAGAACGAATGCAAATCTTGTAAATGAACAATTTGGCCCTTTGACTCAGGTGTCTGTTTACCAAAAGTTTCGAGAACATGCCCTTGATGCGTAGTACTTTATTATGTGCAATTCCTCCATGCTCATTAAATTTAAACAGCTTGTTAAATGTAACACCAAGGTACTTTATTCGAGTCCTAAAGGGAATAGGTGACCCATGTAAAGAAAGATTCAATATCACGGGGACCCTTGCCCAAAGCATTGCGGAAACTGATAGCCTCTGATTTAAGGGGTATTAATTATATTACCCCAATCTCTACAAAAATCATCAATTCAAATAAGATGATTTTGAACTTTCACTAAAGCAATCTGCAGATTAATATCATGTGCATAGGCTAGCGAATCATCCGCGTAAAGTATACTCTTTGAATCGTTGTAGATGTTGGGGAAAATCATAAACCAAAACACTATATAATAAAGGCACCAAAATGGCCCCCTACGGCACACCACAAAAAATACCGCCTGTATTTGATCTAGTATCATTAATTTCCACTACGAATTGTCTATCCTCAAAATAACTATACAACGTTTTAGCTATAAATGGTTCACATTCCAGATAAATGAGTTTAAAAATAACACCATAGTGATAGGCTCGATCGAATGCCTTTTTGATGTCCAACGACACTGCGACGGTACTTTTTCTATTTCGCAAATTACTGACAACTTCGTTTTGTAGGTAAGCCAAGGCGTCAACAGAAGAATGGCCTCGTTTGAAACCAAATTGATACTTAGGTATTGAATCATAAATGTGAGAATATTCTAGTTTTCCCTTAATTACTCTTTCGAGTAATATTCCAATGTTCGATAACATTGAAATTGGACGAGATTTGTTAATTTGAGTCATTTGGATCTTTTTTTTTTGCTCGGTTATATTTTCGCAATTTTCCATGCTTTAGGGAAATAACCATTATTTATACAATTATTAGAAAGGATGACAATAATATCTACTGCGGATAACGGTAATTTTTCAATTTAGAAGTTAGACAAATTATCTAGGCCCGAAGATATTTTCGCGTTAAGAGATTTAATGATTTCAAAAACTTTTAAAGTATTTGTGAAGTGGATACTATCACGTAGCGATGAAGCATTCGTGGAACCAGTAAACTCGTAAATATTGGCCGTGCAACTATTAAGATATAAATCCTTAGAGTTTGGAACATCTAATGTATCGGCTCTATCTGGAGTAACAATTTTATAAACGTTTGAAAGGTGCTGTCTGAAATGTTCAACTTTTTCGGAGTCTTCGGTATAAATGTTTCCCTTTACGATTACTTTATCGAAAAATTTGGATTTTCTATTGCCGGTGATTTTAAAAACTTCCTTAAAAGTCCTAAGACCAGGGGCGTATTTCATTAAACTACAATTCTACAAGTTTACAAGTTACAATCACAAGTCTAATTCTTACAAGTGCTGATGAATTCTGTTTCATTCCAATTTTCACAAGACTTGTAGCTTTTAGCACTTGCAAACTATAATTTCTACAATTACAAGTTCTTGTATATATTGTGATATTAGTTTTACAATTCTTATTTATTATTACTCAAAATGCTAAAATATCCTATAAAAACGTAATATAACGCATTTTAATAATATATCATAATCGGATCCAACTTTTTTGTATATTTTATTTATTAGACCAAACCTAACGGAAAATGCGCGGGGAGCGATACAAATAAATACTTTTACTTTTATAACATTTAGCGGTGTTGCCGCTTATCGATAATTTCTAATAAGCAAACAATGTTTTATTACATATAATCACATATTTAAAAAAATAAATAATTAAAAATATATAAAATAAATAAATGCAAATTAATATTAAAATTTTTTTATTTTGTGTTTATTTGAACTAATTTTTATTGAAAAATAGCTAAAAAAAATCAAATTTTAATTCAATATATCATTCACTTGTAAGTTGTAAAATTTTTTCTGAGGGTCTTCGTCGATCCTAAGCAAACTACAAGTGTATAAGTGCAAATTTAGTTTAGTGAAACAAACCCACTTGTAGAAGTATGACTTGTAGACTTGTGACTTGTACAATTCACTTGTAACCACAAACTTGTAATCGTATTTTTATGAAACGCAATTATGCACAACTTCACAATTTTACAGGCAAAAACGCTTGTAATTGTGAACTTGTAGTTTAGTGAAATAGGCCCCAGGTCTGATGCCCTCCGAACGTTTATTAAACACTTTTGTTTGATGTATTTCAACCAGTTCTTTGAGAAGTAGTTGAGTTTGACCACTTATGTGTTTGTATTCGTCCAAAAATCTGTTCCCGTTACGGTGAAAAATATTCTTTAAATCCTTTTGCCAGGTATATTTGACTTTAACATATTAAAATAATAATAAAAAAAGAAAAACAGTTTAGTGCTAAGGAATGCAACTCTATGAAAAAGCTTTTATGTTAACAAAAAAAAAAAAAAAAATAGCATAATATAAAGACGTCAGTTTTTAGTGTATTTTCCGCGGGATAAAGAAATATTTCTATTAATTAAATAGTTTTAAATCATATACTGTAGGAAAAAGTCTAAATCAATTTCAGTGAAGTTTTTTGAGTGACATTTTTAATTATAACATTACGACAAAGATTTATTTTTGCGGTTTCTTCGACAATTTCTGTTTTAGTGTGACTTTCAATCGACAAAATCTTTAAAAATCCAATTTGAAACTAAACTATCAATTACATTTAATCTGTTGATAATATTATTAACAGTTCTTTAATTCTTTTAAAATTTAAAAAATATATTAAATATTAACTTATTAAAATCCATATTTGCGCGGTTTCCTCACATCTACTTCGGAATTTTAATTTATTCACCCCTATTATGTAAGTCATTGTCGTCATCACCACGACGCTACATAAATTGATATTATCTACAAGTGTTGTGTTGATACTTTTAGAAAATATCAATTTAGCGTCGAGGTGTCGTCGAATCGACTCAATGTGATGACTTCAAATTGCCCACGACAACGAATCACATAATAGGGGTGATTATAGTAGTAGGAGGTACAAGTTCAAACGTCTTCAAACTAATAACAAGTAAGAAAATTATAGTCGGTCTAGACCGACTATACGATACCCTATACCATGCGTTTAGAAACCCTATCTCTTAGGCCCAACTAACTGGACATAGAAAATAAGCAAAATCCAAATTTGAGTGGGATTTTTATTAATTTTTTTGGCTGCAGATATTAAAAAGTTCATATCGGATGCTATATCTATATAGGGACTAGGTCCAAAAATGGACCGATCCTGATCATGTTTGGTAAAGTCTCTTGTATTTTGCAAAAATATATACAAACAAAATTTGAGAAGAATCAGTGAATTTTTATACCCTATACCACTATGTGGTTTGGGTATAATGACTTTGTGCTGCTGTTTGTAACAACCAAAAATATTTGACCTACACCCATCTTTAATTATACCGATCGAATCAGAATCACTATCTGATTCGATTTAACGATGTCCGTCCGTCCGTCCGTCTGTGTGTCCATGTAAAGCTTGTAATCAAACTGCAGGTCGCAAATATGAATATATTTTGACGAAATTTGGTATTTGATCTTTTATCGGCCATGGGATGAACGCTATTGAAATTGGTGAGAATCGGTCCATGTTCAGACCTAGCCCCCATACAAATGACCCCTATGAAATCAACATATATTGCCATAAGATCCAAATTATCATACAAATCTTAGTCAAATTGGGTTTGTGTGTATATATTACATCCATTAATCAGTAGTCCAAAAATGATCCCTATTGGAGAACTCTTAGTCATAGGCCCCATATAGAGCTGCTTCCCGATCTTCACTTAAATCTATCAAAAAACAGAAATATTGCACTGATTCTTTTCAAATTGTGTTTGTATATATTTTTGCAAAATACAAGAGACTTTATCAAACATGGTCAGGATCGGTCCATTTTTGGGCCTAGTCCCCATATAGATATAGCATCCGATATGAACTTTTTCATATCTGCAGCCGAAAAAATTAATAAAAATCCCACTCAAATTTGGTTTATGCTTATTTTCTATATCCAGTTAGTTGGGCCTGAGAGATAAGGTCTCTAAACGCATGGTATAGGGTATCGTATAGTCGGTCTAGACCGACTATAATTTTCTTACTTGTTTTGTTTTTTAATAGATTTAACTGAAGATCGGGAAGCAGCTCTGTATGGGGTCAAAGGGATCATTTTTGGACTACTCATTAATGGATGTAATGAACGCATACAAACCCAATTTGAGTAAGATCTATACGACAATTTGGATCTTATGGCAATTTATGTCGATTTCATATGGGTAATTCGTATGGGGGCTAGGTCTGAACATGGACCGATTCTCACCAATTTCAATAGCGTTCATCCCATGGCCGATAAAAGCTTATATACCAAATTTCATCAAAATATATTCATATTTGCGACCTGCAGTTTGATTACAAGCTTTACATGGACACACAGACGGACGGACGGACGGACATTGTTAAATCAACTCAGAAAGTGATTCTGATTCGATCGGTATAATTAAAGATGGGTCTAGGTCAAATATTTTTGGTTGTTACAAACAGCAGCACAAAGTCATTATACCCAAACCACATAGTGGTATAGGGTATAACAATAAACAGCATTTGTTCCTTTTTAAATTATTTGATTTATAACAATTTCCAATTTCAAATATAGTGCAATAGTCCAATATATAATAGAGTTAGCCCCGGTTCAAGCATCGCTTAACTGATGTATTTCGCGATAGCAGTGCATTGTAGTGTTTTTTTTTTTTTTAAGTAAAATGAAGTGCTACAAAATTATCGCTAAACTTATTTCGCGATAGCAGTGCATTGCAGTTTTTTTTAAGTTAAATGAAGTACAAAATTATTTCAGCATCATTGAGTTCCAGCTTTAGTGTATTTATTCATCTAGTAACGAAAGGTGAGTGCAATTTTAAATTTTTTTCAATTAAATATTCTTCCTTTATTTACATATTTTAACAAATTTTGATATTTACATATGAGATCTTATCTTTACATATAGATATTGCAACAAATAATACATAGGATCTAAAGATATTAAATAGTTTTTATATTATTTTTTTTAATGATTTTTAAAGGAAAATGGGAGGGAAAAACCTTTATATGATTTAATAAATTCAAATACTATCTGAAAATATTTATGTGCTTATAGGAGGTTTATTAGAAATAATAGACCTCTATAAGCACATATTTTTCAATTTGGAGATTTCTTTTTAATTTTACGTTATTTCTCTACATTCTCTTTATCAGTGGGTAAGAGGAATTTTCAATTTTGGCAAAGTAATTGTTATTAATCCTTGTTATGAAATCGATAATTTTTTCATAACCTGTTTCTTCATGAAGAAGATTTGTAGGATACCTCCAGGGCTTTTTATACCCTATACCACTATGTGGTTTGGGTATAATGACTTTGTGCTGCTGTTTGTAACAACCAAAAATATTTGACCTAGACCCATCTTTAATTATACCGATCGAATCAGAATCACTTTCTGAGTTGATTTAACAATGTCCGTCCGTCCGTCTGTGTGTCCATGTAAAGCTTGTAATCAAACTGCAGGTCGCAAATATGAATATATTTTGATGAAATTTGGTATATAAGCTTTTATCGGCCATGGGATGAACGCTATTGGAATCGGTCCATGTTCAGACCTAGCCCCCATACAAATTACCCATATGAAATCGACATACATTGCCATAAGATCCAAATTGTCATATAGATCTTACTCAAATTGGGTTTATATGCGTTCATTACATCCACTAATGAGTAGTCCAAAAATGATCCCTTTGACCCCATATAGAGCTGCTTCCCGATCTTCACTTAAATCTATTAAAAAACAAAAATATTGCACTGATTCTTCTCAAATTTTGTTTGTACATATTTTTGCAAAATACAAGAGACTTTACCAAACATGATCAGGATCGGTCCATTTTTGGACCTAGTCCCCATATAGACATAGCATCCGATATGAACTTTTTCATATCTGCAGCCAAGAAAATTAAAAAAAATCCTATTCAAATTTGGTTTATGCTCATTTTCCATATCCAATTAGTTGGGCCTAAGAGATAGGGTTTCTAAACGCATGGTATAGGGTATCATATAGTCGGTCTAGACCGACTATAATTTTCTTACTTGTTATTTATCATTTTAAGACATTTGTTTTGTAAAATTTGTAAGCGTTTTAGGTGGCAGTTGGCAGCGTCACTCCAAATAGGACACGCGTATGTTAATATCACCTTATAACACTTTTGAAGAGTAGATTTAGTAGTGGCCATAATGCTTTAAATGATTTTATAGCTTTTGGACACGTAGCCATAATATGTTCTTTAAAAGTAAGCTTTTTGTCCAAGACAACTCCGAGATATTTGACATGATTAAGTACATTTATGGTATTATTTCCAATATGAAGATGACATCTTGGCAGTCTTTTGGGAGATTTGTTGAACGGAAAAATAATTGCTTGGGTCTTGTTTGGATTAATTTTGATTTTCCATTTGTGAAAATATTTACTGCAATTTACAAGTCCCTTTTCCATTTTCTTCAGGAGTGCACTTGTAAGTTTGTTTGAAGAAATTAACGCACTATCATCTGCGTAATAAGCAGTTTTCATATATTTCGAGACTTTGAAATCGGGTGTATATATCGAGTAAAGCAATGGCGACAAGACTGATCCTTGAGGTAACCCTGTGGTAATGGTTTTTGGAGATGATGTTTCATTATTAATCGCAACTTTAAAGCTTCTGCCGTGAATGAAATCTGAAATAAGTTTGCATAAATATTTTGGTATATTTGCATCAAGAAGTTTAAATACTAGGCCATTATGCCAAACGGTGTCAAACGCTTTTTCGATATCCAACAATATTAGACCCGTTGAACGTTTATTGTTTTTATTGCTGATTATTTGATTTTTAATTCTGTTTATTTGGTGAGTAGTGCTATGTCCTTTTTTAAATCCAAATTGTTCTTTAGCAACAATAGAATTGGTCGTTACAAATTAACTAAGACGAGAATGTAGTATTTATTCAAATATTTTACCTAAGTTACTTAATAAACTAATAGGTCTATAGCTATTTGGGTTATTTTTTTGGCTTACTAGGTTTGTTGATAGCTATAACCTTAGCGTTTTTGAAATGGTTTGGGAAATAGTTGAGTTTGATGCAGCTGTTAAATATTATAACCAGTAATTTTAGAGCTTTGAGTGGTAGTTTCTTTAAGAGCAGGTTGGGAACATTGTCAAAACCAGGAGATTTTGAGGGTTTTAATGATGAGACAATATTCATTACTTCTTCTAGAGATGTATAAATTGCTGACTCAGAACTGGGATTTTCCTTCTTAAAATTATTTACTGTTGTATTTATTACTATGTATATCCGCTGAGTGGTTGTAATTCGAAGTGAGGTTATTTGCTTTGACAAATGTATTTGCCAGGACTTCAGCCTTGTCCTTATCAGATGTTATCCTTGTATTTCCAACCTCAAGGTGAGAGATTTGATTTTTTCCTTTTCCTCGCAAGTTCCTGCTTATTCTCCAAAATGTTTTATCACCTGGTTTTAAATTGGATAATAATTGACACCATTTCTTATTGCGTACCGAATTAATATTTTTATCAGTCATGTTACTTAGAAACTTAGTACATTGATTATAAAAAGTTTGCTCAGCTATATTTGAAGATCGTTGGCTTTTTCTTTTAAAGCTTCGTCTTAGTTTAATATATTTCAGAGTACTTTCTGGTAATGTGTAATTATTTTGTTGAGTTAGTTTAGGTGTAGACGCATCCCTTGCTTCGAAAACTACATTTATAAATTTTTGTATTTCCTGATCAATTACTACCTTGGTATTGTATATATCCGAATTTAACGTGATTTTATTGTCTAAAAAATTCATATAAATGTTCCAGTTGGTTGCACTATAATCATAATAATTGAGGTCAACCTGCAAGGCCATTAATCTTTTAAGTGTACATATAATGGGGCGATGGTCTGATGGTATTTCGTAATCCATTGTTTTTACGTCTATATTTAATGCGGAGTTGCTTAAAATAATATCGCCTGTGGATGCTTCGCGATTTTGTTGATGGGGGAATAGGGTTGGACTACTAGGATAGTGAATGAAAAAATTGCTTGATTGCTGTAGGTTGTTGAGTGCGATTCCTGCAGTATTATTTGAACGGCAATTCCAAGAACAATGTTTGGCATTTAGGTCACCAAAAACTATATATTCTTTGGTGGAAGGTGTTAGGTTCAAGATATCAGCACAGAAGTTATGAGTATATCTTGGTGAATATAACGAAGATACAACAATAGGTCTATTATTTATAATAACTTCAATTGAGATGTTTTCGATTGATGAAGTGTTTGTTATAAAGAGGTTTTTATCTTCGACAGATTAATGAATTAACAGAGCTACTCCTCCTCCTCTTGCATCTGTTCTTTCACTTCGATATAAATAATAATTTTTAAAATAGTGTCTATGATTTTCTGAAAAAAATGTTCCATTCAAAGACGCTATTTTAATCTTTTCTCGTTCAATTAGTATCTCAAATTGTTTTAATTTAGAAAAGTTTGAAATGCCATTAGCATTCAAGTGAAGCATTTGTGAGTGCAATTTTTATACCCTATACCACTATGTGGTTTGGGTATAATGACTTTGTGCTGCTGTTTGTAACAACCAAAAATAATTGACCTAGACCCATCTTTAATTATACGGATCGAATCAGAATCACTTTTTGAGTTGATTTAACAATGTCCGTCCGTCCGTCCGTCCGTCCGTCTGTGTGTCCATGTAAACCTTGTAATCAAACTGCAGGTCGCAAATATGAATATATTTTGATGAAATTTGGTATATAAGCTTTTATCGGCCATGGGATGAACGCTATTGAAATTGGTGAGAATCGGTCCATGTTCAGACCTAGCCCCCATACAAATTACCCCTATGAAATCGACATAAATTGCCATAAGATCCAAATTGACATATAGATCTTACTCAAATTGGGTTTATATGCATTCATTATATCCATTAATGAGTAGTCCAAAAATGATCCCTTTGGCCCCATATAGAGCTGCTTCCGGATCTTCACTTAAATCTATTAAAAAACAAAAATATTGCACTGATTCTTGTCAAATGTTGTTTGTATATATTTTTGCAAAATACAAGAGACTTTACCAAACATGATCAGGATCGGTCCATTTTTGGACCTAGTCCCCATATAGATATACCATCCGATATGAATTTTTTCATATCTGCAGCCAAAAAAAATAATAAAAATCCCAATCAAATTTGGTTTTTGCTTATTTTCTATGTCCAGTTAGTTGGGCCTAAGAGATAGGGTTTCTAAACGCATGGTATAGGGTATCGTATAGTCGGTCTAGACCGACTATAATTTTCTTACTTGTTTGATTTTAAATACAGTGAAATTTTTAAATATTAACAAGTAAGAAATTAGAGTCGGTCTAGACCGACTATACGATACCCTATACCATGGTTTAGAGACCCAATCTCCTCGGTCTAACTAAGTGGATATAGAAAATAAGCATGAGTGGCATTGTTATTAATTTTTTTGGCTGCAGATTTGAGAAAAATCTGTGCAATATTTTCTTTTCTTGATAGATTTAAGTGAAGATCGGGAAGCAGCTCTATATAAGGCAAGAATTAACCTATAGGCAAAATTTTTGGACTACATATTAATGGATATAATAAACACATACAAACCCTATTTGACTGAGATCTATATGATAATTTGGATCTTATGGCAATTTATGTCGATTTCATAGGGGTCACTTGTATGGGGACTAGGTCTGAACGTGGACCGAATTTCACCAGTTTCAATAGCGTTCATCCTATGGCCGGTGAAAACTTATATACCAATTTTCATCAAAATATCTTCATATTTGCGGCCTGTAGTTTGATTACAAGGTTTACATGGACATTAGGGTGGCCCATATGGAGGGAAAAAAAGTGTTCAAACTCTCGGCCTCACCCCCTAGAAGTATGCGAATAGCAAATAAAAAAAAATGAGAAATACAAAGTTTTGGGCCAATCAAAAAACATTTAGTCATGCCTCAACGCGATTGAAAATTTCAAGTGTGTTTATATCGGGAAAATATGAATTTCTTTCAGATTTTACGAAAATTTCTTTCTATAGTTTAATTTTTCCGACAACTTGTTATATAATTCGGCATCTTCCTTTCAAAAAGCTATAAAACTTCAAAATCGAATAAAACCTCGCCAAGAAATAGCAAAAGCCACTTTTGTGCAAAAAAAGATGTAGATCATGAAATTTGATGGCAT
Organism: Cordilura impudica; assembly: GCA_963682025.1. Lineage (NCBI taxonomy): Eukaryota > Metazoa > Arthropoda > Insecta > Diptera > Scathophagidae > Cordilura > Cordilura impudica. The sequence continues at coordinate 45,709,909 of OY821517.1, forward strand.
TTTTTTCAACTTTGAGAAATTTATTAAAGCCATAATTTTTTTTTTTGGTGTCTTTACTTATAAGTATTCAGATATGAAGTATTGTTTTATTACCACCTTGTTAACCTATTAAGCATTGAGACCGAAAATGGAAATTTTTTTTTTATAAAATTTTGAAAACTCCTTTTTCAAGTTTTGAAAAAATTTTCTTAAACAAAAGTTAAAAAAATGGATCTGGCACTTTAAGGTTTTGTTAAGTACATGTTACAGATTAACTGTGTTAATTTTTAAGTAAATCCCTATGCCAGAATTTTTTTGACCAGGAGTTCATTTTTGCGGATTTCGAGAAAAATGGGATTTTTGTAAAATATTCTGTAAATGTACTCTTTTTAAATACTTTGTATCAAAAATTCAGCACTTTTCTACTTTTAAACCTTATATTTTATCTTAATAGCCTAGGGTTTCAGAATAAAAATATTTCATATTCTTTTGAATAAATTGTCTTGTATTAGCTTTGGGTCATTTGTGGGTCTTCTTATTTTATTTCGAAAAATATAGATAGATAGTTTTTATACATAAAATAATTTTATAACAAAATTGTTTAAAAGTTGTTTTAATTTATATTCGCGAGCAATAAGCAGATAATTGCACCAAAAATATATATCACAATGGATTATTTTGATGCCAGGAGCACTGAAGGGTTAAATAAATAAAAATTAACCGAATTATTTTTCTTAAATTCGTAAGAGTGGTTTCATCGAGTTTAATAGAAAAACTCGTTTTCGGTCATTTTTATTTAAAAATATCTTAAAATCCAAAGCTGGCCTTGGCAAATAATGGGTTAACGTTCTCGGATCTATCCCAAATCTTAGGAACGGAAGTTTTACACATTTCGTTATTATATTTTAAGCATCGCATCAAAAAATTCAATAGCACTTACAAAATATTTGAATTTTTTGAATAAATTGTCTTTTATTAGCTTGGGGTCATATGTGACCCCAATTCCAAAAGGGTTAATGGGGTCATATTATTTTTTCCGAAACCCTAGGCTATTAAGATAAAATATAACATTTCAAAGTAGACAAGTGATGAATTTTTGATAAAAAGCATTTAGAAAGAGTACATTTACAGAATATTTTACAAAAAACCCATTTTTCTCGAAATCCGCAAAAATAAACTCCTTGTCAAAAAAATGCTGGCATAGGGATTTACTTAAAAATTTACACAGTTAATCTGTAACATGTACTTAACCAAACCTTAAAGTGCCAGATCCATTTTTTTAAATTTTGTTTAAGAAAATTTTTTCAAAACTTGAAAATGGAGTTTTCAAAATTTTATCAAAAAAAAATTTCCATTTTCGGTCTCAATGCTTAATAGGTTAACAAGGTGGTAATAAAACAAAACTTCATATCTGAGTACTTACAGGTATAGAGACTAAAACAAAATGTTGGCTTTAATTGATTTCTTAAAGTTGAAAAAAATGCCATCAAATTTCATGATCTAGTTTTTTTTTGGCACAAAAGTGGGCATTTGATATTTCAAGGCGAGTTTATATTCGATTTTGCAGTTTTATAGCTTTTTGGAAAGATAATTTAATACTGATCCCGAATTATATAACAATTTGTCGGAAAGATTAAACTATAGAACGAAATTTTCGTAAAATCTTAAAGAAAGTCATATTTTCCCCATATAAAGGGTCCTCCAAATAAATTTTTTTTTTTAAAATGCTATAAAAAAAAAACTACTGAATATTATCTCAAATTTCTATTTTTATTTGGAAGTACAATCCTTCCGGTTAAGAATGGAAAATAATTTCATTCAAATGGCTGCCTCGGCTGGCCATGCAGTAGTCTACATGATCGGTCCAATTTTTAAGCACATTATCGATTGTGTGCAGCTGTATTTCACCAATGGCTTCACGAATATTGTCCATTAAAGCGTCAATTGTCTCTGGCTTGTTGGCGTAACACTTATCTTTGAGGGCACCCCACAAATAATAGTCCAACGGTTTCAAATCGCAGCTCCGAGGTGGCCAAACGACATCAGCTCTGCGGCTGATAATGCGATCTTCAAAAACAGGGCGCAAAACATCGAGTGTAGCTTCGGCTGTGTGGCACGTAGCGCCGTCCTGTTGAAACCAAATGTTGTGAACAAAAATTCGTTCAACATGGCCCGATAACGATCGCCATTGACTGTAACGGCCACTCCTTGCTCATTTTCGAAGAAAAATGGCCCAATTATGCCTCTGGACCAAAATCCGCACCAAACAGTGACTCGTTTTGGGTGTATCGGCTTTTCAATGTATGCGTGCGGGTTTTCTGTGCCCCAAGTGCGAAAATTTTTCTTGTTTACATACCCACCAAGATCAAAATGAGCTTCATCTGAAAAGATGATTTTTTTGGCAAAATCGGCATCTTCTGTAAGTCGATCGCAGGCCCACTTAGCGAAGCGAAAATGCATTGGATGGTCAGTTGGCTTCAACTCCTGAACCAATTGGACTTTGTATGGCGTCATACCAAGTTCTTTATGCAAAATTCGTCTCAATGATGCCTCCGAAATGCTCAATTCTTGAGAACGACGGTGAATTGATGTTGATGGCGCTTCACGCACACTTTCTGCCACAGCAGCAATATTCTAGTGTGTACGCACTGTTTTTGGCTTTTCACGCTTTGGTTTATCGATGAGGATGCCAGTTTCTGCCAGTCACTTTTTTGACAAGATAACGAACATATGGAGCTGACGGTGCTTCTCTTCTTCCAAAATCCGTACGCAATTTTCGCACACATTCTGCAACATTACCAACATTCAAAGTAATTTGAAAAAAAAAAAACGTTAGATGGCGGACTTTAAAACACACTTGAAATTTTCAATCGCTTTGAGCCACCTCTAAATGTTTTTTGATTTGCCCAAAACTTTGCATTTCTCAGTTTCTTTGCTATTCGCATATTTCTAGAGGGTGCGACCGAGAGTTTGAACACTTTTTTATTAAGGGCCACCCTAATGGACATACAGATGGACGGACTGACGGACATCGCTAGATCGACTCTGAAAGTGATTCTCAATTGATCGGTATAATAAAAGATGGGTCTGGGTCAAATATTTTTGGTTGTTACAAACAGCAGCACAAAGTCATTATACCCAAACCACATAGTGGTATAGGGTATAAAAATATATTTATAAAAATATATTTATATTTAATTATACCGATCGAATCAGAATCACTATCTGATTCGATTTAACGATGTCCGTCCGTCCGTCCGTCCGTCCGGCTGTGTGTCCATGTAAAGCTTGTAATCAAGCTCCAGGTCGCAAATATGAATATATTTTGACGAAATTTGGTATTTGATCTTTAATCGGCCATTGGATGAACGCTATTGAAATTGGTGAGAATCGGTCCATGTTCAGACGTAGCCCCCATACAAATGACCCCTATGAAATCAACATATATTGCCATAAGATCCAAACTATCATACAAATCTTAGTCAAATTGGGTTTGTATGCATATATTACATCCATTAATCACTAGTCCAAAAATGATTCCTATTGGACAACTCTTAGTCATAGGCCCCATATAGAGCTACTTCCCGATCTTCACTTAAATATCAAAAAACAAAAATATTGCACTGATTCTTCTCAAATTTTGTTTGTATATATTTTTGCAAAATACAAGAGACTTTACCAAACATGATCAGGATCGGTCCATTTTAGGGCCTAGTCCCCATATAGATATAGTATCCGATATGAACTTTTTCATATCTGCAGCCGAAAAAATTAATAAAAATCCCACTCAAATTTGGTTTATGCTTATTTTCTATATCCAGTTAGTTGGGCCTGAGAGATAGGGTCTCTCAACGCATGGTATAGGGTATCGTATAGTCGGTCTAGACCGACTATAATTTTCTTACTTGTTTAAGTATTAGACTGGGTGTATAAAAAGGCACAAGGAATAACAGCCAAAGTCTGTTGTTTTAAGATTTCAGTAGAGCATTTAAAAAAAAAAAAAAATCAAATTATCTCAATTTTCGACAACCATATGCTTATCAGCCAATAAGTTTTATTGTTAAAATGAATTAAATCTGTGGTCATAAGCATTAACCGCCTAAGTCGATAATCATGCTTTCGAGAAAAATCACTTTTTATATAATTGTTATGGGGCTTCATTACGACTTACGTCAGCATGTTTTTATTGTTAGAGAAATGGGAATTTTACGTAAATATAGTTTTGTTAGTAGAATATTACAGCATACATAACTCAAATTGTTTTTAAGTCTACTTTGAACAGTTATCGAAATGATGGAAATTTAAACTCAACTATTTTGGTGGTTATTATATATTATACTAGTTGACCCGGTGAGCTTCGCTACCCCTGAATTGTAGTTGTAATGAGACAGAATTTTTTTTTTCATTTTATTCAAGTGCTGTAATATATACAATAGCTGACCGGCAAATTTCGTCCTGTCTTTAAAGGTGGTAAATTAAAAATTTATAATTTTCAGGATAGATGGTTCTGTATTTAAATATTTAAATTGAGAAAATAATTGTGTTACAAAAGTATGTTTATTTAAAAGAATGCTTTAAATATTATTTTTGTTAAGTTTTTAATGATTATAGTTGCTGATGCTTTATATAATAATAAAGGGTTACATTGGTGTTGCAATAAATGCCGGAAAATCGGAGTGAATTTCTACCGTTTTTTCAATGATACACAAAAGGAATTCAATTATATCCAGGAAAAGGTAACTAAATTATCGATGTCTATATCTAGTTATGGCAAATTATTTGATGATTATAAATCATTAGATAATTTAAAATCTCCACCTCAATCTTCTCCGGAACGTCGTAAATCGTCACGAAATAGAAATAAAGATAAATCTGATAATCTTCCTGCTGTTCGTACGAGTTCAGTAACACTAACATCTGATGCCTCAGTAATTAATTGTAATGCTGATTTGCCTGTGGGCTTTGCTGAAGTGCCATTAAATAAACCAGTGCCTTCTACAAATACTTGTCCTGTGATAAATGCTAGTCAAATTGTTTCGCTGAGAGCTGTTCCTCCAAAAAAAACTGTTTTTATCTCGTGTTTAGCGATTGAAACTACTGCTGAAGATGTCGATGCCTTTGTTAGATCTAAGTTGGGCCAAAAAGCAGAAATTTCGACATATAAGTTCGTTTTTTCTCAACCTAGATCTATCACATCCTTTAAAATTACCGTTTCTTATGATCTTTTTGACCGTATTATTGATCGTAACTTTTGGCCTGAAAATACATTGGTTCGAGAATATATATATATAGACAAAATTCTAACAATATTGGCCGCCTTCCTCAAACTGATTCAAACGTTCCAAAAAACTAAAAGATCTTACTGGTGAAAATATATCATTAGTTTACCAAAATGTTCGTGGTCTGAGAACTAAACTTCCAACTTTATATATTGAAAGTTTCAACATAAGTCATCATATTATCGTATTTACTGAAACTTGGCTTAATCATACCTTTTTAAATACTGAAATATTTTGTAATAAATATAATATTTTTAGACGTGACCGTTGCAATAAGATGAATGGCGGTGGCGTTCTTATTGCTGTCTCAAGTATCTTATCATCTGAGGTTTTATTAATTGATTCCTCTTTAAACATCGAATTCGTTGCAGTTTTAATTAAATACAATCATAAAAATATTTGTTACTTGCTCATACATCCCTCCATCGTCTCCGCAGTCTTTATATATTAGACATGGAGAAGCTATTAAATCTGTTCTACGTTCTGCTAATCCGGATGACTCTGTTATTGTTCTTGGAGATTTCAATTTGCCTTCAATTTCGTGGAAGTTCTTACCTGATGAAAAATACTTTGTTCCGACTAAATCAAATGATAAATGTGATGAGATTTTTAATATTTTTTTTGATTTACATCTTTTTCAATTAAATGGAATTCTTAATGATCATTCAAAATTATTGGATTTAATATTTGTTAATGAAGTTACTGAATGTTTTACGAAGCGATCAAACCCTATTTCTATTCCTGAAGATGGACATCACCCTACTATTGAAGTAAATATATCCATTCCATCTGGACTTGTAGACACACCTAAAAAAAGTGTTAAAGTTTTTTGTTTCGCTCAAACGAATTACACTATGTTTAATGAACTTATAAATAATACAAACTGGTATGATTTATTATCGTTATCTACTGGTACAACTCGTGCCATTGATCAAATGACTGAAGCTTTCTATAACAAGATGTATTCTTTTATTGAGTCATGTGTTCCTAAAAAATTTTTGAAAAACCTTTCTGGACCACCTTGGAATACTAGGAAACTGGCTAGTGTCAAGAATAAAAAGAATAAATATTACAAAAAATATAAGAAAACTGGATCTCTTGTTGATCATGGAAACTACTCCATTTGTCGTGCCGAATATAATACTCTGAATAATTCATGTTATTTAAACTATTTGAACAAAATGAAAAATAATTTTAAACGAAATCCGAAGTCATTCTACAAATTTGTTAACTCTAAGAGAAAAACTAAGGGCTATCCTGCTGTTATGAAATTTCTACATAATGAATCCTGTGATGATACTATTGTATGCAATTTAGTTATTTGCTGACTTCTTCTCTACTACTTACTCCGATGCAACTTTTGATGATTCTAATGTCTGCTCATATTCACTGACTGCTACTCAAATTATATCCATTCCTTCTCTTGCTATATCTGTGGTTTCTAATGAATTGAAAAAACTTAAATTTTCCTGTAACAGTGGTCCAGATAAAATTCCGTCCTGTATTTTAATAAAATGTGCTGAAGTTTTAGCTGTACCATTAACACTCATGTTTAATACCTCAATTAAATACGGTTATTTTCCCATTATGTGGAAGGATTCATTCATTATTCCGCTATTCAAATCTGGTAACAATGCTGATATTACTAATTATCGTGGAATTGCTAAATTAAGTATTATACCTAAAATTTTTGAAAAAATTATAACGGATTATCTATGCCATCAAGTAAATACGTTAATTTCTCCCTTCCAACATGGTTTCCAAAAAAGATGTTCAACCTCTACAAATCTATTACAATTTACTACAATTGTCAACCGTGGTTTTCTTGAACGCAAACAAACAGATGCAATTTATACTGACTTCAGCAAGGCTTTTGATAAAGTCAATCATAAGCTTCTTCTTAAGAAATTACATATGATGGGATTTTCAAATCTTTGCGCAAAGTGGATATATTCTTATTTAACCAATAGAACACAAAAAGTATGTTTTAAAAATGTTACTTCAAAGCCGATAGATGTAATGTCGGGAGTACCACAAGGCAGCCATCTTGGACCGCTTCTTTTTTCTTTGTTTATAAACGATCTTCCGAATGTTATTCGTTTTTCAAACATCTTGATGTATGCGGATGATTTCAAAATTTTCTTCTGTTATAATCAACACTCTGATCATGTCTTTCTCCAAAATGATTTGAATTCATTTTATTCTTGGTGTAATTTAAATTTAATGGAGCTAAACCTTAAAAAGTGTAAACATATGCGTTTCGTCAGAAAGAGGCCGATATCTGTCAACTATATGCTGGGTGATTATTGTCTCGATAAAGTAGATAACTTTATAGATCTTGGTGTTTTATTGGATCATAAACTGACCTTTGTTCCTCATATAACAATTACTGTCAACAAAGCCAGAGGTGTACTTGGTTTCATAAAACGTTGGGCTAAAGAGTTTAATGATCCCTATGTCACCAAAACTTTATATACGTCACTTGTGAGACCTATACTTGAATATGCTTCTATAATTTGGGACCCAATCTACCAAATTCATGCCGACAGTCTGGAATCTGTGCAGAAACAATACCTTTTGTTTTGTCTTCGGAGTTTAAACTTCAATCCAAGTAATCTTCCATCCTATACCAGCAGACTTGCACTTATTAAGCTACCAACTTTAAAAAGCCGGAGAACTATGTTAAATGTTTCATTTCTTCTTAATATAATTAATGGTGATGTTTGTTCCGGTTTTTTGATTAACAATTACTTCTCACCTTTATCTGTACAGTTCTATAGAGCTAATTATGCAAATGCAGACCCTCTCAGGATAATGTGTATTCAATTTAATGAACTTTATAGATTTATTGATTTCTCATTAAATACTAATCTAATTAAAAGTAAAATAATATGCTTTCTAAATTCATGAATATCTATGTACTAAAATTAATTTTAAAATGTTTTTCTTTGTAAATAGTCTGTAAGGATTAATTCCATAGACCAATATACAAATAAAATAAAAAAAAAAATAAATAAATAAATTATTTTAATAATGTCAATTTAATTGAGATTTTAAATTACTGCAACGCTTTCAGATGTACAACGTTCTTTGTTTGTCTGTCGGGAGCGTAAACAAATAACGCCGATGGTTTGCCTACTCGAGAACATGCCACATAGAGCTGGCCATAAGAAAAGCATGGATACTCCAAATTGATGGCATAAATTTTTAAAGACTGTCCCTGCGCCTTATTAATGGTCATTGCAAATGCAAGTCTAACTGGAAATTGAAGGCGTTTGAAATCGAATGGCAAATCATTCGGAATTATTGGTATTCGTGGGATCAGTACGTCTTCCCCCTTGTACTTTCCCTTCAGAATTGTTCCTTCAATGACGTTCGTCATAAGTTTTTTGACAATAAGTCTTGTGCCATTGCAAAGTCGAGGCTGATTGATATTACGCATCATTATAACTACGGATCCAACCTTCAACTGTAGATCATGTAGCGGCAAACCTGACAACTCGATTGAATTTAAAAATTCTGTTGGATAATTCACAACATCCTCCTGATTCATGATAGTGTCAATTGATTTGTAAGACACTATTAGTCCTTCAATGGCCATTTGAATCGTTGCATTTATCTCATCGACGTCTTTGTTTTTAGCGGCTAATATTGCTCGTTCTCCTAGCCAATCGTGATTCCTGTAATGCTGCGAAATGTTGGGGAACACACAATGAATTAGCTCTTCTTTTGATTCAGTGAAATGGCAGAAGTCATTAGGTAACTTTATTAAAGCAGTCGTAACGTTGATGGGAATTTTTCCATTTCCAATATCCAATAATTGCACCGAAAAAACATCTGCTGAGGGATCGTTTTGCAGTTGGATTCGCATATTTGTTGTGAGTTTCAGCGTTGTAACATGTCTCCACAAATTGGAAGATTTTAGACATGCATTAATTTGATCAGCTGCAGTTGACCGTGGAATTACCGGTAATGTTTGGCGAAAATCGCCTGCCAACAGTATCAGGGCACCACCACAAAGATTTCGATTATCTCGCAGATCTTGTAGTGTTATTTGCAAAGCTTGCAATGATTTTTTGTGTGCCATTGTACACTCGTCCCACACAATCAGTTTGCATTGTTGCAAGACTTTTGCCATTCCGGATGTCTTCGATATGTTGCATGTTGGTTGGTCGTTAATCTGCATGTTCAATGGCAGTTTAAGTGCCGAATGCGCAGTTCGACCGCCATCCAATAAAGTTGCAGCAATACCTGAGGATGCGAGGGCAAGTGCAATGTGATTTTGCGATCTTATAGTTGCTAATAACAACTCATATTCAGATAAGAGTTGATGTTAAAAAATCTTTTTTTAAAAATGAGAATTTTAAAAATTCTTAGCAAAATATGTTTTTTTTTGCACAAAACGTATCATAACCTCGTGTAGTATGAGCAGGTAATCAATATTGCGATTTTGTTTGCACAAATATTTGTAAAATTATGGAATATTTTTTTTATCTACAAACCATTCGGGGTCAACAGTGAACAAAATTAAAAACGAATCAGCCAAATCCGTCACTCCGTTCTTTAGTTATGCTGTCACAAACACACGCCAACTCATTTTTATATATATTAGATTAGGTTATATCTGTGGTCACAAGCATTAACCGCCTAAGGCGAAAATCATATTAGATTCTATCTGTGGTCACAAGCATTAACCGCCTAAGTCGAAAATGATGCTTTTGAGAAAAGTAACTTTTAATATAAATGTAATGGGGCTTCATTACGACTTAGGTCAGAATATTTTCATTAATAATATTTTAATAAAAAATGCTAGAGAAATGGGGATTTCACGTAAAATGAAAGCATTTTTAGTAGAACATGATAGCAAACCAAATCTTCAAATACCGTGCTTTCGAGAAAAATGACTTTTTATATAAATGTAATGAGGCTCCATTACGAGTTAGGTCAGTATGTTTTCATTAATAACGGTCTATTAAACAGTGTTAGAGAAATGAGGATTTCACGTAAATATAAAGCGTTTTTAGTATAATATGATAGCATACATAACTCAAATCGTTCTTAATTCGACTTAGGCAGTTATCGCTTGTGACCACAGATATACAGATTTTTGGTTTTAAAATCCTTTTTTTCGTGCGTGAAACTTTTAATAATATGAGGCAGTGTGGAGATCACGATTGACTCAATAAGTTAACTACGGATGTTATTCTTAATTTAAAAAATGTCCATCAGTTAGTGTCCACGCTGAAAGTTTTTGTTAAGTACTGTTAAATATTTACAATCTCTGTTTTGTTAAAACGTCCTTTTTCTTAGGAAAATAAATATACATTTGATTAATCTTAAAAACGCAAATAAAACAACCGTATCAATTTAAAGGAATATCTCACTCGTTGTATTTTTTATAGATTATATTTCACAGATTAAACAAATTAAAATTTTATTTCTTAAAGAAAAAAAAAGAGAGAAATTTAATTTAAAATAAACAAATAAAGACACTTTTTTTTTATTTAAAAACTAAATTAATCATAATAAATAAAACAAACAATTAAAATAATAGCTTCCATTTGTGGTTGAATTCATAAATATCAATATGTATTGTATAAAAATTGCAGCAGTAATAGTTTTTTTTTTTTTAGTTTGATATAGATATCAATAATTAGAAAGGAAATAGCTTTTGCAGATAATGCATTTATTCCATTGAGCGTGCCCTCTTTAAAGAAAATTCAATCATATTATCAATATCCGTAAGAGACTTCTTAGATTTTTTAACATTCGACTCTAAAACTCTTATATTGCTAGTATAATCAGGTAGTTTGTTTAGAGTTTGAGCCATTTCACGGGCTAACTTTTTAGCTCGCAGCTGAAGAGAGATGGCGGAATGTTCATTTTTGGGACTAAAATTATAGTGCTTATAATCCTGTAGTTCACCAAAGTCTAAAATATCCCATTCACCTGACATCATATTCCACGTAAACAGAACACGACATTCATATTGACGTCGATGAAAACAACTTAATTTGCGTGAACAATTTAAACATGAGGCTACTTCTTCACGAGCCGAAAAATGTGCCATTAAAATACAGAAGACTGTATGAGATATTGGACAGACCTGGGATGAAAGAATGATGTTAGATTTTTTTTTTGCTGCATAGCCTTTGAGTCATTTAACTTACATTTATTAATTCGTAAGCCCAATCATAGAAGAAATCGTAGATTTTTTGATTTTTCTGACACAAAGTACTGATGATATAATAGGTAAAGGTTTCCATATCGAATGAATGTTGTTCTATAATTACACTAGTGCAGCGCAGCTGCTGATAGGATGTTTTTGATATCATTTGCATTTCTGAATAACAAGAACCATGAACTTCCATGGGCAGAAGTATGTGATATCCTGGCGAAATGCAGTCATCTGTAAATAAGGGGGAAAAAAATAAAACCTTTTAAAAATGGAACGAGCAAAATGGCTTAAAAGTTTTTAAAATGTATTGAACGTCCACTATTCAACGGAACAACTTGATCATATCAAGTTTTACTACGACCCATATAAGATGGTATTCAAAATTTGTATTTCTTACCCTCTTCACTTGTTATCACGGACGCAGCATCATCTTCTTCAACAAAACGCCGTATAAATTTCTTTGTGCACACCGGTTTCTCAGACATGGCCCCGCCATGTATCGGCACCTCTACAACTGAACGATAATCATCTCGACGCGGTGATAAAAATACCGAATATTGTTGATTGGGAGACATTGAACCACCCATATCAAGATATGATCGTTTAGTCATTGATAGTTGCAGGGGCGAAAGTGCACCATGTGGTTTAAAACTTAACATATATTGAGTAGCGGGTGATAGGGTGTGAGCTAGATTTTGTGGCGGAGACTTTTGATTGCTGTAAAAGTGATTTGTAACCAAGTGACGACTAGGAGAACGCATTACGCCGGCAGCAGTACCAACTGAGCCACCAACACCGCCACCACCACCAGATGACTGTGTCACAAAGCCCGAAGTCGAAGGAGGTGATCTAAAACCCAATGGGGATGTACATGTTCGATGTAGTGGTGATATTGCAGCCGAAACTGCTGCTGGTGTGTACAGTCTTGTGAAATCATATTGTGTGTTAGTATTGTATGGCTGAGTATGTGGTGATGATGAGGGTGACGCATAGGGTGAGATACTATGCAAATGCGTTAGATTGTGTCTTGGTGAATGACTGCCAGTCGATGTGGTGTTGCTCAAGAAGGTACTGAATGCATTGGAAGTTCGAGTTTTCGTAAATGGTATAATATTTTCGGAATTATCTTCAGAAAATTCATATTTTCGATCAGCTAATCTTCTTTTACGTAATATTGAAATCTTTTCACATTTTTCATTTTCTTCGGAAAACTCATAAGCGGCTGCTCGGTCGTTGCTGTTAATATTATTATTCGATGAATTATTATTGTTACTAGTAGATGAAGATGTGGCCGACGATGATGTTGTTTTTAGTCTGGTCGAAGAAAAAAACAGCGATAATCCTTTACGAAGAGATTTCGTAACAATACGATGTCTTTGTCGTGGACCTTTTTGTACTAAGGATGAAATATTTTTAACACCACCATTGACCCCACCACCACTAACTGTTGTGTTGGATGTCGTTGTAGTTGAATTACAAATGGTTGTTGCTGGTGACATGGCATTTATACGACTAGTACTATTTTGATGGCAAGTTAAAAGCAATTCTTCACATGATTTACGTGAATCATTATTATTGCTCGCAGGCGACCTTAGTTGCGAAACTGTAATCACACCACTGCCAGAGTGTGTGGAATCAGTTTCAACATCCGCAAAATCTTCTATTATTCGAGCCACCACATTGTTTTGTGAATTATTTGATTGACTATCTATGCTAAATGTATCAGTAATATCAATTGTTGGATTAAATTGTATAGGAGTTCGTCTTTCTTGTGCAAAGTTTAGGTCTTGACTGGACGGTAATACAAGACCATGACCGCCACCATTGCCACTAATCCCATTGTTTGTAGGTTGTTTTATCATTAAGACAGACAAACAGTTTTGTGGCTGTTGATTTATTGGACATTGTTGTTGTTGTTGCGGTTCTTTTGGTGGTTGTTCTACACGTATGTGTAGCATGTGAAAAAATCCATTTGATATTATTAAAATGCGTTCTGGACAAATAAGATTTAAATATGGGTCAAATTTTCGATCCGATTCAGTCGTTGAATATTTTGTATGTACAGTTAAATTACATTTTAAACACAGCTTGTAACGACGAAAATCTAAAAGAAAATTTACCAAAACGATTAATAGCTTACAATTAATATTTGCAAAACTTACATCCTTCGTCCTCCTCTGTGTCTCTCAATTTAATACATTCTAAACAGCCCAATTTAGGAACTTTAATATAAGTTATATAAGAATCTTCATTTTCATCCTCGGAAGCACCATGGACAATTAAAATACGTGGATCACAGTTTTTCCATTGTATCATACTCACTTCCTTTAAATTATCAACACCATGATCATCAAAGAGACAACATTTAAAGAAAGTACGCAAAGGTTTAAATGGCTGATAAATCCAGAAAAATACACTAAAAAGAACTAAGGTCAAAATAGAATATTACAAAAAAATTTACATAGAAACTTACGTATATTTATAGCCCATACTAAAGGAATAATGATTAACGGCAGCATTATCGCTGCAACAGACTTTGTAGCTTAACAAGAATTGTCCACAGGCGGAAAGACCCATATATACATGTCTGCAAATGATAAGGGATTATAGAATAGAGGACCATTAGAATTTATCAAACAATGATTTATGATAATAAAACTCACCCCTGCAAATAATTGTGTGGTATTATATCTTTGAGACAGAATGATAGTCTAGTTGGCACTGCAGTAAACAGGGGGTACTTTCTTTGATTGCGAATGTTGCTCGTATACTAATTAGAAATAAAATATAGATTAGAAAGAAGTCTTTTTCTACTCCTTTTTTCTTACCTCCCTTTTCATAATTTTATTTGCCAAATTTTCTTGTGGTTGAAATCTTTTTATCTCCTCCACACACCTGATACCAAGAGAACACTTGACGGGTCCATGGAGTTGAGTTTCGCTTTCATCATTTTCAGTATCTGAACTTTCAGCTAGGGAGAATTCATCTTCCTCATCATCATCTGTCGATGATAAATCAATGTAACTATGACTACGGCTGCTGTGATCCATTTTCTTGATTTGTTAGTCTACTATTGTTGTTAGAGTACTTTTTCTGTCGTAAATGTAATCCATACAAAATAGTCCTATTAATGGTCGTTGTATTCTTTTATTTATTCCATGGTGGTTTTCTTTCGCGTCTCCACAATAAGATATTTGAATCTATTGTTTTCTTAACTTTTTTCCTCACAAAAATTCCTGAAAAAATTCACCCCTTACAACAGCATCAGTAAAGAAAAACGAATTTTCATATTTGACAACAAAAGCAGTTTGAAAAGCTCTGGTCATTAAATGAACCGGTACAGCGTTGTAGTGGGCTGTGTTATTGTACGGAAAAAACAGAGTTGTACTACATTGTTATGCCAGAGTTGCATTTAATTAATTAATAAATTTTTCGTTTATAGTGCGGTTTAGTTGAAATCTATTTCAAATCTATGCCGTTTACAACTAACTTTTTTGACATTTTGTGAGATTTTGTTTCCACAACAAAAGGAAACAACCTGTGATAAAAAATGTGATATTTAACCATATAGAATATAATGATAACAATCAAATAGCTAGGCATTTTAACAATTATTTTGTCATTAGTATTAGATCAATAAGAGAATCGATTGAGAAAATGTGATACGTTAACAACATAAAACCAATAACACACAAATTCAAATTTCGCGCAATAACGAATTTGGAACTTAGGGCCATAATAATGCAACTAAATAACAAACCAGACTATAACAAAATATCGAGAAAAATTATAATTGATAATTGAAACATAACGGGAAATATTTTGTTAAGTATAATAAATAATTCTTTAAAATATGGAGAGTTTCCGGAAAATTGGAAGGAAACAATGATAACACCAATTGAGAAGATAGCAAACACAAAGAAATGTGAAGAATATCGTCCGATAAATACATTAAAAACGAGTGAAAAGATTTTAGAAAAAGTGGTAAAAATACAATTAGAAAATTATATTGAGAAATACTCGTTGTTATCAAAATATCAATCTGTGTTCAGAAGAAAATTTTCGTGTGAAACCGCAGTTAATTATGTGATAAATCGGTGAAAGAAAATAGAAAAACATAATAAAATAATTGCAATTTTTTTGGACTTTAAAAGAGCATTTGAGACCATAGACAGGGAAATAATGTTAAAGAAACTTTATATGTACGGAGTACAGAACACCGAGCTAAAATAGTTTAGTTAATTTCCAACTGTGATAGCTAGCATTAACAATAATTTTACTGTGATATTTTATTTTATTTTTACATTTGTATTTCAAATTTGTGTTTTATGTCGTGCTGTATGTTTCGTATTAAAACCATATCATAATTAATGTGAAAATTGACTAAAGATTATATATTCAATAAAATACAAATCCCTGAAGATGGTGGAAAAATCCCACCGAAACGTTGGATCAAAAAAATTAAATAATAATCTTTTATTTATATTAAAAACAAATGACCTTAAAAGCCTGTATATAGAAATTGCTAATAAAATGGTATAAAATCCATTTCAATTGAAAATGAGTTCGGTGTTCCGCAGGGATCAATATTGGGTGCACTATTATTTAGTATATTTATATAAATGCTATGCCTAACACATTAAAAAAATGTGAAATTATTTTATATGCGGATGATACTTTCATATACACGGAAGGAGATAACGAGAACCAATGCCAAAACAATATGACGCATGATATAAAGAATATTAATATATGGTTAAAAATGAATAAACTGAAACTAAATGAACAGAAAACAATAATAATAGAAATAAATATCACTAGCAATGCAAACTTTATAATAAATGGTGAAATAATAGAAAAAGTGAGACAAATAAAATACCTTGGTTTCATTATTGATAAAGAACTAAAATTCAACGATCACATAGAATATATTTGTAAGAAAATCGGTAAAAAAAAATGGTTGTTTCAAAAGAATTAGGAATAAAATATCACCAATGAAAGCAATAAATATATATAATACCATGATAAAACCACACTTGGAATATGGTTCGACAATTATATATACATGTTGTAGAGCAGCACAACTAGACAGACTACAAAAATTGCAAAATAAGACAATGCGGACAATTCTAAGATGCAACAGGTATACACCAATAGCTATAATGTTAGATGCACTCAAGTGGATGAGTATAAAGCAAAGATTGGAATTAAATACTTTAATGTTTATACAAAAAATAAGAAATGGTAATGCGCCAGAATATTTAAGCGAGCAACTAAATTATTAGGAGATGTACAGCCGTATAGACTAAGAAATGCCGAAAATTTTAGAATACAACGAGTCGCCACAACGGCAATGCAGCGATCACTTTTCTACAAAGGACTTAATGTAACTTATTTCCAAATAATATAAAAAATGAGAGAAATGAATGTGTCTTTAGAAGAGAATGTGTAAAATTTATAAGAAATAATGTGTTTTTATAGAGCTAAAATTGAAAATTAAACTATTTATTAAATATGTAAACATTGTGAACATTAAAAGTATTAAAAATACTGATAAATAAAATTAATAAATAATTTCAAAAACATAGTTCATACCGCTTATGCTGCAACAGAGCTTATCCCGTGGTTCGTACCAGGGATGAGTAACCTCTAGCATATGCGGACCTATGCAGGGTGGATTTATTTCTATTATTATTATTATTATTATTATTATTATTATTATTATTATTATTATTATTATTATTATTATTATTATTATTATTATTATTATTATTATTATTATTATAACAATATACAGCTGATTATAATAAAACATGTAAACTAGAAAAACCAAAAAATAAATAAAACAATAGGAAAATGGAAATATGGAAGATTCTAAAAAGGAACAGATTTTATAATTATATTATACATCAAAAATGAAAAAAAGCACAAACTGATATAGAAATTTTGCGAAAAAACATCAGCATTTGTTAAATGTATTGTTTGAACAGCAAAAACAAATTCATTTTCCACAATTATTATTTAGCAGATTGGAATGGGCACATGTCAGTATAAAAAGTTACAACTTTTCAATTACTAAATATTTTTTTTTTTATTATAGATTCGTAATTTTTTTTTTGTTAATAATTAATATTTTATTTCCTTTTTATTCAATTTGTTTGCTTTTGTTTTTAAATGTCAATTTTTCAGTCACTGCATTGTAATTTTCTACTATAATATTAAAAAAAACACAGTAGTATCATTTGGTAGTGCCCAAGTTTGACAAGATTTTGTGAGATTTTGCACAAATCTAGTAACGAGCTAGATTTTGTTTTGTGTGGGAAATCTAATAAAATGAGCTAGATTTCGCTCGGAATCTCGTCTATACTAGATTTTGCTTAGATGTAAACGCACCATTGTTAAATAAAAACACACGGCTCTATGCTATGGTTACAGTTACGCAAGGTTTTTCAAGCGTCGCGATAAGAAATTGTGAAAAGTATATAAAATTGCGCCAATAATTTTACTACATATTTTAACAATATGTAGTAGTGTCAGATACATAGTAGTATTTTCATTATTTCAATTTGATCTTCTGAACAGACTATTGTGTTGTTGTTCGCTTAATATTTCAAAATCGTTATTTAAGTTTGTACAAAAACATAAAATGGAAGTTATTAATACCAATAAACAATTATTAATTATTAATACCAATAATAAAGACCATGAAATGTCGATAAAAAAAAATATATATATATATTTTTATATTATTTATTTATTTGGGCATATTATTTTATTTATATATTTATTAATTTCAATACATTGGATTGCTATAAATATAAAATTAAATAATGTTACATTCATGGATTTTCTACGTTAATACATTTGTTTCACGTACATTGTAATTTTACGTTTAAATATAAAAATGTTTTTCATTCTTTAATTCTAATGGAATTTCATTATTATGAGTCCATTATAAAATAATAAATTTTGATAAAAATTTAAAATTTAATTTAAGCTTTTTGTCTAAGACAACTCCGAGATATTTAGCATCGCTAAGTACATTTATGGCATTATTTCCAATAAGAGGATGACGTCTTGGCAGTCTTTTGGGAGATTTATTGAATGGAAAAATTATTGCTTGGGTCTTGTTTGGATTAATTTTGATTTTCCATTTGTGAAAATATTTACTGCAATTTACAAGTCCTTTTTCCATTTTCTTCAGGAGTGTACTTGTAAGTTTGTTTGAAGAAATTAGCGCAGTATCATCTGCGTAATAAGCAATTTTCATATATTTTGTGACTTTAAAATCGGATGTATATATTGAGTAAACAATGGCGACAAGACTGATCCTTGAGGTACGATTTACGATGTTGTCGGGTTGAGTGTTATTCCCTCCTGCACTGCGACCAAGTAGATCTATTGTGCACCCTCTTTCAGATTCTTGTTCTCTCCTGTTTTATTAGTTCATTACAGCGTTTAGGAACTTGATGATATCCATCACCGCCAATGTTTTGTATGCCTCTTCCATGATTTCAGATTCGCCAAAAAGTTTGTGGCTTAGATATGCAAACGCTGGACACTTTGCCAGTATATGCTCCATGGTTTCATCATCCTCCAGACAGTATCTGCACGTTTCATTTTCAGCCAAATGCATTTTGTATAGAATGTAGTTGCACGCATAATGTCCTGTGGGTACCCCACATAGGAGTCTTAGATTAGATCTGTTCAATATTACGGCATCTCTGCTCCTTTTTTCGCTTCGATGCAAGAATTTTTTGAGTGTTAAAGTAGTAATTGTCCATTCCAATACTCCACTGATTCGTCTTTAATCCATCTGTCGATTTTCTCGGTTATGTCTTTTCTGGTGAATTCGAATTGAGGGTTTGGACCCATAAATGGTCTTTCCGCTCCTCGTCTTGCCTGTTCATTGGCCTTCTCATTTCCTTCATACCCTTTGTGACCTGGTACCCATATAAGCGTCACTTTATTATTAAGTTCAGGTAGTTTATTTAGGGCTCTATGGCTTTCGAGTATGGATTTCAGGTAGTATACCGATTTGTCCAGTGCTTTTAGAACAGCCTGGCTATCTGACATCAGGTTTATCTTCGTCCTTGTCAGGTTTCTTTCCAATAGTTTAGCAGTAGCAGCATTTAGTACGTATAGTTCCGCTCTAAACATTGTGGATTCATTACATAGGGGGATATGGAGTTTGCACCTTGGTCCGTAAACCCCCGCTCCTATTCCTTCTGTTGTTTTGGATCCGTCAGTGTACCACTTTTGGGCATCTTCATGCAGCCATGTAGGGTTAGATTCCCCCTCGAATCTGCTCGGGATATGAACAGTGTAGTTCTTTTTAAGTTCCAAAGCCGGATCTATCTGATCACTACATAAAGTCATATCTTTGATGCTTTTGGCTTTATCAAGGATCTTCAGGTGTCCTATATGATCGCCTTCCTTAAATTTGTATAGTCTGTGAAGGTCAATACAATAGCTTGTTTAAAAGCTTCTCCTTGGATCGATAAGTGCAGTGGAGTGAGATTTAGGATAACCTCCATAGCTGCCGTAGGAGTTTTTCTCATTGCTCCCGTGATGTTCAAACATGCTAATCTCTGTATTTTGGATAATTTTAAACGTGCTCCAGTCTGGTTTGTCTTCTGCCACCATATAACTGAGCGATATAAAATACCCGGAAGGATCATTTGTTTATATATCCACAATGACATTTTAGGGTTTAGACCCCACGTTCTGCCTAGAAGTTGTTTGATGGCCAATATTGACTTATAGCCTTATTTGTTATCGACTCTAGATGAGGATTACAGTTGAGTGTTCTATCAAGTAATATACCCAGATATTTTACCTCCTCCTTTAGTTAGACCTCCGTGTTCCTTATATGAAGTGATGGAATATAAAGATTCCTTCTTCTAGTGAACGGGATAATTGTGGTTTTATTGGGATTTATGGAAAGTCCCTCGTTTTCGCACCATTCCCATGTAAGCCTTAGTGCTTCTTGCATTTGTTCCCCAATTGTCTGGCAATGTGTTCCACCTATAAACACTGTGATGTCATCCGCATAACCCACAGTGGTAAAACCATTACTGTTTAGTTTTACAATGAGGTCATCCAACAAGATTGACCACAGTAATGGGGAAAGTACGCCTCCCTGAGGGCATCCTTTTATAATGCTAATCCTTCTCTCTTCATCTCCAAGATTAGCCACTATTTGTCTCCTAGAGAGCAATTTTTTTATACACCCTGTCACAATTGGGTCCGAGTCCAATCTGATCAGCGCTCCTTCCATAGGTTGAAAGCTGGAGATGTCAAAAGCGCCTTCTATGTCCATAAAGGAACATAAGGCTACTCCCTTCAACTCCAGTGTTTTTTCAATCATTGAAGTTAATTTGTGGACAGCTGTGATCGTTGATATACCTTTTTGGTAGGCAAATTTAAGATTATGTAGCGGTCTACTTTTCAAAAGTTCATTGCGAATATATAGATCAATCATCTTCTCCATAGTCTTCAGCATGAAGGATGAGTGACTGATTAGTCTATATGATTTCGGATTATCACCAGGTTTATTCCTCCCTTGGGAAGGAATACAACCTTCACCTTTGTCCACTTATTTGGAAAATAACTAAGTGCAACACTGGCCCTGAAGTTATGAACCAGTTTTCTTTTAAGCGAATCCGGACCATTTATTAGTAGAACTGGGAAAATCCCTTCAGGTAACCCTGTGTTAATGGTTCTTGAAGATGATGTTTCATTATTAATCGCAACTTTAAAGCTTCTGTCGTGAGTGAAATCTGAAATAAGTTTACATAGATATTTTGGTATATTTGCATCAAGAAGTTTAAATAAGAGGCCATTTGGCAAACTGTGTCAAACGCTTTTTCAATATTAGACCCGTTGCACGTTTATTGTTTTTTATTGGTGATTATTTGATTTTTAATTCTGTTTATTTGGTGAGTACTACTATGCTCTTTTTTCAATCCAAATTGTTCTTTAGCAACAATAGAATTGGTCATTACAAATTCACTAAAACGAGAATGTAGTATTTTTTTAAATATTTTACCTAAGTTACTTAATAGACTAATAGGTCTATAGCTGTTTGGGTTATTTTTTGGCTTACTAGGTTTGTTGACCTTAGCATTCTTGAAATGGTTTGGGAAATAGTTGAGTTTGATTAGTAGTTTCTTTAAAAGCAGGTTGGGTACATTGTCAAAACCAGGGGATTTTGAATGTGTTATTGATGAGACAATATTCGTTACTTCTTCAAGAGTTGTATAAATTGCTGATTCAGAACTAGGATTTTCCTTCTTAAAATTATTTACTGTTGTATTTATTAATGTATCTGCTGAGTGGTTGTAGTTCGAAGTGAGGTTATTGGCTGGGACAAAAGTATTTGCCAGGATTTCAGCCTTGTCCTTATCAGATGTCATTTTTTACATATATCCAATTTTAAAGTTAGAGATTTGATTTTTTCCTTTTCCTCGCAAGATCCTGCTTATTTTCCAAATTGGATAATAATTGACACCATTTCTTATTGCGTTCCGAATTAATACTTTTATCAATCATGTTACTTAGAAACTTAGTACAGTGATTATAAAAAGTTTGCTCGGCTTGCTTTTTCTTTTAAAACTTCTTAATTTAATATATTTCACAGTACTTTCTGGTAATGTGTAATTATATTGTTGAGTTATTTTAGGTGTAGACACATCCCTTGCTTCGAAAACTACATTTATAAATTTTTGGATTTCCTTATCAATTACTAACTTGTATATATCCGAAAATAACGTGATTTTTTTGTCTAAAAAATTCATATAAATGTTCCAGTTGGTTGCTCTATAATCATAATAATTGAGGTCAACCTGCAAGGCCATTGATCTTGTAAGTGTACATATAATGGGTACATACGATGGTCGGAAGGTATTTCGTAATCCATTGTTTTTACGTCTATATTTAAAGCGGAATTGCTTAAAATAATATCGACTGTGGTTGCCTCGCGATTGTGTTGATGGGGGAATAGGGTTGGACTACTAGGATAGTGAATGAAAAAATTGCTTGATTGCTGTAGGTTGTTGAGTGCGATTCCTGCAGTATTATTTGAACGGCAATTCCAATAACAATTTTTGGCATTTAGGTCACCAAAAACTATATATTCTTTGGTTCAAGATATCTGCACAGAAGTTATGGGTATATCTTGGCGAATATAACGAAGATACAACAATAGGTCTATTATTTATAATAACTACAATTGAGATGTTTTCGGTTGATGAGGTGTTTGTTATAAACAGGTTTTTATCTGCGACAGATTAATGAATTAACAGAGCTACTCCTCATCGTCTTGCATCTGTTCTCTGATTGTCGATTACCGATTCAACCGACCACGAACCCGAAGAAGAACTGAGTGTCGACGAAGACTCACTGGCAATCGTGTTGTTATTATATATTGTACATTAGCCCTTAATAAAAAAAAAGAGTTCAAACTCTCGGTCTGACCCTTTAGAAATATGCGAATAGCCAAAAAACTGAGAAATACAAAGTTTTGTGCCAATCAAAGAACATTTAATCGTGCCTCAACGCGATTGAAAATTTCAGGTGTGTTTATATGGGGAAAATATGACTTTTTTCAGATTTTACGAAAATTTCGTTCCATAGTTTACTTTTTCCCACAAGTTGTTATATAATTCGTGATCAGTATTAAATTATCCTTTCAAAGAGCTATAAAACTTCAAAATCGAATAAAACCTCGCCAAGAAATAGCAAATGCAAATGTGCTAAAAAAAAACTAGCTCATGAAATTTGATGGCATTTTTCCAACTTTGAGAAATTGATTAAAGCCATAATTTCTTTTTGATCAATATACTTATAAGTACTCAGATATTTTATTACCACGTTGTTAACCTATTGCGCATTGAGACCGAAAATGCGAAATTTTTTGATAAAATTTTGAAAACTCCTTTTTCAAGTTTTAAAAAATTTTCTTAAACAAAATTTAAAAAACTGGATCTAGAACTTTATGGTTTTGTTAAATACATGTTACAGATTAACTGTGCGAATTTTTAAGTAAATCCCTATGCCAAGATTTTTTTTGACAAAGATTTTATTTTTGCGGATTTCGAGAAAAATAGGATTTTAGTAAAATATTCTGTAAATGTACTCTTTCTAAATACTTTGTATCAAAAATTCATCACTTTTCTACTTTTAAATGTTATTTTTTATCTTAAAAGCCTAGGGTTTCGGAAAAAAAATAATATGTAATTGGGGTCACATATGACCCCAAGCTAATAAAAGACAATTTATTAAAAAAATTCAAATATTTTGTAAGTGCTGTTGAATTTTTAGATGCGATGCTTAAAATATAAAAGACAAATGTGAAAAACTTCCGCTCCTTAAATTTGGGATAAATTCGAGAACGTTAACCCATTATTTTCCAAGGCCAACTTTGGATTTTAAGATATTTTTAAATAAAAACAAGTAAGAAAATTATAGTCGGTCTAGACCGACTATACGATACCCTATACCATGCGTTTAGAAACCCTATCTCTTAGACCCAACTAACTGTACATAGAAAATAAGCAAAAACCAAATTTGAGTGGGATTTTTATTAATTTTTTTGGCTGCAGATATGAAAAAGTTCATATCGGATGCTATATCTATATGGGGACTAGGTCCAAAAATGGACCGATCCTGATCATGTTTGGTAAAGTCTCTTGTATTTTGCAAAAATATATACAAACAAAATTTGAGAAGAATCAGTGCAATATATTTGTTTTTTAATAGATTTAAGTGAAAATCGGGAAGCAGCTCTATATGGGACCACAGGAATAATTTTTGGACTACTCATTAATGGATGTAATGAACGCATATAAACCCAATTTGAGTAAGATCTATATGACAATTTGGATCTTATGACAATTTATGTCGATTTCATAGGGGTAATTTGTATGGGGGCTAAGTCTGAACATGGACCGATTCTCACCAATTTCAATAGCGTTCATGCCATGGCCGATAAAAGCTTATATACCAAATTTCATCAAAATATATTCATATTTGCGACCTGCAGTTTGATTACAAGGTTTACATGGACACACAGACGGACGGACGGACGGACGGACGGACGGACATTGTTAAATCAACTCAGAAAGTGATTCTGATTCGATCGGTATAATTAAAGATGGGTCTAGGTCAAATATTTTTGGTTGTTACAAACAGCAGCACAAAGTCATTATACCCAAACCACATAGTGGTATAGGGTATAATGAGTGAAAACGAGTTTTTCTGTTAAACTCGATGAATTTAAGAAAAATAATTCGGTTAGTTTTTATTTATTTAACCCTTCAGTGCTCCTGGGATCAAAATAATCCATTGTGATATATCTTTGGTGCAATTATCTTCTTATTGCTCGCGAATATAAATTAAAACAAGTAAGAAAATTATAGTCGGTCTAGACTGACTATACGATACCCTATACCATGCGTTTAGAAACCCTATCTCTTAGGCCCAACTAACTGGACATTGAAAATAAGCAAAAACCAAATTTGAGTGGGATTTTTATTAATTTTTTTGGCTGCAGATATGAAAAAGTTCATATCGGATGCTATATCTATAAAGGGACTAGGTCCAAAAATGGACCGATCCTGATAATGTTTGGTAAAGTCTCTTGTATTTTGCAAAAATGTGTACAAACAAAATTTGAGAAGAATTAGTGCAATATTTTTGTTTTTTAATAGATTTAAGTGAAGGTCGGGAAGCAGCTCTATATGGGGTCAAAGGGATCATTTTTGGACTACTCATTAGTGGATGTAATGAACGCATACAAACCCAATTTGAGTAAGATCTATATGACAATTTGGATCTTATGGCAATTTATGTCGATTTCATATGGGTAATTTGTATGGGGGCTAGGTCTGAACATGGACCGATTCTCACCAATTTCAATAGCGTTCATCCCATGGCCGATAAAAGCTTGTATACCAAATTTCATCAAAATATATTCATATTTGCGACCTGCAGTTTGATTACAAGCTTTACATGGACACACAGACGGACGGACGGACATTGTTAAATCAACACAGAAAGTGATTCTGATTCGATCGGTATAATTAAAGATGGGTCTAGGTCAAATATTTTTGGTTGTTACAAACAGCAGCACAAAGTCATTATACCCAAACCACATAGTGGTATAGGGTATAACAACTTTCAACCAATTTTGTTATGAAATTATTTTATGTATAAAAACTATCTATATTTTTCTAAATAAAATAAGAAGACCCACAAATGACCCAAAGCTATAGAAAGACAATTTATTCAAAAGAATATGAAATATAAAATTAATTCTATTTATTTTGGTGTATTTAAGGATGATTTAGTGTGCGATTCAAATTGTTTTCTGTAATCACTTATGACTTGCAATAAGTATTGCTTTTCTTTAATTATACCCTATACCACTATGTGGTTTGGGTATAATGACTTTGTGCTGCTGTTTGTAACAACCAAAAATATTTGACCCAGACCCATCTTTAATTATACCGATCGAATCAGAATCACTTTTTGAGTTGATTTAACAATGTTCGTCCGTCCGTCCGTCCGTCCGTCTGTGTGTCCATGTAAACCTTGTAATCAAACTGCAGGTCGCAAATATGAATATATTTCGATGAAATTTGGTATATGAGCTTTTATCGGCCATGGGATGAACGCTATTGAAATTGGTGAGAATCGGTCCATGTTCAGACCTAGCCCCCATACAAATTACCCTTATGAAATCGACATAAATTGCCATAGGATCCAAATTGTCATAGAGATCTTACTCAAATTGGGTTTGTATGCGTTCATTACATCCACTAATGAGTAGTCCAAAAATGCTCCCTTTGGGCCCATATAGAGCTGCTTCCCGATATTCACTTAAATCTATTAAAAAACAAAAATATTGCACTGATTCTTCTCAAATTTTGTTTGTATATGTTTTTGCAAAATACAAGAGACGTTACCAACCATGGTCAGGATCGGTCCATTTTTGGACCTAGTCCCCATATAGATATAGCATCCGATATGAACTTTTTAAAAATTTTTTCAAATTTGGTTTTTGCTTATTTTCTATGTCCAGTTAGTTGGGCCTAAGAGATAGGGTTTCTAAACGCATGGTATAGGGTATCGTATAGTCGGTCTAGACCGACTATAATTTTCTTACTTGTTTTATATTATTATTATTATCAGCAATTCATGCGCCCTATAATGATTTTCTTTGATTCTTTGATTCTAAAACACCACATACCTCTAAAGCAAAAATTGTAGAAGTTTTAAAAGATATAGGTGACACTGAAGATAATATAAAGCTAGCGATTATAAAAAATCAAAAAATGTCAACCATTATAAGTAACAGTTCGTTTCCGCGGAAACAAAACTTTTTTTTAAGAGCTTCTTAATAGACCAAGAATTTTTAACATCCAACTCTACAAATTGGCATCAAATTACTGATTTTACCAAAGCAAAATAAATTATTGGTCAGGGGTGTGGAAAGGGGTGTGAAGCTGATGGAGGAATATAATTCACTTTTCACAAAAAGATGAACAGCAAAAACAATTTGTTTTACAAGTTGCACAAAAGAAAAATGAATTAAATAATATTGAAAATCTGCAAATAAAAATACCATTTACCAAAATTTAATAAAAGTAATTCAAACAAATAAAAGTTGTTGGTTTTGTGTACAATTATTATTTAATAAGCTATGAGACATAAATTCGGACTTAATGTGAAAATATGCCTTTTGTCAAACTTTGGTGGGCGCGAGGCACGCCTTAATCTTTACCGATTGACCTGAAAAATTTTTTTTTGGCGTTTTTTAACAATATCCACCAAATTGGTGGGTGAGACCGCAAGAAATTCAACTATTTATTACTTTATTACATAAATTAATTTTATAACAAAATTGGTTAAAAGTTGTTTTAATTTATATTCGCGAGCAATAAGCAGATAATTGCACAAAAAATATAGATCACAATGGATTATTTTGATCCCAGGAGCACTGAAGGGTTAAATAAATAAAAATTAACCGAATTATTTTTCTTAAATTCTAAATAGTGGTTTCATCGAGTTTAACAGAAAAACTCGTTTTCGGTCATTTTCATTTTAAAATATCTTAAAATTCATAGCTGGCCTTGGCAAATAATGGGTTACCGTTCTCGGATTTTCCCAAATTTTAGGAGCGGAAGTTCTACACATTTGGCTATTATATTTTAGGCATCGCATCTAAAAATTCAACAGCACTTACAAAATATTTGAATTGTTTGAATAAATAGTCTTTTATTAGCTTGGGGTCATATGTGACCCCAATTACAAAAGGGTTAATGGGGTCAAATTATTTTTTCCGAAACCCTAGGCTACAAGATAAAATATAACATTCAAAAGTAGAAAAGTGATGAATTTTTGATACAAAGTATTTAGAAAGAGTACATTTACAGAATATTTTACTAAAATCCCATTTTTCTCGAAATCCGCAAAAATAAAGTCCTTGTCAAAAAAATCCTGGCATAGGGATTTACTTAAAAATCCACACAGTTAATCTGTAACATGTATTTAACAAAACCATAAAGTTTTAGATCCAGTTTTTTAAATTTTGTTTAAGAAAATTTTCTAAAAAATTTTTTTTCCCATTTTCGGTTTCAATACGCAATAGGTTAACAACGTGGTAATAAAACAATACTTCATATCTCAGTACTTATAAGTATAGAGACCAAACGAAATTATGACTTTAATCAATTTCTCAATGTTGAAAAAAATGCATAAAATTTCATGAGCTAGTTTTTTTTAGCACAAAAGTAGTCTGGGGCATTTGGATTTCTTGGCGAGGTTTTATTCGATTTTGAAGTTTTATAGTTTTTTGAAAGGATAATTTAACACTGATCCCGAATTATATAACAACTTGTCGGAAAAAATAAACTATAGAACGAAATTTTCATAAAATCTGCAAAAAAAAAAAAAGTCATATTTTCCCCATATAAACACACTTGAAATTTTCAATCGCGTTGAGGCACGACTAAATGTTCTTCGATTGGCCCAAATCTTTGTATTTCTAATTTTTTTTGCTATTCGCATATTTCTAGGGGGTGAGACCGAGAGTTTGAACACTTTTGTTTTCCCTCCATATAATGAAGGGCCACCCTATTGTAAATATATGTTAAGAGACTAAATAAATTTTATTTTGTAGCCCGAAGGAAGGGTAAATATAACGTCTTCTTATAAGGTTAGAGGGTCCTTAAGCAGACCCTGGACACGCCTGACTACCTCAGCCGCAGAATAAAACCTTATTAAAAAATAAAGCAATGTTACCAACTCAAAGTTGTAAAAATCTAAAAAAAAAACACCCTTTCTGAAACACCTGTTCTGTTTCACTGTATTTGGTTTTTTATATGAACTTTCATCGGAGTATCTTTACATTTTCATACGTCATACCTTAGCAATTGCGCATAGAGGCTCGAAATTTAAAAATTTAATACCAACCTGCTCCAAATAATGACAAAAAATATTATTCTAGTTTTACCCGGGTAAGTTGTTTATTTTCTGAATGAGCGTGATTTCAGCAGACAGACAAAGAGACGAAATTCACTATATCGACAAGAGTTGTTGGAAGGATCAAAAATATATATATACTTTCTGGGGGGTCAGAAATAATTTTATCGATGCTTTACAAATGGAATGAAAAATTGATATATACCATAGCTTAGTGGGCATAAAGAACACGTATTAAATTATTTGTATTTATGTATTTAAAACGTTGTAGATTATCACTTAAAATGTGAATTCATTTTAAGTACGCCAAAAAGGAATCATCTAAAAACCTGTTTTCAAATAAAATTCTGACCACCTTCAAAATATGATGAATTACTTAAGTTTTTCTTTTGTAACTAATTAAAAAAACTTCTATTTTCTCGAATGGATTGTTTAACTGACATAATAGTGCGTTTACATTTGTGGAAAATCTAGTAGATTTTAGTTAAAATCTATTTTAAAATCTATACCATTTACATCTAACTTTTTTGACATTTTGTGAGATTTTGTTTTCACAACAATAAACAGCTGATTAAAATAAAACATAAAAACTAGAAATACCAAAAATAAATAAAACAATAGGAAAATGGAAATATGGAAAATTGTAAAGAGGAACAGATTTTATAATTATATTATGCATCAAAAATGAAAAAAGGACAAACTGAAATAGAAATTTTGCGAAAACAAAAATCTGCATTTGTTAAATGTATTGTTTGAACAGCAAAAACAAATTCATTTTCCACAATTATTATTTAGCAGATTGGAATGGGTACATGCCAATATAAAAAGTTACAACTTTTCAATTACTAAATATTTTTTTTTATTATAGATTCGTCATTTTTTTTTGTTAATAATTAATATTTTATTTCCTTTTTATTCAATTTGTTTGCTTTTGTTTTTAAATGTCAATTTTTCAGTCACTGCATTGTAATTTTCTACTATAATATTAAAAAAACACAGTAGTATCATTTGGTAGTGCCCAAGTTTGAAAAGATTTTGTGAGATTTTGCACAAATCTAGTAACGAGCCAGATTTTGTTTTGTGTGGGAAATCTAGTAAAAATGAGCTAGATTTCGCTCGAAATCTCATATATACTAGATTTTGTAAACGCACTATAAATTTATTATTTCAAATATATTACTTATGAGGATTTTATCTTGTGTGTTTGTATAAATATATGTATAGTTTTTATTCAAAATTCTTAAATTAAATAAATAAATAAATAATAAATTCTTTCTATAAATGCATAGCAGGAAAAAAATAAAAGTCTAACATTTCAGTTTAAGTACATTTACCAACTGTCATTGAAATGTCAGTTTTGTCACTCGAATCATTAGGGTCTGATACAGTTTCTAAACATGAGTCCGCTTTCGTTATAGAATTAAAGTCAGTAGTATGTAATTCCATGGATGTTTCATTGTTCAAGTCTGTACTTGTTTCTGTAGCGTCTTTTAAAGTAGGTGTTTCTAAGTCGTTCGTACTATTATCAATAAATTCGTCTGAAGTTTCATCATTTAAGTCTGTTTCTGCCGTCTTTGAATCTAAGTGCGATAAAGTGCTGGTCTGTCTTTTAGAAAATTGTTCAGCTAATTTTCTTTTAATATTTGGCACATCTAACCAATAATTTTCTTTAAAAGGCTTAGGAACCTCAGCCGATGGTATGGGATCCATAATTATTTCTGGTATTTGTGGTAGTAAAGGTTCTTCCTTAGGGGAGTTATAAATTACCCAAATATCTGGTCTGAAAAGAAAGTAACAGTTATTATTTTTGTTATGTTAAAATTATTTTTCAATTAAAACACAACTCGACAAAGTTACAAAAATTGAGTTTAGACTGTAATAAAAAAAAAAAAGGAAACGTTTTGTTTCCGGAGCAGTGTTTTTCAAATTACTTACCTTTCGGGCTTTGTTAATACATTGATAGGGGCAAATGCTATCTTCTCATGATTACGAGTATTGTTCTTATTTCTATTCTGTTTGTTTTTGAGTTTTGATACAGTATCGGTCATGTCAGATTTCAGCATGCCTTCTTCTTGTTCTTCCGCAAATATGTCGTTATTAAAATTCTTACCCAGAGAATCGGGAAATTGTGTCGAAAAGTTTGTTTGTAAAGGTTTGCGTAAGTCTACCGGTAAGTCGTTGGAACTATTCAAAACTGGTAATACATAATTATCATTAAATATATGCTTGTTAGCGTCAGTGCTAATGAAGTTCTCAGTAGGATTCTCGGTTTTACCATCCGCAGGTTGTAGAACTATGTCTGTCATATGTTCTGGTCTAAGATAGCCATCTTGATTAAATTTCCTTAGTATAGGAGAAGTACCATAATCTTCGTCGTATTCATAGTCAATGTCCACGTCATCTGTTTCCTCGGAGGCTGTTAAGTTATGTAAAGGTTGTAAAGTTCTGCTAGTATAGTCATAGTCGGCATATTCTTGTGTATGGGCCAAAGTCAAGAATTCCTTACGTTGTGGTCTATGTTTCTTGCGTATGTTATATGTCTGAGTGTTGGAAGTAGAAAAGGGACTGAATATATTTTCGCGCTTGGGTATGTCATAGGAAGGAGATATGTGTTCGTTAGAAGTTATTGGTACGTTAATATACTCTGGTTTTTGAGTATACCAAGGATTGCGAGAAGGTTGTGTTAAACCATAACTTCCTGCAATTCCGCCACTGATTGGTTCTGGTCTATTGTTTTGAGATTTGTCTGGCTTTTGTCTTATATTAAAACTAAAAGTACTATCCGCCCCATTAGCACTGGCAAAACCAGCTATACTACCGAAGTTACCATTGCTTACTGCTGTACTCGAAGCTTGCACAATACCGCCGCCTGCCAAATGAGCTTGACTGAAGCTGGAACTACCACCTGGTATTGATACCGGAGATACTGGTCGCAAGTTTTGATAGCCTGGTTGCACAACGGCCGAGCTATGAGGACTTGATATTGCAGCCTCATATCCAGGCCTATCATTTACTCCTATAGATTGAGGCAATGGTCTTTTAGTGCCTGAACTCCAACCCACTATACTATGTAAAAGTCCTGGAAGTCTGGAAGTTGTATGGTCCTGTTCATGTTCGTTTAAGAATATAATTGTAGGTGGTTTAGTCCTGTGATTTTGTGGTAACGGTGCAAATTGTGTCGGTGCTGGTTGAAAGTATGCATAACTCGGTGTGCTAGTAGTATAAGGCTGGTAGTTGGAAGTATAACGGTCATATCTGTTGGTATTGTCCGAAACGTAGGGGGTACTTTGTAAAGGCTTTGGACTTTTGTTCGTTTGTCGTATGTTAATTTCAATTTCATATTGATTGTCTCCGTCGGCAGAGCCCACTATAACCTTTTGAGGAGGTTTTGTGTATGATGGTCTATTTTGATATTGCCTTAGTTCAATATTCCGTAAAGTTGTTCGATTTGGTCTAGGTGATTTAGTAGTCAAAGCTGTTCTGGTCGTAACAGTGGAAATATTGCTTTTCGTTAAGTTGTGTAATGCTGACAATTTCGGTTTGTCTCTTAGTTGTCCAGTAGTTGTTGGAGCAGTCAGTTTACGTTGTACTCGCTTATGGTCTCGGGGTGTTGCATGAATCATGGGATCAATGTCAGAGTAATTTGATCTTAATGTGGAATTCGTTGGTATCACATGTGTAATGTCTGAGTTCAGTAAATTGCGTGCCTCTCTTAAGTATCTTGCTTTTGTTATGGGTCTTTTCTTAGCAGCATCAGCTACAACTGAGGTGGAGTTAAGCTTTTCAAGTGTCTTAGTCTGATCTGCATTGTTTATCGTTATTGAAAGTTTTGGTAACCCTAGACTTTCCGTTATGCTTTCTAAATGTTTAGTGGATTTTATTTCAGATTGGTCTGTTTTAGTAGAATAGTCCAACATTTTGATGTCATCTGTTCTCGTCAATTTTAGTGTGGCATCTTCAATTTGTTTATTTTTTAATTTTAAATTAATGCTGTTAGATCGTTCGGTAAGTTCTGTAATTTCAATGTCATCTGTTCTTGCTTCAAAGTCGACGTTGTTGTCAGCAGTGTTA
This sequence comes from Cordilura impudica, assembly GCA_963682025.1. Classification (NCBI taxonomy): domain Eukaryota; kingdom Metazoa; phylum Arthropoda; class Insecta; order Diptera; family Scathophagidae; genus Cordilura; species Cordilura impudica. Next base: position 45,742,903 of record OY821517.1, read on the forward strand.
ACAGTTTTTAAGTCGAAATTAATTTGGCTTTGTTGTGAGGAATTTGTCTCTTCAGTATGTTCTGAATTTTTTATTATAAATAGGTCACCTGAGCTTTCATTGAGTTTTAGAGTATTGTCAATTTTTAATTTCGTTTCCAGTTGAGGTCTTTCATTGTCAATTTTTCTATTATCAGTTAATGGTTTAGTAATAAGTTCAGAGTCTTCAGTTCGTGCTTCCAAATTTGTTTCAGTTTGTGCATTCTTATTTTTGGTTATCTTAGATTTGTCTTGCCCAGCATTCCTCAGTTCTATAGGTATGTTATTGACTATTATCGTTTTTCGGGTAGTTGTCTGTATCAATCCATGTCTATTGCCTCCCTTTCGATTATTCTTGTCCAATTTACTGTTTACACCCGGTACTGGCTTTTGTTTCGTAATATGTCCTTGAGTTCCCTTCTTTTTCAAGTCTAATTTGTCATTGATATTAGTTCCATTTTTAATACTTTGGAGACCGATTGAAGAATTAGGAATAAATTCGACATGATTTACTGTTGTAGGATTTCGTATTAAACTGGCTGTATCTTTAGGAATTGTTATTGGAGGTGTACGATTAGAGAATCCTACTACGTTGTCACTTATAGGAGTGTCTGGAGTTTTTGTTTCCAATTCCATAATTTCAAATACACGGTCCGGTAGATGTTGTGGTTTAAATGTTGGCGTTTGTGTTGGTCTTGCCTTGAGGGTAGCAAAAGGATCTTGTTCTAACCAAGGACTTATATCAATATCACTTAATTGTCCCACACCGCAAGGTAAACGACCATTATTTTCAAATTCTGGTGGCAGGAAAATATGGGGCTGGAAAGTTCCTCCCCCTACAGCACGACACAATACGGAAGCTAAAGAGACTCTTCTTATAACATGTAATTGTGCTGGTGTAAAGGAACTTTCGAAACCAGCATTTTCATACCAAAAACGATCACCTTTACGGGAATTACTAAACTGTTGAGCAATAATGCAGGCAAATGTGGGTCCTACTAGACCTCCAACTACTGGTCTTTCGGCTATGCCGCCCACAAATAGATCTATATCGTGAACACTGTGATAGGCATGTGAAATACGTCTGGCTGATTCAGGACCAACAACATTGGCAAATTCTTCCCAATTCGTGATGGGTGTTAAGCCGCACGGCGCACGCCAATGGGTGTATGGTGGTATGCCATGATCACGACCACGTTGAATGTTAATAGCAGCTAAATCCAAACCAAAAGGAAATCCTTGAAACATATAGAATATTTTTGTTGATTATTGGTCCAAAAATTGCATAAAAATCTAGTATAAATCTAACCTGGAGTTTGAAAAAGATGATTTGTTAGTTCCGGCGTTATGAATTCATCTCTTTTTAAAGCCCTTTGGGAAGCCATGCCTCTAACTAAGCGATGTAATGATCCAACAGAGCCAATATCACCCTTCTGAAACTCCTCATGCAAGCTTACATCTGAAGCGAAGCATTTCATTAGTCTTTTTATATATATTTCATTTTCGATTGACCTTTCACTTACTATTGTTCATAACGTTATGAAAACGATCACATCTCGTATATGAATTTTGTACCAAAGAGTGACCAAAGCGAAAAGCGGCTGCCGCAAAAGCATTTGCAACAGTAGGATTAATTTTTGGATCGTAACCCTCAAAATATCCGGAATTTAAAAGCTCCAAATCAAATAGTTTCACCACCTCTCGCCCCAATACAATGGGTAGAAATTCTCGATAGGTTATATGTTGAAACATGGCACCGATTATTCTACGAGTTTCCTGATAAATTTTTTCATCACTCCAGTGCAAATTCATTTCACTCAGCTTCATGGCAATGTGATTATGTTCGTTAACCCATACATGATGTAAGGCCAAAAGTCCAGGTTGTTCACCGCTGCGACCATCGCCAGATCTTATACAATGAGTTGCAATGGCACCTCTTTGGCATACATCATTTGCGGGATTACCACGACCGAAAATCAATAAACCATTACGAAAGACGCGAGCATTGTCGGATGATTTAACACTACTCGAATAAATAGGCGAAGCATCTATATAGGAAGTGACCTGATTTGTTTGTTCGCGCCACGACAGAACGCAATCTCTGCGTTGAGCAGGGGCGGAACGTAAAAATTCTAAACAACGAACTTTTAGGGGTGATAACCAAGGATCATCTAGAGGAACTTTAATGGGAAAACAAGAAGGATGAAAGTCTTTGTTACCACAACAACTGGGAACGGAACCGTTAATAGATCTAAAATGAAAATAACAAATAAATAATAAACCAATAACAACTTAAGAAATCGAATAAAAATTCTATGCATACCTGGGTTGTGCCGTAGATGTTAAATCATGATCTAATAATTGACCCCACTGAGCTAACATTAATGTTAAAGGAGCCTCACCTTCCCTAGCTCCATGAACTAATAAACTTACAAAACGAGAAGAAGATAATGGTCCTCCATCTGCGGAAACGCGTATAGAATCAACGCCATCACCATATTCAGGCGGTAAGAAACGATTGAATGGCATTTGGGCAGCTCCCCAACGTAGTCTACGTTTATTATTACAAGTCCCATCATGCGTACGATATCTTTCGGAGGCCGGCATACATATTGGTTGATCTCGTGGAGGACACAAACTTTCCAAAGCAGTGCGTCTCAAAGAAATCTTCTGTGTATGAGCCTGGCGGGCCCAATCGTTGTTGAATTGATAACTAAAACAATACAAAAAAATATTTTTCCTTTAGCCAGGATCAATTATCCCCTTTCCATTTTTTTTCTTTGCTTTGTGCCATAACTTGTAGACATTTCCAAATGCAATGCACGTTTTCAAATGAATCTTCAGTCGTTATTGTGCCTAGTATTTATTTAGCAATCACAATCCAAATATTTCATTACATAGTTACGTTAATAACATTAATAACATTTACGACAGGTTTGTTCAAACAAGTTGCTACTTAACTAAGTAAATTGTTCGTTTTTGTTGAAGTTTGTTAAGTTTGATTGTACGTACTATTTTACGTCAGTCCACTCGTATTTTAATTTATGTGGTCGATTTTATAAATGAAGTTTTTTTTTTGGTTTTTGGGAAAATTAAGTGGAGAAAGTGAAAAAGTTGCGTTATTTTTATTTCTTTTTCTATTTTTAACTTTACGTTTGCAGTTAATTACCGTTACTCATATTTAAATGCTGATTAATGTAAGTTTTGGTTAATGGTAATAAAATGTAGCATGAAGTTTTTTTTTTTTTTTTTTTGTTATTGAACAAAGGGATATTGGTGTTTGTATTTTATTATAGTTTTAATAATAAACTATATCTCAGAATTTACAAATAAAAGCCGTTGTATAAGGGCCTCGACTAATCCAAATGCTCCTTTACATAAATGTTTTAATATTCCTTTATAGGAAAACTTTTCAATCTTGAAAGATAAACTAAGTTTACAGAAATGAAGCATAATCTAAATTTGTATAAGATTTTTCATTTATTTGTTGGCTGGAGATATATACTTAGGTTAAAGTTCTTATCGGATTGGGAATATTATATGTTGACTGTATTCAAAAACGATCCAGTAAGGACCATATTTAGTAATCTTATATATTAAAAGAATTTATGAATAAACTTTGCATTCAAGATTTTTTTCAATATTTTTCTTCTCTCAAACCTCTATAACTAGAGTTCTTATTAACGTAGGCTGTTGACATACATAGGTCTAAGAACACTCAGTGGATCAAGCTCCTTCTTTTGAGCTATTAACTGCTTAAATTCGGTGGGTTTGAGGAAAGTTATGCGTGGAGAATCAACTTTACTTTTACTGTACGTTAACTTATCTTGGCATATTTTGGCATTACTGTACGTTAACTTCTCTTGGCAAATTCGTTGGGTTTGAGGAAAGTTATGCGTGGACAATCAACTTTACTTTTACTGTACGTTAACTTCTCTTGGCAAATTTTGGTATTATATTATAAAAATTAATATAATATAATATAATGCTGCGGAGCAGCAGGGGTCCTCTAGTGTTTCTTGAACATTTTTAAAATATATACAAGAAAAATACTAATTCCTAAGGTGAATGATTATAAAATATTTGTGGACTGAAAATTTATGAACATCGAAATAAAGATCCAATAATTAACCTCAATGAACTAATATTAACGTTAAAGCGGTGCCTCACCAACCATGTACTCATCAAAGATCATTCCAATATCTTTTCACTTAAGACCTGTAGTTAGATTAAAAAGTCTATTCTAAAGGGTTTTTCAATAAGAGCGCTACGAAAGTTTTTTTAAATAAAACAAAAACGGTTTTGGATATCAATGAAATTCTTTATTCCTGTGAAAGTACGTTCGATGCCATTATGTATGGAAATCGATCTCTCTTGCATGGCCTCCACGGGCGCGCTTGCAGAAGTCCAGACGCTGAACCCAATTTTCGACGGTTTTCAAGCATAAATCGGCCGATACTGCTGCAATTTCACGTTCGATATTCGTACGAAGTTCATCAATCGTCGCTGGCTTGTTGGCATAGACCATAGACTTGACGTAGCCCCACATTAAATAGTCCAACGGCGTCAAATCGCACGACCGAGGCGGCCAATCGACTGGACCATTTCGTGAGATATCACGTTCTCCAAACTTGGTTTCCAATGAATTGATTGTGACATTCGCTGTGTAGCTTGTGGCGCCGTCCTGTTGGAACCACATGTCCTCCAAGTCCATATCATCCAATTGGGTCCAAAAATATTCGGTTATCATTGAACGGTAGCGATTCCCATTCACAGTAACGTGCCGGTTTTGATCATCACGGAAGAAGTACGGCCCAATGACGCCGCCGGCCCATAAACCGCACCAAACCGTAATTCTTTCGGGATGCAATGATGACTCAGCCATTCATTATTGACGAAGCCATTCAGCCAGAAATGAGCCTCATCGCTGAAGATGATTTTTCGATGAAAATCCGAATCATTTTCAAGTTGTTCCTCAGCCCAATTCACGAACGTACGACGCTTCTGGTGGTCGAGCGGCTTCAGTTCTCGCGTCAATTTGATCTTGTAAGGATATAGGCCAAGATCTTTTCGCAAAATTCGACACAACGACATCACAGAGATGCCCAACGCTTGAGAATGACGTGCGAGAGACACATTTGGGCTTTCTTCAACTGAAGCCTCAGCGGCAGCAATATTCTCTACACTACGGGCACTTCTTTGTCTCACTGGCACGGGAACATTTTGTACTGTGCCTGTGGATTCAAATTTTTCCCCTAGACGCTCAATTGTTGATCTGCTAGGACGATTATGACGACCATAAATTGGACGTAGCACTCTTAACGTTGAGGAAACTGACTCCGAATTTCGGTAGTAAATTTTAATAATTTCGACTCGTTGTTGGCTCGTATATCTTTCCACCATGAAATGGCAAACCTTACTGAAGAGAAATGTCAAAAGAGCGGCAAGAAATATGGCGTCGTTTGCTGTCCCTGTCTTACTACTTTTGTAGCGTCCCTGTTGAAAATACCTTTACAATATCAGATGAGGTAGCTTGTTTATGGCAAATATTTTAGGCCTTATTAAAAGTTAACAAAATATACGAGGGCGGATCAATAAGTCCGTGACTTTTCGAAGTTCCCTCGTAGTTATATGAAATGCAACACTGCTTCCATCAACTACCACCTGTTAAAAGACTACTGTAAAATTTTGAGCAAGTTCCGTCATTTACTTTTCGTTTAACAGCTGTTCAAAACATACAACCTCATGGTTTTTTTTAAATGGAAAAAAGTGAATTTCGAGTGCTCATTAAACATTTTTTGCGAAAAAAAACCGTCAATCAAACCAAGGAAAAGCTTGATAAGTACTATGGGGACTCTGCACCATCGATTTCAATGTTAAAAAAGTGGTTTACTGACTTTCGTTGTGGTCGCACAAATACAAATAACGTTGAACGTTCTGGACGGCCAATTGAGGTCAATATACCTGAAAATGTCGAAAAATCCACGATATGGTGTTGTCCGATCGAAGAGTAAAAGTGCGTGAGATTGTTGATGCCATAGGCATTTCATATGGCAATGTGGTTTCGATTTTAAATGATCAGTTGGGTTTAAGAAAGCTGTCTGCAAGATGGGTGCCGCGTTTGCTCTCAATTGACCATAAACGTATTCGTGTTTCTATGGCAAAATTCCATGAATTGGGCTACGAATTGGTACCTCATCCGCCATATTCTCCAGTGACTATTTCCTATTTCCAAACCTAAAGAAATCGCTCGGTGGAAAGAGTTTTATTTCCAACGATGAAATTATTGATCAAAAATGCCTATTTTATGGATCTCGAAATCTCCTATTTTTTGGAAGGGATACAAAAATTGGAGAAACGTTGGACTAAGTGTATTGAGCTGAAAGGAGATTTTGAAAAATAAATTTTTTTTGCAAAAAAAAAAACTGTGTTTCTTTCTAAAAGTCACGGACTTATTGATCCGCCCTTGTATCTGCGGATTTAATACGTATGCAAGAAATCTTTCAAATATAATTATGACATAACCTCAAAAATTTTATGAATTCTCGTTTATTAAATAAGCGTCAATGGAAGTCATAATATTTTTGATTTTTTTTAGTATATACGATTTATATGGAGAAATAATTAATTTTCGATTGCCACCCAAAACTTTTTTGTGGGGGGAAAATTTAAGAATTGGAAAGAGATTTCTGAATTGAAAATAGTTTGGATGTACCTTATCTCTAAACGATACCCTATAGAACCTATCTCTTAGGTCCAACTAATTAGATATAGAAAAGAAGCATAAACCGAATTTGAATGGCATTGCTATTAATTTCTTTGCCTTCGGATATGAAAAAGTTCATATCGGATGCTATATGTATATGGGACTAGGTCGAAAAATGGACCGATCCTGAGTATATTTGGTAAAGTCACTTATGTTTTGCAAGATCATATACTAACGAAATTTGAGAAAAATCTGTGCAATATTTTTGTTTTTTTGGTAGATTTGAGTTAAAATCGGGAATCAGCTTTATATGGGGGCTATGAATAAAAATTGTCCTGTAGGGTTTAATTTTTTACTACTGATAAATGAATGTAATAAACATACATAAACCCAATTTGGCCGAGATCTATATGATAATTTGGATCTTATGGCAGTTTAAGCCGCTTTCATAGGGTCATTTGTATGGGGACTAGGTCTGAACATGGACCGAATTTCACCAATTTCAATAGCGTTTATCATATGGCCGATAAAACCTTATATTCCAAATTTCATAAAATATATTCATATTTGCGACCTGTAGTTTGATTACAAGGGTTACATGGACACATAGACGGACAGACGGACGGACATCGCTAAAAGGGATTATGAGTCGATCGGTATAATACAGGATGGATAGGTCAAATATTTTTGGTAGTTATATACATCAGCACAAAGTCATTATACACTGACCACATAGTATGGGGTATGGGGTATGAAAAGTTGGGTATTTTCAAGCTTTACATTTTATACCCTATACACACAGAAAAAAGATTTGTTGGAATTCCATTAGCAATAAAAAAATTTAATCAGGTAATTGTAATTTTTATTGCAATTCATAAATATTTTCAAATGCAATAGATTTTTTTCGTTATCTACCATAGAATAATAATTCTCAGAAAATTTATGTACCTTCAATAGACAAAATTTGTTCCATTTTCCAATCAAAGTTGTTATGAAAATTATTATGCTAATTCAATCGAGGGAACTAAATTAAACCTATTAAAATAAGACTCGTTATGAAATGTTGGTAATTACAACATCTAATTTTGTTAACACAATATATTTTAAACGGTTATTAATTTCTAAAAATAGATAAAAAAAAATCTGTGCGTAAAAACGGCTCCATCTATACCTAAAGCACCCGGCATGGCCCAAATAATGAAGAAAGGAGGCCGAATGTATAGCGGCTTGTTAGAGGCAGTATATCGTAATATTACTGCCTGCAAAGAGTTTACCAAAATCATGCGCTCAGCCAACGGTCCAAATGGCATCAAGTAAATGATTATTAAACATCTTGAAAAACAATTTGTAGCCACTGATGCTCCGTAATGCGGCTGCTAAGCTCATGGCCATGGCAAGATACTGAAGTTGAAGATGCGCCAATTTCGTAGTGCTATTTGCCGGTTCTCTGCTCGAGAAAGCCGACGAACATTTAGCTCAGATATAGCTGACGGTTATGGAAAAAGATAGATATTCTGCCAAAATTGCTATGTCTATAAATTAAAGATTATCCTGATGTTGCCCAAGTAAGGAATTCTTATACGCCATCATTATGTGCAAACAATATGGCCAAGAGGATTTCATTACGTATTTAGTTGCTACAGCCTGTGCTACTATCTTGCCGGATAAGGGTACCTTCAATGTTGGCAATATTCGTGTATGCAAAATCTTGGGCAGTAGTTTATCCAATTCTGAGGTGGTACATGTCATGGTTTTTAAAAGTTTTGTTGAAGGTGATGTTTCTTCTGCTGAGGAGGCTAAGATTGCTATCTCCTCCTGCCCCGTAGATGAGTTAATAAATTTCTCGGCTGGTGAGGAGAATTTGCTGGAGAGTTAAAATGGCGCTAAATTTGTGTTTGGCGGTGGCAAAATTTGAGATATAGTTTAAATTTGGCTAGAGCTGTCAATGGTACTGCTTTGCCTCGCATCACCTTACCCAACCAGGAAAAATTAGGTTATTGTGACAAAATATTGTGATATAGCCGGTGCCACTTATAACTATTTTGACGATATTGAACGATAACACTGTCAATAACTTCAAACAAAGGTTTGTCACGTGACGTCCATTATGTGGCCATAGCTGGTGCTACTGAAATTGAATTGGCGATACAAATTGCTGATTTTGTCAATACCTGACATGGTTTGGAACAGTGTGCATGTAGACAACTTACCACTGCTTTAAAAGCATTCCCTGAAGCTTTAGCTGAAAATTCCGGTGTCAATGTTACTGTAGTGGTTAACCAGATTTATTTTGTTCATAAAGAGGGTCTGGTAAGAATATTAGTTTCAATATTGAAGCTGATAAGCCCGAAACTATTAATGTCTCCACCATGAAGGCGTTCGATCTCTTCCAAAATACTGGACTGTGAAATATGCTGTTAGTGCTGCCAACACAATCTTGTAGATTGATCAAATTATTATGGCCAAACGTGCTGGCGGACCCAAACCTCCACAAGCTGGTTTTAGTGATGATGAGAGTTTAATTAGATACTTCAACATCTATAAAAAACCATTCTGCATTTTCGTACTAATACCATTTTCTAATGTTTTTCATATTCCCTATAACATAATTTTTCACATACACACGTATTAATCCTTAATTTATAACTATAAAAGAAATAAATTATATATAAAATTATTTTAAAGTGTAATTATAATTACTGTAGGTATGCATTGGGCTAACCCAATAAATGGCTGTAACCACCAATAAAGAAAATCTAAATTCCATTGTATGAACTAAATTTAACAGTTCATGCCATCGAATTTACTTAAAACATCAGTTGCCCTAAACTACGTACGGTTATTTCAATAATATTATTCAGTAATCACTACAGAATAATTTGATAGTACATGGGACTATCAAAATTCGGTTGGCAACAAATTTAGTTGCCACAAAAAATCCATTTTCTGTGTGTACCACTATTTGGTTTGGGTATAATGACTTTGTGCTGCTGTTTGTATCTACCAAAAATATTTGACCTAGACCAATCTTTTATTATACCGATCGACTCTGAATCTCTTTCTGAGTCGATTTAGCGATGTCAGTCCGTTCGTCTGTCCGTCTGTCCGTCTGTGTGACCATGTAAACCTTGTAATCAAACTACAGGTCGCAAATATGAGTATATGTTGATGAAATTTAGTATATAAGCTTTTATCGGCCATAGGATGAACGCTATTGAAATTGGTGAAATTCGGTCCATGTTCAGACCTAGTCCCCATACATATGACCCCTATGAAATCAACATAAATTGCCATAAGATCCAAATTATCATATAGATCTCAGTCAAATTGGGTTTGTATGTGTTTATTATATCCATTAATCAGTAGTCCAAAAATAATCCCTATATGACAATTCTTAGTTATAGGTCCCATATAGAGCTGCTTCCCGATCTTCACTTAAATCTATGAAAAAAACAAAAATATTGCACAGATTTTTCTCAAATTTGACTTGTATATATTTTTGCAAAATACAAGAGACTTTAACAAACATGGTCAGGATCGGTCCATATTTCGACCTAGTCCCCATATAACTTATGAACTTTTCCATATGAACTTTTTCATTTCTGCAGCCAAAAAAATTAATAACAATATCACTCAAATTCGGTTTATGCTTATTTCCTATATCGAATTAGGTGGACCGAAGAGGTAGGGTCTCTATAATTTCTTAGTTGTTATTAATCACACTTTGTCTAAAATAAAATTTAGGAAAACTTAAGAAGAATTTTTTCCGTGTTACAATTTTAAACAAATAAGAAAATTATAGTCGGTCTAGACCGACTATACGATACACTATACCATGGTTTAGAGACTCTATCTCTTCGGTCCAGCTAATTTGATATAGAAACTAAGCATAAACCAAATTTGAGTGGCATTGTTATTAACTCTTTGTTTGCAGATATGAAAAACTTCATATCGGATGCTATATTTATATGGGGACTAGGTCGAAAAATGGACCGATCCTGCCCATAAGGTCACTTATGTTTTGCAAAAAACATATACTAACGAAATTTGAGAATAATCTGTGCAACGTTTTTGTTTTTTGATAGATTTGAGTTAAAATCGGGAATCAGCTTTATATGGGGGCTGTGAATAAAAATTGCCCTATAGGGACTATATTTCGACTACTGATTAATGGATATAATAAACACATTCAAACCCAATTTGACCGAAATCGATATGATAATTTGGAAATTATGGCTATTTATGTCGATTTCATAAGGATCATTTGTATGGGGACTAGGTCTGAATATGGACTGAATTTCACCAATTTCAATAGCGTTCATCCTATGGCCAATAAAAGCTTATATACCAAATTTCATCAAAATATATTCATATTTGCGACTTTTAGTTCGATTACAAAGTATACATGGACACACAGACAGACAGACGGACGGACGGACGGACATCGCTAAATCGGTACAATAAAATATGGGGCTAGGTCAAATATTTTTAATAGTTACAGACAGCAGCACAAAGTCATTATACCTTAATCACATAGTGGTATAGGGTATAAAAATGTAAGCCTAGCCCAATATAGTTTTGATACAAATAAGGCCGTTTTGGCTTTTTTTTTTAATCCTTAGATAAAGCTTCGGCAAATTTGAATTGAAAGAGAGTCCATACAATTTCTAGTAAAAAAGACTAAGAGTCTAAAGACGTTTTTCATAAGCGCTATGAATCAATAATTGATCGAAAGTATGGCTTCCGTAGAAATCGTTCCACGGGAGACCTGTTAGCTCTACTTTCTGAGCGCTGGAGTCGATCCATTCGCAATTTTGGCGAAACTAAAGTGGTTGCTCTGGATATTTCCAAGGTATTCGATCGTGAGTGGCACGGTGCATTGATATCAAAGCTTACTGCATTTGGGGTCGGTAATGACTTCTCTCGATTTATATCTAGTTTTCTCAGAGACCGAACAATACGTGTTGTTATTGATGGGGTCTCATCTAATGAGTTTCAGCTTAATTCAGGGGTACCCCAAGGTTCCGTTCTTTCTCCTTCTCTCTTCCTTATCTTTCTGAACGATCTTCTGGGTCAAACTTTTAATTCTTTATACTCATTCGCAGATGACAGCAGCATTTGTCATTCATTTTCCTTTAATTGTAGGCCAACCCTCTTGGAGGTTGGCGGCAAAAGGCGGACAATGAATGGCACACTCAATCGAGACCTGTTAACAATCTCCGAGTGGGGTAAAGCGAATAGGGTTGATTTTAATGCGCTGAAGACTCAATGCTGTATGTTGACCCATAGGGCCATGGAATCAACAATGTCATCTGTATATATGGGTGGTATAGGTATTGAGGCATCGAATGCTCTTGATGTTTTAGGCATGAGAATTCAATGGGATGTTCGTTGGAACGAGCATGTTTTTCAAGTGTCGAAAGAAGCATGTCTTGGTTTTCTAAAACGGTGCAAAAATTACTTCAGTCCTTCTGATCTCCGAGCGAAAATGGAATACAACTCCCATATATGGGCAGGAGCTTCAAAGTCTTTTTTGGAGCTAGTGGACCGTGTGCAAAGGAGGGCAGTGGCGCTCATCAATGACAGTAGAGTATCCAACTCTATTTACTCATTGGAACATCGTCGGAATGTGAGTTGTGTAGCACTGTTCTATAGATATTACCATGGGAATGCCCGAGTTTCGGTTCGCTCTACCCGCTTCTCTAGTAGACCACATCCGTTTGTAGTCTATTGTCCAGTTGACCGCACAACGCGTTACAGAGAGAATTCGTTTATCAGTCGAACTAGCCGTATGTGGAATAAACTCCCAGCAGAGGTCTTTCCTGATAATTATAATCTAATAAAATTTAAGTCAAATATCCACAAACACTACTCCCTCTCTCCACCTTCCCATAACCTGTTTTACTGAAATCAACACAATGCACTGCATCCCCTGAGTGTTGGTTAACAAAAATAAATAAAAAAATATCTGGTTCTGTGGTCGCAACTTTTTTTCCTGATTTTGTGAACAGACACATTAAATATGTAATTTTATGTGATAATACTATGTTAAAACTTATCTAACCCATAAAAACAAAGTTTTTATTAAAACACTTTTTTTATCTCCGTGAATATCTCCGTGACTGTGTGTGACTATGTCAAAGTTAATCTTTTATCACAGCAAGTTTATCGACCAAGTTTTAGATCGATCGGATAAGGGAAAATGGGTTTTAAATCACTCCGTGACTGTGCGTGACTATGCGTGACTGCGCGTGACTATGTCGAAGTTGATCTTTCTTTACAGCAAGTATATCGTCCAAGTTTCAGATCGGTCGGATGAGGGTAAATGACATTTAGATCACTCCGTGACTGTGCGTGACCATGCGTGACTGTGCGTGACTAAGTCAAAGTTAATCTTTTTTCACAGCAAGTGTATTGACCAAGTTTCAAATCGATCGGATGAGGGGAAATGACATTCAGATCACTCCGTGACCATGTGTGACGGCGCGTGACTAATTCAAAGTTAACCTTTTTTTCACAGCAAGTGTATGGACCAACTTTCAGATCGATCGGGTGAGGGGAAATGACATTTAGATCACTTCGTTACTGTGCGTGACCATGCGTGACTGTGCGTGACTAAGTCAAAGTTAATCTTTTTTCACAGCAAGTGTATTGACCAAGTTTGAAATCGATCGGATGAGGCGAAATGACATTCAGATCACTCCGTGACTGTGCGTGACCATGTGTGACGGCGCATGACTAATTCAAAGTTAATCTTTTTTTCACAGCAAGTGTATGGACCAAGTTTGAGATCGATCGGATGAGGGGAAATGACACTTAGATTACTCCGTGACTGCGTGACCACGCGTGACTGTGCGTGACTAAATCAAAGTTAATCTTTTTTTCACAGCAAGTGTATGGACCAAGTTTGAGATCGATCGGGTGAGGGGAAATGACATTTAATCTTTTTGTCACAGCAAGTGTATGGACCAACTTTGAGATCGATCGGATGACACTTATATCACTCCGTGACTGTGCGTGACCACGCGTGACTGTGCGTGACTAAATCAAAGTCAATCTTTTTTTCACTGCAAGTGTATGGACCAAGTTTGAGATCGATCGGATGAGGGTAAATGACATTTAGATCACTCCGTGACTGTGCGTGACCACGCGTGACTGTGCGTGACTACCCCAAAATTAATCTGTAGTCACGACAGGACTATGGGCCAAGTTTCAGATCAACTGGATAAGGGGAATGGGGTCCACCCATGGCAGACAGACAGACAGAGAGTATGAGTTAAAAGAAAGAGTTTAAAAATACAACAAACGTGCTTAATATTAAATAGATTCACAATGGTTTAATTGATTTCGAATTTCGAAATATCAAATAAAAGGAACTCAAGTAACCTGATAACCAAATAAAAAAAATAGATACTGCCCCTAAAGTAGACTTAATTAAGCCCATGTCATTTTGAATTTTGCGATATGGAATTGAGAACAACTACAAACATTTAACAAATACCAAATGATCATTAACTTAATTCATTATTATACACTTGTGCTCACATAATTAAGTCACTAGTATGCTATACGTGAACCCTTTTTTTAATTCGAATATAATTTTTTTTATTATTCTTATATGTTAGCAATCAATTTACAGTGAAATTAAAAATTAAAAAATTTTGATTCATTCCAAAAAAATTAAAAAACTTGGTAATTCATCTGAAAAAAAATGGTTGAAATTGCAGAAATAAGTAATAAATTTTGTCGAGAGTCCCATTTTTTCATTAGCTTACCTCAATATTGCGTAGGATAATCTTTTTGCTTCAATACTGTGGAGCATCGCTTTGGCATGCTAGCTACAAGAGAATCCCACTGGCCTGGAGTGATTTTGTGCCACTCCTCTTGGATAACTTTCCATAACATGTCCTTATTTAGCGGATTTCATGCTGCAATGACTCATTTTATTAAGATCCACAAGTTCTCGATAGGGTTTCAGTCGGGACTCTGCGGCGGCCATTCCAGAAGCTTGATGGACTGTGTTGCCAACCACGACTTAACCACCTTCGAACAATGCTTCGGGTCATTGTCGTGTTGGAAAATACACGCAAGCGACAAATTGTCAGCATATTCGGTGACCAAATTTTCCTTTATTATATTCTTATACATTTCCCCATTCATTATACCGTCAATCTTGACTATAGGACCCACACCGAATGCGGTAAAGCAACCCCACACCATGACTGGTGAACCACCGTGTTTCACAGTTTTTTTTTGGTATATTTTGGATCCAATTCCTTAAGTGGAGGACATCGCACATATGGTCTACCATCATTTCCAAAAACATTAAACTTGTATTAGACGCTCCAAACAATTAAATTCCAGAAATTTAGGCCTTTAGCAAGATGGTCAGTCGCAAATCGGAGCCGCTTCTTAGTGTTCTTCAAGGCCATCCTGGCCATTCGTCCATGCAAATTGTTTTCTTGCAGACGTCGTCTTATGTTCTACAACAAAACATTTACGCCATAATCCGTTTCCATTTGAGCTCTGATTTGCGCCGAAGTTAAAAAAGGATCAGTTTTACTCAGGTTTGCAATGCGTCTGTCATCATTTAAAGTCGTTTTTCTCGGTTTTTGGCGCGGAATATTTTCAAAAGTTTCATATTTTTTGTAATGCGTAATGGCATTTGTAATTTTACCCCGAGAAAGGTTCAAAATCTTCACTACTTTTGCAATAATATTGTATCTTTGGCAACAATCCCATATTATTTTCTCTTCAGCCGAATTTGAACTTTTTTTGTTTACCCATAGCATTTCAGCTGATGTTATTTGTTTTTAATTTAGTTGTTTTTAATTTATTTATTATTTAAACCGCAAACAAAATCTTCAAAACACTAATTTGCTCACGATACGCGTGGTGAATTAATTATGTGAGCACAGCGCATATGACCTTTTTGAGGTTTTTCCATATTTTTCGGGGAATACCCAAATTTTTAATTTTGCTTCAATCAATGTAAACAACTGCTACCATAGCAGGGTTGCACAAATAGTAAGGTTAGAATCGGAAGAAATAGGTTTAAGATAAAAACTACAAAAACATTTCATTGCATGCCCATGACTTAATTATGTGAGCATAAGTGTACATTGGAATAGTTGAGAGTTTTCATACTCGTTTCTATCTATTTTTAACTGTTTTTTTTTTTATACAATTAAAAATTTTTATTGTCAATAATGTTATAATTAAGAGGAAATGTAATTTTAGTTCATTTTTTTTTTTTTTGCTTAACAGTTTAAGTAAATATTGACAATCAGGATATAAAGACTGAAAGTAATTTCCATAAGATTGGTAATAAAATCACGTCATTAATCAAAAATGAAATATATGTATATAAATTATTGGCTAGTTTGCACTTATTTATGGATGACAAAATACGATTATAAATAATGCATATACATAATTAATGATCAATACAGGTAATACAATAACAGAAACGATCGACAAAAAACAACCATCAAATAAGCGATAAGTACAAATACTTTTGAAATAAGATGGAAAGAAAATCACGTTTACGAAACACACGAGCTCCAGGCAATAGTCCCCGACCAACAGAGCGGTCAATGAACCCTTTCAACCATTAAATCAGACAACAACACAAACATATAAATGAACATATTTAAAGCTAAAACTCATTTAAACTTACTAAACAGATAAATCTAGCTGGATGTATTCGTAAATGCTTAATATGCAAAGAAATCGAAAGTTTAAGAAATAAACAAATAAATAATAACAAAAAAAAAAAAAAAAGATAGTTGATGTAACCAATTATGAATATGATAAAATACTAATAATAAAAATTCAAGTATTTATGCCGTGGTTATATTTTATGGATGATACGAGTACAACAAATGAACAATAAGAGCTAACAATGAAGATGACGTTGTTTATTTTGTTGCTGTTGTGTTTCTTAGAAATAAAATTAAAAAAACCTGACTAAATTTCATTGTATGAAAGAGTTTTACTTTCATTATTGTCGTCATCGTCATCATCATCATCATCACTAACATCAGCAGTAACAATTACGACGATAAAACAATCTAAACAAAACAACTTGTTTAAAAGGGAACTTTTAAAAACAGTTGGTATTAGTGTACCCTACAACATACAATCATTATAAACGAGTATGTTGTAATGTTGTTTCCACATGAAAGTGAGAGTAATAGTCTTTAGTATGCCCAACAAAAAGAAAACAACATTAACATATTTCATTTGTCTGCTTCATTAATATTCAAACACAGCTCTCTTTTCGTATTTCAATTCTAAATCCAATCAGAGAAAGTTACCTAGGTCATTATTGATATGATCGTAGATATTTTCGTAGTACTATTCAGTATAATGTTTACAACACAAATTTAATTGAAGAAATTTTCCTAATATGGTAATGACCAGATCGTAGATCTTGCATACTTTAATTCTATATCCAATCGATTTTATATTCTAAGAACTAATCGAAGATCTCTTCATGTTCCATTTTTAAACCTCAATTAATCGTAGAATTTTAATGTCCGCTTCTAGTCCGCTATATGGCCAGGGTATAATGACTGTGCTGATGTTTGTAACTACCAAAAATGTTTGACATAGATCCATCTTTTATTATACCGCTCGCCTGAGTATCACTTTCTGAGTCAATTTAGCTATATCCGTCCATCTGTCCGCACATTCTTGTAATAAAACAACAGGTCGCAAATATGAATATATTTTGATGAAATTTAGTATGCAAGCTTTTATCAGCCAGAGGATGAACGCTATTGCAATTGATAATAATCGGTGCATGTTCAGACCTAGTCCCCTTACAAATGGCCCAATGAGATCGGCATAAATTGCAATAAGGCCCAATTTATCATATATATCTTGGTAAAATTTGGTCTGTTTGTGTTTATTTAGTACAGCCATTAATCAGTAGTCCACAAATAAACCCTTTAGGACAATTCATAAAGCTGCTTCCCGGTCTTCACGTAAATTTATCAAAAAAAAAAAAAATATTGCATTGCTATTTCTCAATTTTGGTGTGTATATGTTTTGGTCAGGATCGGTAAATTTTTCGACCTAGTCCCCATGTTTACAACCAAAAAAATTAATAACAATGCAACTCAAATTCGGTTTATGCTTAATTTCTATATCCAATTAGTTTGACGTCAGACCACTTGTCTAACTCATTATAACGGGTATCGTATAGACTGCCTATAATTTTCTTACTTGTTTTAAAATATTTTAGTTTTAGTTTAGTCCGTTACCAACACCAATTTCTAAACCAAATTAAAGATATTCTAATCAATCGTAGATATCTTTAGATATTTTGTCTAATGTTGAGACCCTTGTCTGAACCTCATGCTTTCGAGCACAGGGGAGATATGTAAACATCTAGTAATTAAAGCTTTTTTATGGCCCTTTTTTAAAATCAAACAGAAAGCGTCACTTATAGCAATCAACTGCAGGGGCTCTGCTAATATAAAAATATTTATTATTATTTCAACTGATTAACTTTTCATTTTTCGTTTTTCATTATTTATTTTTAATTTTTTCATTTTTTATTTTTTATTTTTTATTTTACATTTTTCATTTTTTATTTTTAATTTTATATTTTTCAGTTTTCATTTTTATTTTTTATTTTTCATTTTTTATTTATCATTTTTCATTTTTAATTTTTTATTTTACATTTTTTATATTTTTTTTCCCTTTTATTTTTAATTATTCATTTTTATTTTTCATTTTTCATTTTTTATTTTTCATTTTTATTTTTCATTTTTCATTTTTAATTTTAGTTTTTTATTTTTCATTTTTAATTTTTCTTGTTTTATTTTTCATTTTTAATTTTTCTTTTTTTATTTTTCATTTTTTATATTTCATTTTTTATTTTTCATTTTTAATTTTTCTTTTTTTATTTTTCATTTTTAATTTTTAATTTTTAATTTTTAATTTTTTATTTTTTTTTATTTTTTTTTTATTTTTTTTTTTATTTTTATTTTTTATTTTTGATTTTTTATTTTTCATTTTCTATTTTTCATTTTTTGGTTTTCATTTTTAATTTTTCATTTTCATTTTTAATTTTTTATTTTTCATTTTTCATTTTTCATTTTTCATTTTTTAAATTTTATTTTTCATTTTTCCTTTTTATTTTTCAATTTTCATTTTTTATTTTTAATTTTTTATTTTTTGTTTTTCATTTTTTATTTTTCATTTTTTATTTTTAATTTTTAATTTTTCTTTTTTCATTTTTTATCTTTCATTTCTCATTTTTAATTTTTTATTTTTCATTTTTCATTTTCATTTTTCATGTTTTGTTTTTCATTTTTCATTTTCCGTTTTTCATTTTTGATTTTTCATTTTTCGTTTTTCATTTTTTATTTTTTATTTTTTATTTTTTATTTTTTATTTTTTATTTTTTATTTTTTATTTTTTATTTTTATTTTTCATTTTTCGTTCTTCATTTTTAATTTTTTATTTTTCATTTTTCATTTTTCATTTTTTAGTTTTCGTTCTTAATTTTTCGTTTTTCATTTTTCATATTCATTTTTCATTTATCATTTTTTGTTTTTCATTTTCAATTTTTTATTTTTAATTTTTCGTTTTTCGTTTTTCGTTTTTCATTTTTTATTTTTCATTTTTCATTTTTCATTTTTCATTTTTTATTTTTCATTTTTCATTTTTCGTTTTTCATATTTCATTTTTGAATTTTCTTTTTTCATTTTTTATTTTTCATTTTTCATTTTTCGTTTTTCGTTTTTAGTTTTTCATTTTTCATTTTTTATTTTTCAATTTTCATTTTTCATTTTTTATTTTTTATTTTTCATTTTGCATTTTTAATTTTTCATTTTTTGTTTTTCGTTTTTAGTTTTGTATTTTTAATTTTTTATTTTTCATTTTTTATTTTTTCTTTTTCATTTTTCATTTTGTATTTTTAATTTTTTATTTTTCATTTTTCATTTTTTATTTTTCATTTCTCATTTTTCATTCTTCATTTTTAATTTTTTATTTTTTATTTTACATTTTTTATTTTTCTTTTTTCATTTTTTATTTTTCATTTTTTATTTTTTCTTTTCAATTTTTTATTTTTTATTTATCATTTTTCATTTTTCCTTTTTAATTTTTTATTTTTTATTTTTTTTTTTTTATTTTTTGTTTTTTATTTTTTATTTTTTATTTTAATTTTTTATTTTTCATTTTTAATTTTTCTTCTTTTATTTTTCATTTTTTATTTTCCATTTTTAATTTTTTATTTTTTATTTTTTTTTAATTTTTATTTTTATTTTTTATTTTTTAATTTTATTTTTTATTTATTTTTTTTTATTTTTTGTTTTTTATTTTTTATTTTTTATTTTAATTTTTTATTTTTCATTTTCTAATTTTCATTTTTAATTTTTCGTTTTTCATTTTTAATTTTTAATTTTTAATTTTTAATTTTTAATTTTTAATTTTTAATTTTTAATTTTTAATTTTTAATTTTTAATTTTTAATTTTTAATTTTTAATTTTTAATTTTTAATTTTTAATTTTTAATTTTTAATTTTTAATTTTTAATTTTTAATTTTTAATTTTTAATTTTTAATTTTTAATTTTTAATTTTTAATTTTTAATTTTTAATTTTTAATTTTTAATTTTTAATTTTTAATTTTTAATTTTTAATTTTTAATTTTTAATTTTTAATTTTTAATTTTTAATTTTTAATTTTTAATTTTTAATTTTTAATTTTTAATTTTTAATTTTTAATTTTTAATTTTTAATTTTTAATTTTTAATTTTTAATTTTTAATTTTTAATTTTTAATTTTTAATTTTTAATTTTTAATTTTTAATTTTTAATTTTTAATTTTTAATTTTTAATTTTTAATTTTTAATTTTTAATTTTTAATTTTTAATTTTTAATTTTTAATTTTTAATTTTTAATTTTTAATTTTTAATTTTTAATTTTTAATTTTTAATTTTTAATTTTTAATTTTTAATTTTTAATTTTTAATTTTTAATTTTTAATTTTTAATTTTTAATTTTTAATTTTTAATTTTTAATTTTTAATTTTTAATTTTTAATTTTTAATTTTCAATTTTTAATTTTTAATTTTTAATTTTTAATTTTTAATTTTTAATTTTTAATTTTTAATTTTTAATTTTTAATTTTTAATTTTTAATTTTTAATTTTTAATTTTTAATTTTTAATTTTTAATTTTTAATTTTTAATTTTTAATTTTTAATTTTTAATTTTTAATTTTTAATTTTTAATTTTTAATTTTTAATTTTTAATTTTTAATTTTTAATTTTTAATTTTTAATTTTTAATTTTTAATTTTTAATTTTTAATTTTTAATTTTTAATTTTTAATTTTTAATTTTTAATTTTTAATTTTTAATTTTTAATTTTTAATTTTTAATTTTTAATTTTTAATTTTTAATTTTTAATTTTTAATTTTTAATTTTTAATTTTTAATTTTTAATTTTTAATTTTTAATTTTTCATTTTTAAATTTTAATTTTTTTTTTCTTTTCATTTTTCGGTTTTCATTTTTCATTTTTCATTTTCAAAAAGGTTAGTACATATCATAATTTTTTCACCAATACAATCATAAGTCACACCGATTTTGTCTTACGTCTTACATCTTACGCTTTTTTTGTGATTGTATGTGAAATAGATTTTTACCCCCTGCGCGTATAGATGTTTACACATTAAAAAATTCAATTAATTTACAATTTTTATACAGCATTTTTTTTATTAAATCTTAGACCGATTCATAGTCGGTTTCTATAAATATTGAAGACATTCCTTAATAGTATATTTTTTTGAAGTCTATTTTTTATTTCAAATTAATGTTAGCTAACCTCAAAGGACAAATATAAATTATATTTTGCGAAAGCGAATAATGTTTATCATTAATAAATAGCTTCAAAAAGATCAATTGCAATACGAAACTGCTATAATTTTTGAAATCGCTCAATCAATTTTCAAATTATATCAAGACGAAGCATGGTAAACATGTATTTCTTTCCTGACTTTAAGGGCGACTTGTTCTTAAATTAGCAAGAATTTATAAGCGATATGATGTTATTGGCGAATAAAAAAAAAATACCGCTAACAACTTATTATTACTACTAAGAAATGATGACCACAAACATCACACTGAACTCCTCTGACCAACCAATCAACATCTTTACGCAACTTTTTATTATTTTCTGATTATAACATTTACTTTTTTTTTTTCTAATTTGTTTATAACAAATGAAAAAGTAAAAAGTAAAAAATTAAATAAACAAAACAAAAAGTGACAGAAAACACGTTTTTCAACTCAAAATTCAATGAACTCTTGAAACGTTGCAATACAACAGACTTACTAACTCTAAAAACAACAACAACACCATTCACTTACTGTTGCCGTCACCACTGCTGCTAGTAAGAGAAAGTTCTGCCAACTATGAAATGCAGAAGATTGCAAACTAAATAACCAAAAGAAATATATTAATTAACAACAACAATAACAACATTTTGACGCGGATAAAATGTTTTGTTATTTCAAATGAATAGATAAAGTAAGCCTTGGTGGCCTTTTGTAGTGAATAATAAATATGAAAATCGGGAAGCAGTTCTGTAGGGGGCTATGACTGAAAATTGTCGTACAAGTTTTTTTTGGACTACTTATTAATGGGTGTAATAAGCATACAAAAACCAAATTTGACCGATATCTGTAATATAATTTGTTTCTTATGGGAACTTAAGTCGATCTCATAGGGGATCTCGGAAATGGGTTTGAACATGTACCGATTTTCACCAATAGTTTTATTACAAGGTTTACATAGGGCAGACGGTCGGGAGGACATCGCAAAATTGACTCAGAAAGTGGCTCTGAGTCGGGTCTAGATCAAATACATAGTGGTATAGGGTATAAAAAGCAAATTGTGTCAACGTTCCCAAAATTTCTTCAACGCTTCCCCACAGTTGAACTGTGTGCTGGATGACGGTTCTTAGACTACAGTTAAAGGCAACAAATGCAAGTCAAAACATTATTTTGAGTCTAACATTCAGCAAAAACTCAAAAATCCAAACATTCAGAATTTTATAGAAAATACACCATCAAACGTGACAAAATTATTCTCTGGCACTAAGTTTACAGTTGAAAACTTAAGAGTACAATAAATGTGTACTAACGGTTACCGTGCAATAAATGTTAACTGCTTAATTCAAAAAATAAAATTAGAGGAGTCCCAAACTATTTTTAGAATGAAAATTCAGAGATAACTAATAAAATTTCTAAATAAGTTCGGAAGGAACATTAAAAAAATCTTAAAAATTGGCTTAATCAGTTCCCGAAATAGTGAATAGTGAATACAAATCATAAAAAAACTCCACATTTAAGAGTTGGCATAATTATAATTATCATAAAAACTAACTTTACATACAAGTTCAGTAAAGCTGTCATATGAAATGTATTAAGAGAGTTTAAATTTCTTTTGATTTATTGATTGATTTTCTCTAAAGTTAAAAAAAATATGTTTTGGTGTTGATAGTCGTCTCTACATCTGTCCCAAACTTTATTGATAAGCTTTTATTGGCGCCCGAGTAATAAATAACAATTCAAAATCAAGTATAAAATTTGAAATCAAAATTTATATTTCTTAAGTTTTTAAAGAAATTCATTTGATGCTCATTGGCGCCCGAGTTATAAGTAAATTATATCATTTGGTATAAAGGAGTAAAATTCAATTCAATTTTGTCCCGACTTCTTCATCAATTTTATTAAATAAAGTCCGTTTTTTTTCTCTTCAATATTCCATGCCATATTTTATTAAGTCTAGCATAATGTAAAATGATCTTATTAAATCTAATTTTGAAACTATTTTTCTAATCTGATTATAAATACCTATTTAATTAGACTTCCAAATTTATTTTTGGAATCGTATGAAGTGTAAAATAAATGTATACAGTGACGTATGGGCCAAAAAATATGGAAAATTATAAAGTAACACGACCATTTTGTATTCTGAAAATATAACTTCATTATCAAGTTGTTAATTCTAAAATAACTCCATATTGCTTTTTGATCTATCAGTATTCTAAATGTCACTCAATGAATTAGAGCATCGTGAAGTAACTTGTAACTAAAAATTTTATTGTTCAACATACTAAGGACAAGAGATTTAAAAATCTTTAATTTATAAGACAATAGGTGAAGAATAATATGAAAGTATAAAAAAAAACTTGTTTGGGTTTGGTAACTAGATTCGAAAGTCCAAATAAAAAGTTGGAAATATAAGTTCATGATTTTCGGTTCATGATTTTGTATTAGTCATATGTTCGACTTACGATGCCTGTTCTAATGAAAATACTAAAATTTTCCTTGAGTTTGTTTTATGAACAACAATAAGACATTTATATTTTGTGCAGAATTTTTCTTCAAACAAAAAAAAAAAAAAAAAAAAAATAGTAACAACACATTACTAGCTCCTATCGATTAATGGTCCTTATAACAAGGATCTGTTTAAATCTAGCTCGTGAGCAAAATCGGTCCATCGTATCAAACGCTATGTATGAAAATAATAATAATATAATAATTAAATTTTGTACGATTTTAGTAAATTTTTTAAACCTCCCATCTCTAAAACATTCGAAACTTTATTATCAGTTTAAAAAAAAATAGAGTTATAAATTTTAATCGCATTGTTTTTATTTTAATTTAATAATCATGAACTGAAATCTTTTTTGTTTTACTAAAATAAATAAATCTAAAATATTAATAGGCTGGGCGATTTCTTGTGACCGATGTTTTGTTCTACCGTTTTATCCCGATTTTGACCAAACGTATATTATTTGAAAGGTATTTCTTTTTAGCCGTTTTGCAGATTTTTAAATGTTTTCCTTTATTTTGAGTAAATTGCATTTAAAGTTGCTACTAACACATACATAAAATTATACAATGCTATGTCTGTGGTTTTCTAGAATAACCGCTTTAAGTGTGTGCAGATAAAACAACTTATGTCGACAAACGTCGTTTTCTTTGAAAAAGAAAACTACCAATGCAACCACCCATTTAGACATAAGTTGTTGTTTCTTGCAAAATGGATTTTTTTGTTCGGCAACAAAAAGTTAACGGGACTTAGGATGAGAATATAACAACGTATCAAGAATAATAGTGACAAAAAATAACAGAAATAAACACACAAGTATTTATAAGTGGTTATAAACTGAAAAATAATCCAAAATTATTTAGCATTTTTTTTCATTAATAACAACGTATGTCGCTGCGTCGTTTTCTGAGAAAATAATATGTCAGCGATCAAACGTAGGTTGACATACGTCGATAGTGCTGCAAATTAATTTAATAAACATATAAGTTACGTCGTTATTTAAAGAAAAAACTCAGAAATGGTCAATATTTATTTTTAAAAAATTTAACACATATAAAGAGCGTTAAAAATTAATATATTTGGCATCGTTAACTCAAAACTGACAAAAGTGGACATACGCGTTTATTCCAGAAAACCACAGATGTCTGTGTTTATTAAATTTGTAAATGTGTTGTAATAAAAATGAGTTTGTTTTTTGTGCTGATTTGTGAATTGGCTATAATCGATTAGCATACTTTTATGGTCTTTATTTAATGAAAAAATAAAATTTCCTAGAATTTGCGCTCGAAATTCGAGGGCTGGAATCTGCTAGTAATTATAATTAAATAACTATGGAAAAATAATCAAAAAATTTCTAAAAACTTTTCACCTCAATTATTGTTTTAAATCTAAAAAAAAAAACAAGTAAGAGTGTTAAATTCGGTTATGCCAAATTTTTTATACCCTCCACCTGGACTTTATGTTTACATTAATATCTGGATTTACTGCACTATTTATAACAAATGTAAACAAAATAATTGAAAAAGTAAACAATTTGATAAACTTAATCTATAATATTAATAGGCTAGGCGATTTCTTGTGACTGATGTTTTGTTCTACCGTTTGATCCAGATTTTTAAATTTTTTCCTTTATTTTGAGTAAATTGCATTTACTAACACATACATAAAATTATACAATGCTATGTGTGTCTTTATTAAATTTGTTAATGTGTTTGTAATAAAAATGAGTTTGTTTTTTGTGTTGATTTGTGAATTGGCTATAATCGATTAGCATACTTTTAGGGTCTTTATTTAATGAAAAAATAAAATTTCCTAGAATTTGCGCTCGAAATTCAAGGGCTGGAATCTGCTAGTATTATATTATTACAACAAATACACTGAATTTTTAAAATTTTTTTTTCGTGGTATCTTTATATTTCAGATCATATCCTGGCACAATGATGCCCGATTTACCCCATTTTAAAATTAAATCTGTTCGAAATAATGACAAACAATATTATCCTAAGTTTACCCAGGTAAATGGTTTATTTTGTGAATGAGCAGGATTTCAACAGGCAGACAGACAGACGGACGGACAGACATAAAGTCGGTTATCGCTATATCAACTCAAGTTGAAGTGGAGGGTTTGAAAACAAAACAGCTTTTTTATATCAAAAATAACTCTTACAGTATTTAGGCTTTATGATCAGATTCCTGAAATTAGTGTTGAAAAATTTTCTCAAATTTATTTTAGTTACGTATTATGTTTAACAGTTTTCATTACTGAAATATTTTTATTTGGAGGAGGAATAACGAATTTATGTATGTCTTAAGGGGAAGTTAACAAAGGGCTACTGTTGTTATAAAATTTCTAAATTGAGTCCTCTTTTCTGTACAAGTGTACAAACACAGGAAAATGATTGCCCTAATAGCATTATTTACAGTTATCGACATCTTTGCTAATTAAATAAATTTGGATTGAATGTCTGCAATAATCTTTATTTTATGTTGTGTAAATAGCCAATAAGCTCCAATAAAATTTTAAAATGCAGATTTATTTTTAAAGTTTGTTTAATATGACTTTACACTTTTTTAATTTCAGACTAAATAGATTCTTTTCGTTAATGGGTAAGTCAATTTTAATTTTATACAAAAAACTAATTCTGAGTTATACAAATTCACCGTTTTTGTTTGCAATTAATTAATAAAAATCAGAGTTCAGAAAAGAACACACACTGAATAAAAAACTCGTACATATATGTAAACAAACATAGCTCGGACACATATTTTTATTTGCATATCAATTATGTGTGTTTCTAAATTTTGTACGGTACCGAACACATCATGACTGTGTTTCTTTTAGTATTTCGTTATCTCCACGAACATTTTTCTATCACGTATTTTTTGTTTCGAACACACATAAACCACACAGATTCGAGTGTAGCTTTATTTTAAGTTCATGTTCTGGTACGTGTACTGCGAAAAAAACAGCACATGAACAATAAACAGGTTCTAGTTCAGTTATATTTTAAGTTCGAGTTCTGGCTCGTGTACTGCGAAAAATTAAATCATCAATTCGCGATCTGATACACCCCGATAAAAACGACGACAATTGTTTCAACCAAATTTATTCAAATTTTATTGACCCTTTTTTATGACTTACGTTGAAATTGTTTACCATTTTTTTTTATTGACTGGTTTTCATTTTACAAAAAGATGGTAATAAAAGACTTAAGACACAAACACTATTTAGCATCATAAAAGTTACACTTGTTGGTTGTTAGGTTGTTTTCATTATCCACCCCTATTTTCGCAACCAATTTGTGTCAATAGAATTAATTGTGAAATTATATTGACCATTTTTATACCCTATACCACTATGTGGTTTGGGTATAATGACTTTGTGCTGCTGTTTGTAACTACAAAAAATATTTGACCTAGACCCGTCTTTTATTATATCGATCGGATCAGAATCACTATCTGATTCGATTTAACGATGTCCGTCCGTCCGTCCGTCCGTCCGTCTGTGTGTCCATGTAAAGCTTGTAATCAAACTGCAGGACGCAAATATGAAAATATTTTGACAAAATTTGGTATATAAGCTTTTATCGGCCATGGGATGAACGCTATTGAAATTGGTGGGAATCGGTCCATGTTCAGACCTAGCCCCCATACAAATGACCCCTATGAAATCGACTTAAATTGCCATAGGGTACAAATTATCATATAAATCTTATTCAAATTGGGTTTGTATGTGTTTATTACATCCATTAATCAGTAGTCCAAAAATGATCTCTATGGGACAACTCTTAGTCATAGGCCCCAAATAGAGCTGCTTCCCGATCTTCACTTAAATCTATCAAAAAACAAAAATATTGCACTGATTCTTCTCAAATTTTATTTGTATATATTTTTGCAAAATACAAGAGACCTTACCAAACATGGTCAGGATCGGTCCATTATTGGGCCTAGTCCCCATATAGATATAGCATCCGATATGAAATTTTTCATATCTGCAGCCAAAAAAATTAAGAAAAACCACTCAAATTTGGTTTATGCTTATTTTCTATATCCAGTTAGTTGGGTCTGAGAGATAGGGTCTCTAAACGCATGGTATAGGGTATCATATAGTCGGCCTAGACCGACTATAATTTTCTTACTTGTTTATGATGTACTAAACAATTGTTTTTTCCCTGTTTGTGTTTAAAATTCGTAACAAACGACAAAAACACAATTTAGCAGCATAACAATTACACTTGTGTAACTTTATTCAGAAAAGAACTTTATGAAGCCTATTACAAAAAAATCATGTGACTCCGATTACAAGGGAGATGTGTAAACATCTATTAATTAAAGAAGACATCAACATCATATTTTCCAGTGCATAAAAAATAAGTCGATTATGCTGTTTTCTGAAATTCAATTGATGTTTTCTGAAATACAATTAATGTTCTCAGCAACTCATATAATGCTTTTTGAAATTCAATTGATGTTTTCTGAAATTCTATTTATGTTTTCTGAAATTCAAATGATGTTTTCTGAAACTATATTGATGGTTTCTGAAATTCAATTGATGTTTTCTGAAACTCGAATGATGTTTTCTGAAATTATATTGATGTTTTCTGAAATTCTATTTATGTTTTCTGAAATTCAAATGATGTTTTCTGAAATTATATTGATGTTTTCTGAAATTCTATTTATGTTTTCTGAAATTAAAATGATGTTTTCTGAAATTCTATTTATGTTTTCTGAAATTCAAGTGATGTTTTCTGAAATACAATTAATGTTCTCAGCAACTCAAATAATGCTTTTTGAAATTCAATTGATGTTTTCTGAAATTCTATTTATGTTTTCTAAAATTCAAATGATGTTTTCTGAAATACAATTGATGTTTCCTGAAATTATATTGATGTTTTCTGAAATTCTATTTATGTTTTCTGAAATTCAAATGATGTTTTCTGAAACTCGAATGATGTTTTCTGAAATTATATTGATGTTTTCTGAAATTCTATTTATGTTTTCTGAAATTCAAATGATGTTTTCTGAAATTATATTGATGTTTTCTGAAATTCTATTTATGTTTTCTGAAATTCAAATGATGTTTTCTGAAATTCAAATGATGTTTTCTGAAATTATATTGATGGTTTCTGAAATTCAATTGATGTTTTCTGAAACTCGAATGATGTTTTCTGAAATTATATTGATGTTTTCTGAAATTCTATTTATGTTTTCTGAAATTCAAATGATGTTTTCTGAAATTATATTGATGTTTTCTGAAATTCTATTTATGTTTTCTGAAATAAAAATGATGTTTTCTGAAATTCTATTTATGTTTTCTGAAATTCAAGTGATGTTTTCTGAAATTCTATTGATGTTTTCTGAAATTCAATTGATGTTTTCTGAAACTCGAATGATGTTTTCTGAAATTATATTGATATTTTCTGAAATTCTATTTATGTTTTCTGAAATTCAAATGATGTTTTCTGAAATTATATTGATGGTTTCTGAAATACAATTGAAGTTTTCTGAAATTCTATTGATGTTTTTTGAAATTCAATTGATGTTTTCTGAAATACAATTGATATTTTCTGAAATACAATTGATGTTTTTTGAAAGACAATTGAAAAATGTTTAGAAAAGAACATATCATAATTTTTTCACTAATACAATCAGATAAAGTCACACCGATTTACACTTCAGCTCACACCGATGTGTTACGCTGTTTTTGCGATTGCATTGTGAAATAGAAATTTACCCCCCTGCGCGTATAGATGTTTACACATCAAAAATTTACAATACTTTTCTAACATTACATACTGTTTTTATTGTTTCGGTTTTTTGCGATGTTTTGCATATATTAGCACAAATACATCTCTGTTATTTTGCCAAACAATAAGTGTCAATAGAAATAATATTTACAATCCTTTTTTTAAGTTAAGGCTTCATGGGTTTTTTTGTACCAAATTTCATTGATCCTTTTTTATGATTTTCATTGCAATTGTTTACAATTGCTTTATTCTCGTAATTTTCATTTCATTTCGTAGACGAAAAACCCAATTTTGCGGCATAGAACATACACTTGTTGGTTATTAGGATCTTTTCAAACATTTTTTTTTTGTAAGAAATAACTTTAGTTTCATAAAAAACATTTGCTGGTTGTTAGGATGTTTTGCATCCATTAACGCAATCATCCACCCTTAATTTGCGAACCAATTAGTGTCAGTGCACAAACACGGACTTAAAATATAACTGAACTCGAACCTGTTTATTGTTAATGTTCTGTTTTTTTCGCAGTACGCGTACCAGAACACGAATTTAAAATATAACTGAACTCGAACCTGTTTTTTGTTCATGTTCAGTTTTTTCCCAGTACACGAGCCAGAACACGAACTTGAAATATAACTGAACTCGAACTTGTTTATTGTTAATGTTCTGTTTTTTCGCAGTACACGTACCAGAACACGAACTTAAAATAAAGCTACACTCGAATCTGTGTGGTTTATGTGTGTTCGAAACCAAAAATACGTGATAGAAAAATATTCGTGTAGATAACGAAATATTAAAACGAAACACAGTCATGATTGGTTCGGCACCGTACAAAATTTAGAAACACACATAATTGATATGAAAATAAAAATATGTGTTGGCTGCTTTAAAACAGAACATTGTGTGTTTCATGTGTGTATTTTCTGAACCTTGTTAGAAATACACAAATTGATCTAAGGTCAACATTACAAGTGTGTACTTTATTTTAAAACATCAATAATTTCAATTCTGGAGTTTCATCTCAATATTATTTTTTTGTTGTATCACTAATTCTTAAATATCTGATTGTTTATTCCGTATTGGCAAAGTATGCATTATATTTTAAATCATTTATCATTTCTCTTTGCATTAATTAAACATTTTAACTTGAAATTTGATTAAGATTAAAACCCACTAGCCATAGCTTAGCGTGCATTCAACTTGTGCATTTACAGTTTACCACAGACTCCACTCCCAAAGTCATGAGGTGAACAAATGTACCACAAAAAACAAAAAATTTATACAAACAGATTAAAATTTAAAATTACCAAAATAGTTTCAATGTCACAGTGAAAGTTGACATTTATGTGATTGCTTTAAAAAAACACATTTGAAAAAAAAAAATATCATGATTTTTGCAAAAAAAAATAAATAATAAAATAAACAAAATAAACATGAAATCTACGGAACTTGTATTCATCGTATCTAATAATGAGAAATAAAATTAAAACAAGCTAAAATTGTGATTTTAGTTTAAAACTACGTACTACTTACTTTTTACGAAAAGCTTTAGCTGCTGTAAGAGTGGCATAAGCGGCCATTTCTCTTTGTTTGGATTCCACTACAGGAGCACTAAATTTCGATAATAAAGCTGCTGGATGATTATCTTGAAGAACATGACCTAAAATTTAGAATGCTCTTTAAAATATGAGTTTTCCCAAATAAATTTTATAAGCTTACCCACCATTTTTAACCATATCTGGTTCCACTACACTATATAAACGTCTCATTGCCATAAGACCTTCTCTGGCCGATGCCTCCAATGCAATATCCATTAGTGTAGGATTTTGAGATATTTGTCTCCTCCTATCATCATCGTGTATTTTAGCCTGACGATGTAAAAGTATTGGTCTTGGTATTTCCACTGGTAGTAGGTCATCGTTGATATTTAATTTTATATCTTTCGGTTGTAAATTCTTGAGATATTCTTCCGTATTAACAAATGTACTTATTTCATAGAGTATGAGGAATGTGAGATATACTGATTTTCGTAAAAACATGGCATCTGAAAGAGGATATGTGTAAGCAGATCGAGTAATAAAATGATCAGCATTATTAGTGATGTAACTTATTTTTCAACAAACAAGCCATGTTTTAAATTGAATTGAAAACCAAAATTGAAGCATCAGATGGTTCTAGAGCCTAAATTTTTAATGAACTAATACAATTTTAAGGGGGTAACTATGACAACTTTCGTTTCATATGAACAATATGTATGAGATGTGGATAATACACGGATTTCTTTTTATTCCTCGATGCTTGTATAATATTCTATTAAAAATTATATTAAATATTTTGCATTACCACCACCTCATGCATTTGTTTTCTGATTAGTTTTTTTTTTTTCTGTTGTCCGTCTTGGTTTCTATTACATCAATAGCAACGAGGTAAAATATTGCCGCATTAGCTGAATAAAAAAATGCTTTATTAAAAATTGTTGTTATTTATAATTTTAACTGTTGAAAAAAAATTGTATATAAATAAATTAAAACAGACATATGAACAAAATGTTAAACAATAGGCACACTCTAAATATTAACGTTAGTAAAAATGGAAAATCTTACAGTTTAAATTTTTTATAATGTTTACCTCACCCAATTAACATGATGCAGTTTTTTTTTATCGTCAGATTGAAATACAAAATTACAACCTGTGCCACACCCTTGCACTATGGGTAATTTGACCCATTTTTGTGACAAAAATTAATAACAATTAAACTGAAAAGATTTTTGAATTTTTTTTTGTGTGTTTATGTAGAGATAAACTATGAGAAAAGTTTAAATTAAAAAGATTTTGAAATTTATAAATTTTTAACCCACTTTTGCCAATTTTTTTTTTTTTTGATTTTGAATATACATATGTATTTTGTTTTCAGTTTTATTTTACATTTCGCTATCTAAATTAATCGAATTTAATTCGGTTTCAAAAATATCGCCTAATCCTGTCTCCAAACTATTTTCGCATTTGCCAATACTGTCATTCAACTCCACAGATACTCCTGAAACACACAGCATATCTAGAACCTCTTGTGGCAGTTGCGCACGTCTTCTCTGCTGCATTCGACTTTCTAAGCATATTGACGAAATAACTGGATCAGACATGTCCATAGTCCTGTTAAAAACATCAGAGAAATTGTTTGTGCGGCTGTTCTTGCGGGCATGATGTAGTCTATCTGACTTGTATAATTTGTTCCGCGACTCAGCAGCATCTTCGCCGAAACAACCTACCGGCAGTAAGGTATTTTCAACAATTTCTCTTGAATGAATCAATACCTTGCGAACGGTCGCCGTCATTGGGAGCCAAGGGTATTTGATTTGTATCATTTTTGGGTATTGTGGCAAAAAGCTTGAAATTTTTGGGCATTCAATGGGAATTAACAGCAAATAGTAATGAGCATAATTTTAAGGGAATGTATTAGCTCAACATCAATATCAACTATTTCCGAAAAGATGGCAAAGGCTCTACGGGCTGTATTGCCATCATTGGTGTTTCCAAATCCACCTGTTTTTGGTTGGTCAACTTTAAGGGTCATTTTCGACCAAAATAATTGATGTACAAGCTTTTTTTTCAGAAAGAGTTTTGCGATCGTCATCAGTTCAAATTTGCCATTTTTTAATACTGTTCTTGTATCCAGCATGCAAAACGAATTCAAAGAATTGTATCCAACAATGCAAAGGACTTATATCATACTTTAGAGTATCTTTTTTTGCAAGAAATTTTTGGCTTTTGAAGTCTGTAATGCTCATAAAATCCTTTGGAGTTGCCTTGCAAATAGGACACGATTGACTAGATTTTGTATTTGTTAAAACGTTTAACACTTTACCATCAATCAACGTAAGAAATAGTTTAAAGTGTATTTCAATGATTTTTCCAACATTGATAACTATTTTTAAACTATTTAAGCCATTTATCTGTTGTTTTAAATCATTGTCCTCAAGCAAAATTTTTTCTTTTGTTTCTTTACAAAACTCCAGTTTTATGGGACGACAAAAGCTTATAGACTGAGGTGTGCGGTTATTCCAAAGTGGTCTACCGACCGAATCCACAAGTCTTAAAGGAGTCATTGTTGTTACAAACAAGGAATAATCGGTATGATCGAATGTGGATGCTTCCTGAAATTTCTGCTTATAAGAGGAATGCCCAGTGCTGCCATCAAATCCATAGCTAACAATAAGATCAGCCTTTACAAAATTAATATTTTCTGTCATTAATGAGACTATGACTTCCTTCTGCATTGCAACAATTCTATTTGCAGTGTGCGTTAACAATGATTGAAGGGAAACATTTGCCTGCCTCTCATTGACTTCAGTACCAACTGGTCTGCAACTTTTCTTAGAATTGGTGACCTCGTTATAAAGTGGATATATGTCAGCATTTCGAATTTTACTTTCCCTTCTTGTATTCAAGTACTGTTCTTTTCTCAAATTGTTTTCTAACAAACATGCGAGTGCTTCATTTGCAGTTAAGCGAATTGGCTGATTATCAATAGTGTGCGCTAATTTTCTCATCTTGCAAGCTCTTGTTGGACTAGCAATTGCCTGTCTAAGAACCACTGCCATATCTGCTTTATGTTGAACTCGAGCCGATATCGAAGCTTTACGAACTAGTTCCGTTTCATTGTCTACTTTCTTTGATAGGGCCTTTGCTTCTCTATTCTTTGCGCGTTCTGATTTTATCCACAAACTTTATTTTTGGACGCTCTACTAAGCATTTCGAAGGGGTAATCTTAGTTGCCAAAATAAAATCAATTCTTAGCCAGTTAGCGTTTTGTTTTTGGATGACCTCTATCTTTCTGTGGGACTTGTTCCATCTCTCAGCCAAATTTTTACAAAAAAGTTCGGACTCTCTCTTTCAGAGATGATTCTTCCGCATTCAAAATATTTATATTTCCAACTTGGCCAATAACAAAAGTGAATACAGCATCGTTCTTCTCCTCTTTGCATTTTACATCAATCCAAACTTTCGCATGGTTGTTATACTGCAAACGAAGGTCGCCTACGAAAAAACAACATAACTCAAAAAACGCAAAAAATCGCAACTTGAAATTAATGAAATAAACTCAAAATGGTCCACTTAACATGTCTCTGATAGTCAAAACACGGCCAAATACGGCCAACATTTATAAAGCTTATCCAAACCGCATGTTTATGAAAAAAAATTTTATTTGAGGTTAAGTCACAATAATGAGTTTTTCGCACTCAATCAAAAAGTAAACTCAAATCTGTTCGACTAACCTGTAATGTGCATACCATCAGTTTTATTTTCCATTTTTAAATTGTATTATTATATTTTGTTTAACGTTTTTAGAACAGATTAAAAATTCACATTAAATACCGGCTGCCTGTAACGCGTTGCTCGTAAACAATAACTTTGACGACGCGGTAATCAGCTGTTATTCGATTTTTAGAAAAAAATAGTACACAGTCATTTAGTTTAAGGTTATTTTTTTTTTATCCAATTGTAACAAAAAAATCGTTTTGATTAAAAATTCAACAAATGACTTTTCGTCACAAAAATGGGTCAAATTACCCACAGTGCCTTGGAACAACGGTTTATGTTAATTTTTTTTTTTTATTTTATGATGTGTCACATTTAGTTCGACTTTTTTTATGCGGTTAAATATTTTAAAAAAATCATGTGAGCCCGATCACAGGAGAGATGTGTAAACATCTTTTTTAAACTCAAACAGAAAGCGTTATCTATGTATTACATATAGCTATCAACTGCAGGGGCTCTGCTAATAAAGGGTCCGCCAAATAACTTTTTTTTCTTTGAAAATGCTATAAAAAGAAACTGCTGAATATTATCTCAAATTTCTTTTTTTATTTGAAAGTACAATCCTTCCGGTTAATAATGGAAAATAATTTCATTCGAATGGCTGCCTCGGCTGGCCATGCAGTAGCCTACGCAATCGGTCCAATTTTTAAGCACACTATCGATTGTGTGCAGCTGTGTTTCACCAATGGCTTCACGAATATTGTCCTTTAAAGCGTCTCTGAGGGCACCCCACAAATAATAGTCCAACGGTGTCAAATCGCAGCTCCGAGGTGGCCGAACGACATCAGCTCTGCGGCTGATAATGCGATCTTCAAAAACAGGGCGCAAAACATCGAGTGTAGCTTCGGCTGTGTGGCACGTAGCGGCGTCCTGTTGAAACCAAATGTTGCCAATATCCTCCTCTTCAATTTTTGTGAACAAAAATTCGTTCAACATGGCCCGATAACGATCGCCATTGACTGTAACGGCCACTCCTTGCTCATTTTCGAAGAAAAATGGCCCAATTATGCCTCTGGACCAAAATCCGCACCAAACAGTGACTCGTTTTGGGTGTATCGGCTTTTCAATGTATGCATGCGGGTTTTCTCTGCGCCAAATGCGACAATTTTGCTTGTTTACATACCCGCCAAGATCAAGATGAGCTTCATCTGAAAAGATGATTTTTTTTTTTGGCAAAATCGGCATCTTCTGTTAGTCGATCGCAGGCCCACTTAGCGAAGCGAAAACGCATTAGATGGTCAGTTGCCTTCAACTCCTGAACCAATTCTTTGTATGGCGTCATACCAAGGTCTTTATGCAAAATTCGTCTCAATGATGCCTCCGAAATGTTCAGTTCTTGAGAACGACGGTGAATTGATGTTGATGGCGCTTCACGCACACTTTCTGACACAGCAGCAATATTCGCGGGTGTACGCACTGTTTTTGGCTTTTCACGCTTTGGTTTATCGATGAGGATGCCAGTTTCTTTCACTTTTTTCACAAGATAACGAACATACGGAGCTGACGGTGCTTCTCTTCTTCCAAAATCCGTACGCAATTTTCGCACACATTCTGCAACATTACCATGATTTTCAAAGTAATGTCGCAATATTTCCCAGCGTTGTTCAAGCGTATACACAACCATATTCGTTCAGCGAAGGATAAAACTAATTATCTGTCAAATCAGACATGAGCCAAGTGTTACCATTCACGAAATAAGCACTAGTTGAAAAAAAAAAACGTTAGATGGCGGACCCTTTATAAAAATATTTATTATTATTTATTATTTCAACCGGTTAATTTTTAATTTTTCGTTTTTTATTTTTCATTTTTCATTTTTTATTGTTCATTTTTTATTTTTAATTT
The DNA here is from genome assembly GCA_963682025.1 of Cordilura impudica. NCBI lineage: Eukaryota > Metazoa > Arthropoda > Insecta > Diptera > Scathophagidae > Cordilura > Cordilura impudica. Next base: position 45,779,886 of record OY821517.1, read on the forward strand.
TTCGTTTTTTGTTTTTCATTTTTCATTTTTTATTTTTCATTTTTTATTTTTCATTTTTCATTTTCCATTTTTTATTTTTCTATTTTTCTATTTTAATTTTTTATTTTTTTTTTATTTTTCATTTTTCGTTTTTCATTTTGCGTTTTTAATTTTTTATTTTTCATTTTTCGTTTTTTGTTTTTCATTTACATTTTTCATTTTCCACTTTTTTCGTTTTTCATTTTTAATTTTTTTCTTTTTCTTTTTTTATTTTTAATTTTTAATTTTTAATTTTTAATTTTTAATTTTTAATTTTTAATTTTTAATTTTTAATTTTTAATTTTTAATTTTTAATTTTTATTTTTTAATTTTTAATTTATAATTTTTAATTTTTAATTTTTAATTTTTAATTTTTAATTTTTAATCTTTAATTTTTAATTTTTAATTTTTAATTTTTAATTTTTAATTTTTAATTTTTAATTTTTAATTTTTAATTTATAATTTTTAATTTTTCATTTTTATTTTTCATGTTTTATTTTTCATTTTGCATTTTTCATTTTTCTCTTTTCATTTTTCATTTTTTATTTTTCATTTTTCATTTTTCATTTTTCATTTTTCATTTTTCATTTTTCATTTTTCATTTTTCATTTTTTATTTTTAATTTTTAATTTTTAATTTTTAATTTTTAATTTTTTATTTTTAATATTTCATTTTTTATTTTTCATTTTTAATTTTTTATTTTTAATTTTCCATTTTTTGTTGTTCATTTTCAAACAGGTTATTACATATCATAATTTTTTCACCAATACAATCATAAGTCACACCGATTTTGTCTTACGGTTCACATGTTTCGCTGTTTTTGTGATTGTATTGTGAAATAGAAATTTACCCCCTCCCCCCTTGCGCGTATAGATGTTTACACATCAAAAAAATGAAAACATTACAAGAGAAAAAAGTGCGAAATGCTGACACCGAAAAGTTAACACCATTAGTTATCGGTTCTTGGAAATTCGCATCTTACCCTTCTTCATAAATTTTTATTTGCTTTTAATCCTTGTTAAAAAAATGCAGAAGTTTAAATGAAAGCAAAGCCATCCTTCTTCTAGAATGTTTATATAGTGGGTGATAATACATTGGAAACTTTTACAATATTCTGAATTTGCAAATTTTGTTTTTTTAATATTTTTGCGTCCAAAAATTATATATTTTTTTGTGTGTAAGTGAGTTAGTTATTGTCCTTTAATTAAATTAAAATATGTAATTAAAATTTCTTAAGAATAATATAATTAAATATAAGGAACATACGACTATGACATTTTGTCGTCCGTCGACAGTGTCTCTATAGAAAGATAAGAAATTTGTTAAAAAAAAAAAAATAAAAAAATAAAAAAAAAAATTATAAACGAAATTTTTTTTCGTGATATCAAAACAATGGAAACTTTAAAACTTCTGTACCAGAATTGAATATGGTGTGAAAGGAAATGTATAACATCTTAACGGTTATTTAAATGTCTACAATTTCTTTCAATGTTTCTTTTTAATGATTTAATCTTATAACAGCCAAAATCGGGATGGGACGAAACCACCGGGGAAAGGTTTATCGGTCAAAAAAAAAGTTATTCGTGTCGCGGCGTTTCGCTGGGTCCCATCTAGGAATCGAGATATATCGATTTGAACTTAGTAAGTGTCGTATAGGGAAATTTGTCACGTTTTGGGCTCTTTTATTTGACATAACTCGAGAACCACTAGTCCGATTTTGCTGAAACAAATTTAGAATTAAGAATTACAATTCCTTTAATCTGACCATATAACGTTTCGCTACATAAGCAACAGTTTCGCAGTTTTAAATAAATGTGTGAAGAAAAAATAAATACTTTTTGCCTAAAAAATTAAAAACATTTTTTTTACATTCATAACAAATCCACAACGGAAAAATGTGTCAAGTCCTATTACTTTCACGTAAAGTCACATAACCTATGAACAAAATGAGACATGGATCATGAAAATCGATATACGCGTTTCGAAAATCGATGCTACCTAAAGAGTTTATTAACAATTTGAAACTTAAAATATGTGCTCAAACTGTTTCCCGTTTAGTAATTGCGGCTGATCTTGGTTGTTATCGTCCTGTGAGGTATCCACTGATATCAGAGAAATACGAAATTGAAATACTGTTCTCTTTTCAAATGAGTCCAATTTTGATTTAAGAGGCCATGATGGAAAAAGACTAGACCCAAAATACACCAATAAAACTCTTTAATATAGCGGTGGCAATATTATGGAACGGGTTTGCTTTTTGGGCCAACGAATGGGTCCAATATATGTAGTAAAAACTCCAACTCTCTAACTCGAATTGGATACAGGCAAGTTCAAAAGTTTTCAATTATTGTATAGTAAAGGTTTCCAGTGTTTTGTCAACATCATAAAAATTAATACTTTTAACATAAGTTAATATAACTAGTATAGCCCAGCGCTCGAAATTCGAGTGCAAATTCTAGAAAATATTATTTTTTCATTAAATTTTTGTCTTCCAATATTTATTTTATCTATATATATATGTATATATATAAAATTTATGAATATTTAAATGATCAATTTTAGCAATTCACAATTCAACACAGAGCGTCTGATATATAATTTAAATCATTCGAATTAACAGGGTGTAACGAATTATTATAAATATTTTCTTTTATTTAATTTAATATATTTTTAAGACTGATTAAACATAAATTTTATCATCCTCAGCTTCTCCTCCATATGAACTATAACTATGCTAATTTTCACTCTCCTCTGTGCCCGCATATTGCTTAAAAAGGCAACTAAAAATTTATCTTCACGTATTAATATATAGATAATGTTAATATATATATTTTTTTTAAAATAAATTAAACATGAACATTTTTATATTAATAACAAAGTTTTTAATTTAATGATTAAATTTTTTGGTATTGACTGTTCAAGTTAATAGTTTATTAAGAGTTTGTTAAGAGTTTCCATTGTATTGTCACTCACTATATGTATAATGTTGGCCTGACAATGTTATCTGATTTGTTCTGTAAAAATTTTGACAGTGATCTGTTGAGCAGCATGAGATGTCTGGAGTCTAAAGCGGAGCCTATGGTCAAACTCGAGCTACTCGAGCTACTCGACTTACTCGAGTAGTAAAAGAGTTGCTCGAGCTTAACGAGTAACTCGAGTAGTAAAAATTAATACTTAAAATTCAAAGCATTCTGACAATAATTAAGCTGTTGGGGAACTACTACTTGATAACAATGAAGGAAGTCAGAAAATTATATAGAGATTATTCAAGGTTCGCAGGTATTGCTTTTTAAACTAGTTAATTGATATAAAAAAAATTGTTGGACATGGCGTTGACACACTAAAAATTCATAGAGTGCATATTTTCTTACATTTGTATAGAAAATGACTGATCTTTTTCGGTGAAATGATTTGAAAGTGGCTGATTTTTTTCGAATACAAGTTCGCCGCCTATACAATTTTTTGCAAGTGCTGTGGAATTTTAAAAGCGTTACTTAGAGTATTCAAATGTGTAGATATTCCGTTTCCAAAATTTCGGGTAAATCCTTTATTTGCCAAGACCAAGCTGGATTTTAGGATAGTTTTAAATAAAGATTACCGAAAACGAGTTTTTCTATTAAACTCGAAGAAATCACTTTTTAGAATTTAAGAAACATAATTCGGTTCATTTTTTTATTAACCCTTCAGTGCTCCTTGGATCAAAATAATCCACTGTGATATATATGTGCTGCAATGGCTCGCGAATATAAATTAAAACAACTTTTAAACAATTTTGTTATAACATTATTTTATGTATAAAAACTATCTATATTTTTCTAAATAAATAATAATAATCTATAATATTAATAGGCAAGGCGATTTCTTGTGACCGATGTAAGTTTCGCAGTTTTACCCTGATTTTGACATAAAATTTATCATTTGAAAGGTATTTCTTTTTAGCTGTTCTCCACATTTACGGATTTTTATCGTCCGGAACATTTTTTGGAGTTATGATCGTTTAAAGTTGCTACTAACACATACATAAAATTATACAATGCTATTTGTGTGTTTATAAAATTTGTTGATGTGTTTGTGTTATTGTGTTGAGTTTGTTTTCTTCATTTAAAATGAGTTGAATTGTGAAGTAAAGACCATAGGGTCCTTATTAAATGAAAAAATAAAATTTCTTAGAATTTGCACTCGAATTTCGAGTGCTAGAATCTGCTAGTAATAATAATAGTGGAAAATGATACAGCAGAACGCGGTGTTACATTGATTAAAAAGTATAATAACATATTAACAAAGAATGAATAAGAAAAGCAATACTTCTTGCAAGTCGTAAGTGATTACAGAAAACAATTTGAATCGCACACTAAATCATCCATAAATACACCAAAATAAATAGAATTAATTATCTTTTATTAGCTTTGGGTCATTTGTGGGTCTTCTTATTTTATTTAGAAAAATATAAATAGTTTTTATACAAAAAATAATTTTATAACAAAATTGGTTAAAAGTTGTTTTAGTTTATATTCCCGAGCAATAAACAGATAATTGCAACAAAGATATATCACAATGGATTATTTTGATCCCAGAAACACTTAAGGATTAAATAAATAAAAATTAACCGAATTATTTTTCTTACATTCTTAATAGTGGTTTCATCGAGTTTAATAGAAAAACCCGTTTTCGGTAAATTTTTATTTAGAAATATCTTACAATCCAAAGCTGGCCTTGGCAAATAATGGGTTAGCGTTCTCGGATTTATCCCAAATCTTAGGAACGGAAGTTCTACACATTTTGTTATTATATTTTAAGCGTCTCATCTAACAATTCAACATCACTTACAAAACATTTGAATTTTTTGAATAAATTGTCTTTTATTAGCTTGGGGTCATATGTAACCCCATTTCCAAAAGGGTTAATGGGGTCATATTATTTTTTTTCCGAAACCGTATGCTATTAAGATAAAATATAACATTTAAAAGTAAAAAAGTGATGAATTGTTGATACAAAGTATTTAGAAAGAGTACATTTATAGAATATTTTACAAAAATCCCATTTTTCTCGAAATCCGCAAAAATAAAATCTTTGTCAAAAAAATTCTGGCATAGGGATTTACTTAAAAATTCACACATTTAATCTGTAAGATGTATTTAACAAAATATTAGAGTGCCAGATCCATTTTTTAAAATTTTGTTTCAGAGAATTTTTTAAAACTTGAAAAAGGAGTTTTCAAAATTTTATCAAAAAAATTTCCCATTTTCGGTCTCAATGCGCAATAGGTTAGCAACGTGGTAATAAAACAATACTTCATATCTGAGTACTTAGAGGTATAGAGACTTAAACAAAATGTTGGCTTTAATTAATTTCTTAAAGTTGAAAAAAATGCCATCAAATTTCATGATCTAGTTTTTTTTGACGCAAAAGTGGTCTGGGGCATTTGCTATTTCTTGGCGAGTTTTTATTAGATTTTAAAGTTTTATAGCGTTTTAAAAAGATAATTTAATACTGATTCCGAATTATATAACAATTTGTCCGAAGAATAAAACTATAGAACGAAATTTTCTTAAAATCTGAAAAAAGTCATGTTTTCCCCATATAAACACACTTGAAATTTCCAATCGCGTTGAGCCACCTCTAAATGTTTTTTTGATTGGCCCAAAACTTTGTATTTCTCAGTTTTTTTGCTATTCGCATATTTCTAGGGAGTGCGACCAAGAGTTTGAACACTTTTTTTTATTAAGGGCCACCCTAGTCCTCATATATCCAATTTTAGAATTTATAAATATATACCATGTGTTCCTTGAATATTTTTTGTAAATGGATGTCAAACTTGGTTTGATATCATTTTTTCGTGTATTTGTATGGAAACAGGCTGATCTTTTTTGGAGTAGTAATTCGCCAACAACACAATTATTACCGAAAGTCTTTGAAATTTTAAGAACGTAAGGTCTCTTATTTGCAATTTTAGAATGTGTAAATATTAAATATTTTTTGTAAATCGATCTCAAATTTGCATGAAGTGAATAGTATGATGCCAATAGCACAATATTGGTCTGAATGGCTTAAAAATTGAAATGAGTCATCTAAGTATTAGTCAGTTGCAAATGGTATAAAAAAAAACAAAAAAAAAACATTTTTTTTTTTAGAATTTTTGTGTTTTCATTACTGATATTTTTCGAGTAGTAGTTCGCCCATCCAACACCTTTCGTCTCAGTGTTCCAATATTTTAGGAAAATAATCTATTGATATGAGGGATTACAATTTATATTAGTTTTTACCATTATTTTTGAAAATTTTTTTATAAAATGATGTCAAACTTCCATGGAGTGAATGTTTTCATACATTTGGATGGAAAGTGGTCGAGCTTTTTCGAGTAGTAGTTCGTCCACCCCACACATATTGTCGGAAAGGTTTGAAATTTAAAAGAAATACTCTCCTTACATTTTCAACTCTAAAAAATATAACTTTTCGCTAAGTCATTATGAAAAATTTTCTGTAAAATTATCCCAAACATGAAATAAGAGCAATTCTCACACTTTTGTATGGGAAGAGTCTGATCTTTTTCGTGTAGTAGTTCGTCCGGGCCATAATTTTGGCCAGATTACTTTGAAATTTGGTGTACGTAATGTACCATTATTTCCAACTTTAAAAAGCATTTGTATCATGGGTGCCTTAAATATTTTTTTAAAATCGATGTCCAACTTACATGAAGTGAATTTTTTGATATAGTTGTATGGAAAGCTTTTTCTAGTATTAGTTCGCCAACAGCACAATTATTGTTGGAATACTTTGAAATTTTAAGAAGATTATCTCGATATATTTGCAACTACAAACAGTAAAAAATTTTAGCAAGTCGTGATGGAAATTTTTTTTAAAGTTGCATCAAACTTGAAATAAGAGCAAAGTTTCACACTTTTGTATGGGAAGAGTCTGATCTTTTTCGAGTACTTGTTCGCACAGAGCTCAATTTTAAATCGGAATGACTTAATTTTTTAAATGTGTCATCTGTGAATAAGGTCAATTAAGGGCAGTGAAAAATTTTTTTTTTATTTTCTGTTTTTTTGTCGAGTAGTAGTTTCTCCAAGCTTCAATTTTTGCCGGAATGCTTTGAAACTTGAAGGAAGTGTTCGCTTTATATATACAGCTCTAACGAGCTATGGAAAATTTTGGAAAATTTTCTGGAAAATATCATCACACTTTTTCACACATCTATAATATTAATAGGCTAGACGATTTCTTATGACCGATGTTTTGTTCTACCATTTTATCCCGACTTTGACCAAACGTATATTATTTGAAAGGTATTTCTTTTTAGCTGTTCACTAGTTTTACAGATTTTTAAATTTTTTCCTTTATTTTGAGTAAATTTTATTTAAGTTCCTACTAACACATACATAAAATTATACATACTAGCAGATTCCAGCCCTCGAAATTCGAGTGCAAATTCAAGGAAATTTTATTTTTTCAATTAATAAAGACCATAAAGGTATGCTAATCAATTATAGCCAATTCACAAATCAGCACAAAACAAAATAAATCATTTTTATTACACACATTACATTAACAAATTTAATAAACACACACCTAGCATTGTATAATTTTATGTATGTGTTAGTAGCAACTTTAAATGCAATTTACTCAAAATAGAGGAAAAAATTTAAAAATCTGTAAATCTGCAAAATGGCTAAATAGAACTACCTTTCAAATAATATACGTTTGGTCAAAATCGGGCTGAAACGTTGGAGCAAAACATCGGTCACAAGAAATCGCCTAGCCTATTAATATTATAGAATGCTATGTGTGTGTTTATTAAATTTGTTAATGTGTTTATTAATGAGTTTTTTTATCTTCATTCACAATAATAATAAATCAAAAAAGTGTTGGTTTGTGAATTGGCTAAGTTGAGAAATAAAGTTGTCTAGAAATTACACTCGAATTTCGAGAGCTGGAATCTGCTAGTTTGTATAGAAAGTGGTCAATATCAGACGAGTAGTACTACACCGACGCCACAATTTTGGTCGGAATGGTTTAAAATTTTTTATGAGCAACCTATGAATATAGTAAATTGCAGACAGTGAATAAATTAAAAAAAAAATATTTTTTTTACACTTTCTGCAAAATTTCCGATCTTTTTCGAGTAGTTGTTCCCACACACCAACATTTTTTCTGTCTGTCATGGGTGGACTCCATTCAACCTCATCCAGTAGATCTGAAACTTGGCCCATAATCTTGTTGTGACTAAAGATTATTTTTGGGGTAGTCACGCACAGTCACGCATAGACACGCGCAGTCACGGGGTGATCTAAATGTCATTTCCCCTCATCCGATCGATCTGAAACTTAGTCCATACACTTGCTGTGAAAAAAGATTAACTTTGACTTAGTCACGCACAGTCATGCATGGTCACGCGCAGTCACGTAGTGATGTAAAACCCATTTCCCCTTATCCGATCGATCTGAAACTTGGTTGATAGACTTGATGTGAAAGAATATTAAGTTTGACATAGTCACGCACAGTCACGCATAGTCACGCACAGTCACGATGTGATCTAAATGTCATTTCCCGATCGATCTGAAACTTGGTCCATAGTCTTGTTGAGACTATAGATTAATTTTGGGTTAGTCACGCACAGTCACGCAAAGTCACGCGCAGTCACGGAGTGATCTAAATGTCATTTCCCCTATCCGATCGATCTGAAACTTGGTCGATAGACTTGTTGTGAAAAAATATTAAGTTTGACATAGTCACGCACAGTCATGTATAGTCACGCATAGTCACGCACAATCTCGGAGTGATCTAAATGTCATTTTCCTTCATCCGATCGATCTGAAACTTAGTCCATACACTTGCTGTGAAAAAAAGATTAACTTTGACTTAGTCATGCACAGTCACGCATGGTCACGCGCTGTTACATAGTGATGTAAAACCCATTTCCCCTTATTCGATCGATTTGAAACTTGGTCGATAGACTTGCTGTGAAAAATGATTAACTCGCGCACAGTCACGCATGGTCACGCGCAGTCACGGAGTGATCTAAATGTCATTTTCCTTCATCCGATCGATCTGAAACTTGGTCCATAGTCTTGTTGAGACTATAGATTAATTTTGGGGTAGTCACGCACAGTCACGCAAAGTCAAGCGCAGTCACGGAGTGATCTAAATGTCATTTCCCCTATCTGAGCGATCTGAAACTTGGTCGATAGATTTGCTGTGAAAAAAAGATTAACTTTGACATAGTCACGCACAGTCACTGAGCGATTTAAACCCCACTTCCCCTCATCCGATGGATCTGAAACTTTGTCGTTAGACTTTTTGTGGCCAAAGATTAATTTTAAGATGGTCACATAGAGTCACCCACGGTCACGGAGATGTCCAAGACTCATATCCGTAAGGAAAGAAAGAGTTTTAATAAAAACTTTCGTTTTTATGGGTTAAATTATTCTCGAAATACTTTGAAATTTTGAAAACATATCGTCTACATATATTCAGATTAAAATACTAAAAGTTTTTTCCAAGTGTTCTTGAAAATTTTTTAGTAAATTGGCGTCAAACATATACGAAGATCATATTTTCATACAATTGGGTGGAACGTGGATGATTTTTTCGAGTTGTTACATAGTTTTTATCAGAATGTTTTAATATTTCAGTAGAGTAATCTATCAGTCTAACTGACTTCAAAATATATAAAATCGTTAAAATTTTTTTGAAATGAAATCTATGAAGTGAATATTTTCATGCATTTGTATGGAAAGGCGTTGAGCTTTTTCGAGTAGTCAGTAGGACATTCCGATTTAAGTGATTTTGAATGGACAATATTCTTGGTACTTGTACGATTCCAAAAAGTATACATTTGTTGTACTAAATATTTATATTTAACTTTTTACATGCTTTCAAACATGAGAAAGGTAAATTTTTACTACTCGAGCTACTCGTTGAGAGTAGTAATGGGGGGAGCTCTGGTCTAAAGCCAATGATGATTGCAAGAAAGATTCATTTGCTAAATTTCTTAGTTGAATTAACTACTATTTTTAAGGTGTATAATATTAGATATAATTTCAGCTTGAACCACACAAGTTGCTTTGCGTTTGTTCAAACATTGTATCGCGTTATATTGTACAAAGTAATTTTGTTTGTAAGGAATTTGTACGCGATTTGGAATCATGTAATAGAAAACCAAAAATTCAAAAAAAAAAAAAAAAGAAAAAAAATTCAATACTACATGTACTACACATGTACATATGTATGTATGTATGTAACTCTGGTCATTATTTAATATGGTTGAATTAATGTTGGCTTGATATAATCATTATAATCTTCAGTAAAGCGAGTCCAATATATTAATAATTGATGTAAGATTATGCAAACACAATGGTTTAGTTTTGTTGGTTAAAGATAATTATTGCATTTAATTAAAATATTAAGGAATTTTTATGGAATATATATTGATTTTTTTGATTTAAAATTTTTTAATTTCTTTTTTATTCCATCACAATCACCTGTATTGGACGTAAAAAAATAAGTTGTAAGTCTTTTTTTTTTGTAAACTAATCCTTGCTTGTAACACACGCGTTTTGAAATGATATTTATTTTTCAAGATCACCGAGATTTTTTGCGTTTGTTTCTTAGATCGCCGTAAACCATACTGAATTGATTCTCATCTTATGATTTTCATTAGAAGTCAAAGAAGTTCGTAGAATACTCACATATTTCATTGTACTATCACCAAATGCTTTTTTTTTTTGTAAAAGTTTTGGAATATTGTTGTTGTTTTTGTTGTTGTATTTTTCTTCTTGAAAACTACTACTGTATATTATTAATCATTATTAATTTGTGGCTTGGTTGTTGATCGATGGCTTGTTAGCTTTATACGAATGTCGCTGTGTTATGTTGTTGTTGGTGCTGAATAGCTGGAGAATGTTGGTCAGATGGTAGCCACCAGCTAAATTTAAACGAGACAAAACAGCATCTTAAGAATCCAGTTCTGTTTTGCTTTCATTTAAATTTTCTTTCATTTCACTTTATAAAATGTTGGGGATTTTTCTGTTCATTGTACCCTACACATAGCACAGCTTATATTAAGTTCATGGTGAGTGTCTTAAGTTGTTATCTCTTATAACGAACTATTTATCAGTTTTGTATATTAACTTTATGTATTTAGTTAGAACTTAATCTTTACTTCAAAATTTCACAAAAATGTGTTTAATGCTAAAAACGATTTTTCTAACTAAATTGACTTCACCGGGCACATTAAACGCCACAAATTAAAGGTTTGGTATATAGTGATTGGTTTGTATGAAATAATTCGCCGTATGATTTGCATAAGAACAGATTGCAGCATCATGTTTTTTAATGGCAATATGGTAATTTTTTATTTTTAACAAGTCTAAAGCAAACTCTTAGTTTCGACTTTAAATGATTAAACTAGTTTCAAAGTTAACTTTAAACACTAACATTTGCTTTGTGGCAGTAAATCGTCCAAGTTAAACAAAAAACTGTAATAGAACAATTAGTAAAAAAAAACATATGAGAACTTCAAACTATTTAGAACTCACTTTTTTCAGATTTTTTTACAATGATATTAAAATATATTTAATATTTTAGTCTTCTAGCTCTAACAGTTCCTGAAATATGGCATCGCAAAAACTAGAAGCAAGGACCATATATAATGAGGATGTGCAAACTGAATATTTGGAGCATGAAAACTGATAATACAAGAGAAGCCAAGAAGCGTATATACATGCCCCCTGAAAATTGAAGCGGAGGAGCGTGTTGCTGGAACAAAATCTTGTTCCATAAATACGGTCATTTTGTCTGATTAATATATACTAACATATTCCAGCCCTCGAAATTCGAGTGCAAATTTTAGGAAATTTTATTTTTTCAATAAATAAAGACCCTAAAGGTATGCTAATCAATTATGGCCAATTCACAAAGCAACACAAAAAAACAAACTCATTTTTCCTACAAACACATTAGCAAAAATTAATAAGCACACACATAGCATATTGTATAATTTTATGTATGTGTTAGTAGCAAATTTAAATGCAATTTACTCAAAATAAAGGGAAAAATGTAAAAATCTTTAAATCTACAAAACGTCTAAAAAGAAATACCTTTCAAATAATATACGTTTGGTCAAAATCGGTATAAAACGATAGAACAAAACATCGGTCACAAGAAATCGCCTAGCCTATTAATATTATAGATATATATATATATATTGATTCCTATAATTCCAAGTCTGATTAATAAATACATGAAAATAAAAATTTATGTTATTGTCTTACAAAAATAAAATATATGTAAAAAAGCAGTGAGGAAAAAAATCTATTTTTGAATTTATTTGGTGGCCCAGAGAAGGGCCTTTTAAATATTTTGTGGCCCTGAGAGGGGCATCATGAATAGTTTTTGGCCCTGATAAGGGCCTTTATATGTTGAATTTCGCAACGTCAAAAGAGCTAAATAATTTAAAATAAAGAAAACTAAAAATTTTATTAATATATAAAATTGTGTTAAAAGAAAAATATTTAACAAAAAAAATTTACGTTATTGTCTGTAAAAGAAACATATTTAAAATTGTTAAAATTTAAAATTTTATTTACGAAAAGTTTTACTAATACATCTATAATATTAATAGGCAAGGCGATTTCTTGTGACCGATGTAAGTTTCACAGTTGTACCCCGATTTTGACAAAAAATTTATCATTTGAAAGGTATTTCTTTTTAGCTGTTACCCAGATTTATAGATTTTCATCGTCTGGAATATTTTTTTGGAGTTATGATCGTATAAAGTTGCTACTAACACATACATAAAGTAATAAAATGCCCTGTGTGTGTTTATTACATTTGTTAATGTGTTTGTGTTAATGTGTTGAGTTTGTTTTTTAAATTTAAAATGAGTTGAATTGTGAAGCATACCTTTAGGGTCTTTATTAAATGAAAAAATAAAATTTCCTAGAATTTGCACTCGAATTTCGAGCGCTGGAATCTGCTAGTATAAATAAATTTGCCAACGTAAATATTTATGTTATTGTCTTTGATTCAATAATTTTAATACAGTAAAAAATTATGTAATTTTTGTTGAAAAATATACCAATAAAAATATAAAGATTAATAAATAATTAAAAGATATAATATTTTATTTGACCTGTCGTTTGTTAATTAAAAAATTATTTAATCGAGCTCAAGGTCGTATTTTCAAAAATTTTTTCTTTATTTTTATTCCAATATTTCGCTATTCGTTGAATAGCATCCTCAGGGATTTATATTAAATATTATCACAAAATTCTTAAAACTATTGTGTCTATTAAGGATGCTATTCGACGAGTAGCGAAATATTGGAATAAAAATAAAGAAATAATTTTTGAAATACGACCTTGAGCTCGCTTAAATAAATTTTTTAATTAATAAACAATAATAAAAAAAAAATCAAAATTTCATTAACAAATAGTTAGTATATAATTAAAAAAAGAAATAGTTAACATAAAGATTTATGCTATTGTCGTTAAAAATTTTTTCTATTTTTAAATTTTACTAATTTTTGGTTTTTAATTTTTTAAATTTTCTATTTTCCACCTACCGTTACACATTGGGGCCTATTGACTTTTTTCGTTGCAAAAATCATAACTTTTAAACTTATTAAGGTATTTTAAAAATTATAAATGATATTGAAAGACAATTTCCTTAACTTTAAAATGTGTGCTGGCGGAGGTGGTAGGTCCACAAGGGGCTTCAGTATATCCTATCAAAGTTCAATATTATTTTGGTGCTAATATTAGATGTTGCAAATATAAAGCTAATGTGCTGAAATTTGGAACTTAAAGTGTTTGTGACCCAAAGGCGAACTCTACTTAAATTTGTTGGAATCGGCCCATGTTTGGACCTAGTCCCCATACAAATTTTCCTTTCAAATTAGTTTTAATGCCATTGAATGTAGCAAATGTTATTCTATTGCGATGAAATTCGAATCATAGGGATTTATTAGGTCAATGACGAGATCTATAAAAAAAAATCTTTTAAATCGGTCCACGTTTGGACCTAGTCCCCGTACAAATTTTCTTCAAAATTTGGTTAAAATGCCACAAAAGATGACAAATTTGCTAATTTCTGTATTATATTTAAAAAATTTGCAAAAATAGTGCAAAAAAACACTGTCAAATTTTAATGAAATCGTACCACTTTTGGACCTATTTTCCCGATTTTTTTTTATAAATAAAAACACCCAAAGTTCACAAAATTCCAAATATCACATTGAAATTCTGTTAATTAACCACTCAAAAGACTTATAATTTCACAATACACAATTGTTTAAATCCGAAAGTCTAGAAAAAAAAAAAATACCACTCTAATATGTATAACATGTTAAACTAATATTAAGTTTTTTATTAATATAACAGTTACACATCTTTGAAATATTTCTAATATTAATATATTAATGATTTAGATATTAAGTTACTTAGTATATTTTTTTAAAACTAGTAAATTTTTTTTTTATTAGTAAGTTCTCTTTAAAATAGTCATTAACATTGGGAGCGATATCTAATAGACTTAACATATCGGAGCTATAATTATGTTCTTCCAATCTTACATGTCTTCGTGATGAAATTAGTGGGTCTGAAGAGGCCGCCAACATTTTGGAAAGGTCCTCATTCTGTCTATTTCGTGAAATCTTGCAAGTATTCATGTATCTAATTTTTTTGTAATCTTTGTTTTTGCATTCCTGGGCCTTTTCTGACAACTAAGCATTGATATTCAATTAAATTTTTACCATGAGCCAAAATCTTATGTACCGTATGAGTAACTTTCTTCTCAAAAGTTGGGCAGTTGTTGATGCATAATAATAGCTAATAGCTATCAAATTCAGGGCGTATGATTATCTATAATATTAATAGGCAAGGCGATTTGCTGTGACCCATATAAAAACTTTAGTTATTAACTGAATTTGACCAAACATACCTCACTTGAGAGGTAAATCTTTTTAGCTGTCCACCAAATTTACAATTTGCACCGTCTCGAACATTTTTTTGAAGTAATGCTGATTTAAAGTTGCTAGTAACATATACATAAAACACATACTGTGTCTGAGTTTATTGTAAATATCGAAAGCCCTGTGTTGCATTGTGAATTGGCAAAAATTAATTAGCATACATTTAGGCTCCTTTAAAATTATTTATTAACAAACCAATTTATGTATCTTCTGTGTGTTCAACAAATATTTATAATGAAATTTAACGAATTTTGCTTAAAAACTTCTGAATTGGAATTGGGTAAAATTATAAAATTGATAAATTGGTAAATTGATAAAATAAAATTTCCTAGAATTGCACTTGAATTTTGAGGGCTGGGCTCTCCTAATCCTTTTTATTGTGTTATCTCCATATAATTTATTTATGTGCGTCTCATTTCTGACTATCGATGTTTCTTTTTTAGTTGTGACTACCTGCATGTGAGTTGGCTAAAATTGAATAGCATATCTTTAGGCTCTCATAAAATTATTTATTAAATGAAAAAATAAAATTACCTATAATTTGTACTCTAACTTCGGGGGCTGGGCTCTACTAGTTATTTTAGAGTAGAAGAGTTATATACGAGTACGTATGAGTGATACTTTTTAACATTAAATTAAACATACCTCTGTGCATTTTATTCTATTTATTAATAAAAATTATTTATTTAAGCCTTAGCTAGAATAAATCATCAATGGTTCTTAAGTTATAGCTGAAAAGTTAAGCAAAAAATTTAAAAAGTAATAACAAAAAAGTTCGAGAATACCAAACCTTTTGGAGTTTTTTGCTATACTGCTTAGTACTTTCACTCTGACTTGGAATTTCTCACAGTGTAATTGCAGGTGATAACTCAAATTCTTTTAAAATGCAGAATGTTAAAAAAGCAGTAGACCGACTGTACGATATCCAACATCATTACTTTGCGAAAGTGGTGTCAGGTTCAAACATAACTAGATCGTAACAATACTGCTTAGGTAAAGCCATTTTAAAAATTTAAGTGGTCTTTTTAGGTATTTTCTGGTTAGATAAATTTTAAAGTTCAAAAGGAATATCATTCGGTACTCAAAACTGGCTCATACTAAATGCAATTCTTACAAATATTAAGCAGGTCATTTCTTATTTTTTATGAAATCATAAAGCTTTGGAAGAAACCCGAAACAGCTCTTTAAAGTCAGTCTGTCAAAATATAGGTCACCATTTCTCTAGCGTTTATAACATTTAGGATAACTGCCAACTTTTTATAATATTATTGTCTACCCCAGTAATTCGGGCTGTTACGTCATTTTCAAAAAATGCTCTTGATATGTAGGTCAATATATATCAGTCACCAGCACAATAATAGTGGGCCCAAAAGTTTCTATTTATTTTTTTTTTATTTTATTATGCTGAATTCAGTAACCGTTAAAAATAGTACTAGCGAATTTTTAATTATGTTAAATTCTTTTTTGAGCTGGTCAGGTCAAAAGTTTCTAATTGTTGCAAAATACATACATTGTAAATTTTCGACCATTAAAAGATAATCTAGGTAGCGCAAGCAAATTTTGTTTTTTTTTTTTTTTGAGTGTAAATTTCTTATTATATTGAATTCATTAACAAAATTTGAACACTGAAAATTTTGGGCCGCTTAACAATAATTCAGGTTGCGCCGAATTCATTAATAAATTTGCAGTTTTTATTATTGCCAATACATAAAAATTACAAAACATTAACAATTATATTCGGTCTAGACCGACTATACGATACTCTATACCATGGTTTAGAGACCCTATCTCTTCAGTCCAACTAATGGGAAATAGAAAATAAGCATAAACCAATTTTGAGTGGCATTGTTATTAATTTTTTTGGCTGCAGATATGAGTTCATATCGGTTGCTATATTTATATGGGGACTAGGTCGAAAAATGGACCGATCCTGACTATATTTGGTAAAGTCACTTATATTTTGAAAAAATATATACAAACCAAATTTGAGAAAAATCTATGAAATATTTTTGTTTTTTGATAGACTTTAGTGAAAATCGGGAAGAAGCTTTATACGGGGGCTATGACAAAGAGTTGCCATATGGCAATTTTGGATCTTATGGCAATTTAAGTCGATTTCATAGGGGTCATTTGTATGGGGACTAGGTCTGAACATGCACCGAATTTCACCAATTTCAATAGCGTTCATCCTATGGCTGATAATAGCTTGTACACTAAATTTTATTAAAATATATTGATATTTGCGACCTGTAGTTTGATTACAAGGTTTATATGGACACACAGACGGACGGACGGACATCGCTAAATCGAATCAGAAAGTGATTCGGAGTCGATCAGTATAATAAAAGATGGGTCTAGGACAAATATTTTTGGTAGTTACAAATAGCAGCACAAAGTCATTATACCCAAACCACATAGTGGTATAGGGTATAAATATGAAAAAATTAAAATTCGTGTTTTCAAGCACCAAAAAAAAAAATCATGAAAAATAAGATAAAAATCTGCAAAAATTTGATAATATTTGGTATTTTATAGCCTTTAAAATAAGCCATATAACTTTAAAATCGATTAATTTAATTTAGTTTAATTACACGTCTACCCATCTATCCAGTGTATGTCAAGATGTTTTTGCAACTTTATGGTTGTTGCGTGCAGACTGGCAAGTAAAGGGTCCGCCAAATAACTTTTTTTTTTTTTTTTGAAAATGCTATAAAAAAAATACTGAATATTATCTCACATTTCTTTTTTTATTTGAAAGTACAATCCTTCCGGTTAATAATGGAAAATAATTTCATTCAAATGGCTGCCTCGGCTGGCCATGCAGTAGCCTACACGATCGGTCCAATTTTTGAGCACATTATCGATTGTGTGCAGCTGTATTTCACCAATGGCTTCACGAATATTGTCCTTTAAAGTGTCAATTGTCTCTGGCTTGTTGGCGTAACACTTATCTTTGAGGGCACCCCACAAATAATAGTCCAACGGCGTCAAATCGCAGCTTCGAGGTGGCCAAACGACATCAGCTCTGCGGCTGATAATGCGATCTTCAAAAACAGGGTGCAAAACATCGAGTATAGCTTGGCTGTGTGGCACGTAGCGCCGTCCTGTTGAAACCAAATGTTGCCAATATCCACCTCCGATAACGATCGCCATTGACTGTAACGGCCTCTCCTTGCTCATTTTCGAAGAAAAATGGCCCAATTATGCCTCTGGACCAAAATCCGCACCAAACAGTGACTCGTTTTAGGTGTATCGGCTTTTCAATGTATGCGTGCGGGTTTTCTGTGCCCCAAATGCGACAATTTTGCTTGTTTACATACCCGCCAAGATCAAAATGAGCTTCATCTGAAAAAATGATTTTTTTTTTTTGGCAAAATCGGCATCTTCTGTAAGTCGGTCGCAGGCCCTGAACCAATTGGACTTTGTATGGCGTCATACCAAGGTCTTTATGCAAAATTCGTCTCAATGATGCCTCCGAAATGTTCAATTCTTGAGAACGACGGTGGATTGATGTTGATGCCGCTTCACGCACACTTTCTGCCACAGCAGCAATATTCTCGGGTGTACGCACTGTTTTTGGCTTTTCACGCTTTGGTTTATCGATGAGGATGCCAGTTTCTTTTACTTTTTTCACAAGCTAACGAACATACGGAGCTGACGGTGCTTCACTTCTTCCAAAATCCGTACGCAAATTTCGCACACATTCTGCAACATTACCATGATTCTCAAAGTAATGTCGCAATATTTCCCAGCATTGTTCAAGCGTATTTATAACCATATTCGTTCAGCGGAAGGATAAAACTAATTATCTCTCAAATCAGACATGAGCTAAGTGTTACCGTTCACGAAATAAGCACTAGTTGAAAAAAAAAACGTTAGATGGCGGACCCTTTATATGCAGCCAAGTTCACTTTAACTAGATAGAGTATTCTATTAGTAACCCATTTTAGGTAATATCTAAGTAAACATATTTAAGCATTTTTAATTCTATTTTATCAAAATAGAAAACAACTACCAAAATATAGTATATTTAAAAAACTGAGGCTGTAGAAAACGTAAATGACCAAACAACATTATTTTTATTTTGTTTCATAGAAACTAAAAAACTCTTTCAAACGACACCAAAAGCATTATAATCGGTTCACTAATTTGCCTACAACCTGATTTGGAAGAGGATATTTTTCAAAAAATTTTGCGCCTTTTTCTAAAAGCTAAAAAAATTATAACTTTGCGGAGCTCTATCATCCATAATTTTTATCCGATTTTAAAACCGTTTATTGATTACACAAGGGAACAAAATTGAACTTTTTTTGTGTTGATTTGAAATTTATAGCAAATTTTTACTAATTTGAGGTCGCTGATTTCAAATCTGCACTTGGTTTTTTTCTATCAGCTCGACTTTTCGAGATATACCGTTATGTTCAAAATTGAGGCACTTCCGCTACATATATTGGAATAACTTGAAAACGGTTCACCATATTAAATTAAAAAAAAAATCCGAAACTCGCAAACAATATTCTCTTAAAGCCGTGCTTACTTTGTTTTTAAATTTTCCAAGTAGTTTTAGAGATATCGTTCAAGTTTTGAAAAAAAAAATTAAAATTTAAAAAAAAAAAACATTTTTTTTGTTCTTTAAAAATTCCTAAAAAATAAAAATGGGACAAAAATCACAGTTTTGGTCTACAAACAGTTAGTTAAATATATTTCGAATAAAATGAGCTTTATTTCATTGCAATCGGTGCACAACTTTTGATTTTGTTCACGATTTACTGAATTGATATAAATCGCGATTTCCATACAAAAATAACATTTTCTAATGTGTAAGTGTTTGTATGTAATAAGTTAGTTTTTTATGATTCTAAGAATTAAAAAAATTAAGTAATAAAAAAAGATTATTTCATTTTTATGGTCAGCTATACTTTTTAATTTAACACAAAAAGAGAATTTTAAAGAAAAATAAAAAATTTTAATACACAAATATTACAATGTAATTACAACTCATCGAAAAATTTTCTTTTATAAGATTTTCTTAAATAACCTTGTTTAGAGGGATTTGTTTTAATGCTCCAGCAATAGTCCGCCATCATATGCTTATCCCAGTGACCCTGGTACCGCTCCTCTATAGTGCGGATATCTTGATGGAAACGTTCACCTTGTTCTTCACTGAAGTCTCCAAGATTTTCAGGGAAACAATCCAAATGACTGTGTAGGTAGTGCACCTTAATGCTCATATTACAACCAAGCTGCTTGAAATGTGACAACATGTTATCCACGTGGTCCGAATAGTGCTCACCCTTTTTGTTTCCCAGGAAATTGCGCACTATCCAAACAAATTCATTCCAAGCATTTCTTTCAATATCTGTCATGGAATTACTAAAATTTTCATCATTGATTAATTTTTTGATTTGAGGGCCATCAAAAATGCCAGCTTTCAGTTTCTCCGAACTCAAATTGTTGAACTTTTTACTGATATATCTAAAACAATCACCGTCCTTGTTGAGAGCTTTGACAAATTGTTTCATAAGTCCTAGCTTGATATGGAGAGGTGGCAGTATTATGCGATCCCTGGGCACAAGTGGTTGATTAACTATATTGTGGTTTCCTGGAACCATAGCTTCCCTCGAAGGCCAGTCTTTCTTACTCCAGTGTTCAGATCTGGCTCTGCTATCCCATAAACAAATGAAACACGGATATTTTGTGTAGCCACCTTGTTGGCCTAGAAGAAAATTCACCATTTTTAGATCCACACAAATTAGCCAGCGGTGTTCGTTGTACTTTATTTTATTTATAACTGAGGCAATTGTAGAATATTCTTCTTTAGCTTTAGTTGAATGTGCAATGGGCAACGAACCCAATTTATTACCGTTATGCAGAAGTACACATTTTAGGCTGCGTTTAGAAGAATCTATAAATAGTCACCAGTCATTTGGATCATACTCCTCTAATCCCATCGCTGTTACTAAACCAGGAACATCTGAACAATAAACAAATTCATCGTCTTCGGAAAAGAATGGAAGTAAGTTTTTTTCTCTGTTACGGTAGTATGAAATTGTTGTTCCTTGGGTTAACAGATTTTTTTGCTTTAATCGAGAAGCAAGAATTTCAGATGCTTTTTTAGAAAGTCCAAGGTCTCTCACTAAATCACTAAGCTCCTCCTGATTAAATTGCTCGCGTTCAGAAGAAATATCTAAATGCAAGTCATCTGATCCAAATTCAGAAATTGGTGAAGGAACATTTTGTCGTAAGTCGTGGAAATTGTGTGTAGATGTAGATGGTTGTGGTTCTGAATCCTCACTAGAGTACAGGACTGGTTGGGTAATAGACAACACGTTAGGATAAATCCATTTAGACCGGTTTGATTTATTAATGCCTGTTATGTTGACAGCGCAAAAATAACAATCATCATAATGATTCGAAGGTTCCCGCCAGATCATTGGTGTTTTATACTTGAAGTGGGTCCGTTGCTTGTTTGCCCATAACCTTAAATACTCTACACAGTTTTTACATATAGTATTAGGAATCCAGTACCTGTCACGGGTTTCCATGGTAAATCCGAAGTAGTCAAAATAAATTTTTTTAATAAAATCTGACACACTTTTTCTATTTTTTATAAACGTGTATTCGCCACATATGTTACAAAAATAGTTGGGATTGATTTTACAGGTGTTTCTTGACGTAGCCATTGCACAATTTTGAAGTATATATCAAAGTAACACAATTTTCAATAAATAACACACGGGAACAAAATTGAACTTTTTTGTGTTGACTGATTAAATGTTCAATGTAAAATGATTTATATTTTTTGTCGTTATACTTTTCGCTTTCGTAAACACTTGTTGAATGAGAAAAATTGGTTGAATGAACCCATATAAATACTTAGTAGTTTTTTACTGAAGTACCAAAAAAAATTATATCCACAATTTTATTGACAGTCACTTATGAATGAACACATGTGTTCAGGGGAATTCCTTTAAAAAATCACCCGTTACCAACGGTAAACCACACATCAATAAAAACAAGTGGACTTTTCTTTTTTCTCTTTAATTGACTGTGAACTGACTAGGTGTCATAAAGGGACAATAAAATTTATAGGCGTTATGAGTTTGCTACCGCAACCATAAAAATGAAATAATCTTTTTTTATTACTTAATTTTTTTAATTCTTAGAATCATAAAAAACTAACTTATTACATACAAACACTTACACATTAGAAAATGTTATTTTTGTATGGAAATCGCGATTTATATCAATTCAGTAAATCGTGAACAAAATCAAAAGTTGTGCACCGATTGCAATGAAATAAAGCTCATTTTATTCGAAATATATTTAACTAACTGTTTGTAGACCAAAACTGTGATTTTTGTCCCATTTTTATTTTTTAGGAATTTTTAAAGAACAAAAAAAATGTTTTTTTTTTAAAAAATTTTAATTTTTTTTTCAAAACTTGAACGATATCTCTAAAACTACTTGGAAAATTTAAAAACAAAGTAAGCACGGCTTTAAGAGAATATTGTTTGCGAGTTTCGGATTTTTTTTTTAATTTAATATGGTGAACCGTTTTCAAGTTATTCCAATATATGTAGCGGAAGTGCCTTAATTTTGAACATAACGGTATATCTCGAAAAGTCGAGCTGATAGAAAAAAACCAAGGGCAGATTTGGATTCAGCGTCCCAAATAACCTTAAAAACAATATTCAGTTCTTAATCAACGGAACCATTGTTCCCTTGTGTTATTAGTCTGTGAGAAATCCTCTATCCTATATATTCATTCATTTTATTGAATGCTTCTATCAAATTTTTGATTTTTGCCACGCTATTTAGGGAAAGGCGCCACTGTGCGTTGTTTATTTTTTAAAATATGACTATCGTCATTGTCATTGTCCGCTTCATCCGTGGATAACTCAATATTAAGATTGTTTCTTAATATTGGCTGTTGATTAGATAAGTCCATCGATTCGTCGTTTACTTTCGCCCATTCCACCATAATCTTCTCGTCCTCCTCACAATTTTGAATCGCTGAGTTACATTTGATCGTTATTATTTTCATAGAAATCAGTCGCGCTAGAATGTATTGTAGTTCATTGATCGAAGGGTGATCGTTTGAACCACCCTTCGAACGTATTTAAGGAACAAATTTTCTAGCGCATCCTGGTTAAATTTCCTAAACAAAATGAAATTTGCTATGTTATATTTTCTGTAAAAATGTCGGGTTACATCGAGGAAACACTTTAATGTAAGGATGAACCCATTGACACATTGGTTTCTTGATTGACCGCCAAATCTAAATGTTACCAATGATTCAATAAAGTCAAGAATGAAATGAGTTTTTTCGCTTTCTTTCCTTGGATATGGCCTCCTGTCTGGATTTTTGTCCAAAAATTTTTTGGCATTTTATTGAACTGGCACTTTTCTCCGTAATTCTTCATTGAACCCAGAACCCAGCATCGAATTTAGTTTTTATAGCTGCAAACATGATATGACTCACCACTTGAGCTGCTCTCCAAACTTTTATCCTTTCGAAATTATTCGGATTTAGATGCGAATCCTATCAGCAAGTGATAATATTCGTACATAACAAATACATCTTTGTTATCCACAGTTTTAAAGTAAGAAGTATCAGGTGCAACTACTAGCTGATTGACCAATCCCATGTTTCTGCCACTTTTCGAATGTTCTCCAATACCAAGTGCTTCAATTGGTTCCTTTTAAGCGAATCGTAGGTTGCATAGTAGCTGAGCACATATTTCCAGTTACTAAAAATCCCATTTAGCCTGAAAAGCAATGCTTTCGTTGCTACTTTCTTCAATCCGATCAAGTCCTTTCTTATTGAAACCTCATCGAGAAGCAAAATATATTACTTTTGGCGTGAGAAAAATTCGAATTCCTCCAGATTCATGCCAGTTTCGTCCATTTTCCTTTTGTTATATGTACACTGAGCCTGTTCGCTGTGATGTTCTGTTTACGTTTCTATTCCAGAGGGTTTTCTCACTCTAACAGCATTTTGCTTCAGCCGTTTCATTCCAACTTCATTATTGTCAAAATGATTGGAACATTTCAACATATCTGAAATGGGTGCGGCTGCTTTCTTTAGACGTTTCAATCCCACATATTCCGGAGCGAAATGATGGTTGCGCACACGGTCTTGTGTATTGGAATTGAAGGAATCGTCCAACTTTAAATTCCTCTTATATACAGTCAACATTGCTACATCCTTGGTTGGAAAGAAAATAAAATTGTGCTACCCGAAACTGCACAATTCTTTACGCAATGAACTATAATTTATAAAATTTTTTCTCTTATAGGAATGAAAGTAAATTTATAAAGAAATTTTTTAACTCACCAAATAAAAGTTAATGTTGTGTTGATATATTTTTTTCAATTCACCTTAATTTAGTTTTTCAATTTTTCTTAAGATGAAATAATTTTGATAAAAAATTCTTTATTGTAATTAGTTTTGAAACAAGTTACATTTTTCGTAATATTTTTCAATTTGTTTTCACACACTTCCGGAACAACGAAATTCGCGATTACAGTCGTATCAAAAGTAAGAAGAATGGCCCCTGAGAAAAGCCTCTACGTTGAGCGTAGAATAAATGATGCATTGTGCAAGGGGTTATTGAATAAATTAAGCCCGTAAAATGTTTTTTCTTCATTTTCTAACTTTTTTTTTTATTTCTGAATTGTTTTTATATTGTTTTTATTTTTTTATTTTTGAAATTGAATTCATTGAATTCAATTCATAAAAATGTTGAAAAATTTAACATTTTGAAATCTTATAAGTTTTTTGCTCTCTACTGTATTTACACTCCGTTTCACTTGAATAGCACACACCAATTTTTTATTTCTATTTGATTATCTACCAATATTCATTGACTGGACTGTACTTGTTGTTGTACTAGTTTCTTCGTCTTCCTATCCACATTCACTGCGACAAAATTGAAGCTCTGAGAAGCTCTGTTGATTTCATTTTCGTTTGCTTCAAATTCTAATGCATTTTCTGTTTCACTTGAATATCACATTTGCGTTTAAGTTTGATTTACGTCGTGCAGATCATCGGCAAGATAAAGTAAACCATTATTTTGAATATTTAAAATATATTTTAATAATATTCAATAATAATGGGACGTGGTACAGCGTTAACGAACGAGGAACAAATTAAAATAAAAACTTATCAGGAATGTGACCTCTCTGTGTCAGAAATAGCAAAAAAAATTGGAAGAAGTAGAAAATTCGTATATAATTTTATTCAGAACAGCTCAAATTATGGAAAAAAAAATATGAAAGGTCGTGCAAATAGTGTACTTTCCAATGCAGATAAGCGATCTATACTTCGCGAGGCTTCCAATTCGCAGAACTCTGTTTACAAAATAAGAGCAAAAGCTAGAGTTAATGCAAGTAAAACTACTGTGTGGCGGGTGATTTCTAAAGCTAAACATCTGAAGCACCTAAAAGTAAAGAAAAAACCATCACTTACCCCTCTAGGTAAAGAAGCTTGGTTTAGTTTCTGTAGAAACTACATGTCATGGAAGACAGAGCGGCAGCGCGTTGTATTCTCATATGACAAAAAATTTAATTTCGAGAGCCCTGACGGGTATAACTATTACTTCCTTGATTTAAGAAAGGAGACCCATCAATTGGAGCGTCTGCACAGCAGAGTCGGCGGGGTTATGGTCTGGGGAGCCATATCCTATTTTCGTACATGCGAGCTTCAATTTTTGACTCCCAAGATGAACGCGCAATCGTACAAAGGAGTTTTGGAAAAGACTTTCCCCCCCACTAGAAAGTCTTTTTGGGATTTTGTCAAGAAGTTTCCAACAGGAGAATGCCCCAATTCATACAGCCCGCGTTGTCAAATCGTGGATCGAGTCAAAAATGACAATCTCTTAAACTGGCCTCCATCCTCGCCGGACCTTAAAATTATCGAAAATGTTTTGGGGTGGTTGGCCAGAAAATTTTATGAGTCAGGGAGACAGTTTTCTACCAAATCTGAGCTAATTCAGGATATTCGGGAAGCATGGGCTTCAATTTCCCTTGACTATATTAAATAGCTTTATGATTCCTTACCAAATAGGATTTATGAAGTTATTCTAAACAAAGGAGGTTCGGGAAGCATGGTCTTCAATTTCCCCTGACTATATTAAATAGCTTTATGATTCCTTACCAAATTGGATTTATGAAGTTATTCTAAACAAAGGAGGTTCTACCCATTATTAAATTAGATTTATAAATTAATAATTTATATAATTAACCCAAAACAAGTTGTTTAAAATATAATAAAAATCAGTTTTTTTATAGATTATTGAATTTAAATAAATATTATTTACTCATATTTATTTATGTCAGCAAATTCTATCAAGAACATAGGCTGTGTACGTAGAGTAGAATCTTTTGTCTGTCTGCTGCTATATGTCTGAGTTCGTTGAATGATTTTCCAGTTTCTTTAAAAATTGTACATCTCCATGTTATCTTCGGTCTGGGGGTTCCATTCGAGTGTTTCATGGCAAATTTCATTGTATGTTTTTCTTAGTGTATGTCCAAGCCACTTATATTTTCTCCTCTTTATTTGATTGTTGATGTTTTCTTCATCGGGGATTTGGAGAAGCTGTTCGTTCGTAACTACTCTAGGCCATCAAATCCTTAATATGTTTCGTAGGTATCTGTTTGTAAAAGTTTGTATATTGTACTTGATGACTTCGTTTACCAACCAGGTTTCGGATCCATATAGTAGAATAGTCTTTACGCAGGCATCGAATATGTGAAGTTTGGTCTTGGGGGAGATGTCGTTCGACTTCCATATATTTCGTAGATTGTAATGTGCAGTTTTGGCCTTATATATTCGCGAAGTTACGTCTCCGATAGTGCCGCCGTATATAGTTATGTTACTACCCAAGTAGCAAAAGTTGTCAATGTTTTGAATTGACGCGTTGTTCAGCAAAAAATTGGTGGTTGGTTAGATTTGGATTAAGTAATCATACATTTCGTCTTATCTGCATTGATTCGTAGGGCAAGCCGTTAAGGCCAAGCTATCTATCATATCATATCTAGCATATCGTCCTTGTTTGCTGCCATTAGAGCAAGGTCATCGGCATAGTCGAGATCCTCAAGCTGTTCGTTGATTCTCCACTGTATGCCTCTTCCACTTGATGTTGTCGAGATTATTTCATCTAGTGCTGTAACGAATAGGATAGGCGAAAGCAGGCAACCTTTTTTCACACCGCTTACTGTTTCGAAAGTTTCACTTATTCTTCCACAATGTGACACTCGCATTTTGGAATCGTCATATTGTGCCTTTATTTATTTTGTCTGGCATTCCTTGCTAACAGCAAGAACATGCCATATTTTGCTCCGATCGATGGCATCAAAACCCTTTTTCGAAATCGACAAAAGCGAGGTACAGTGTTGAGTTATATTCGTTACATTGTTCAATTATAAGACGTAGGCTATTAATTTGGTCTACGCACGAACGATTGAGACAGAAACCAGCTTGCTCATTTCGTAATTGTCCGTCTAGGGGTAGGAGGATGCGGTTTAGAATTACTTTATTGATACCCCTCCAATTTTCACATAGCTTAAGGTCCCCTTTCTGGGGAATTTGAATTATAAGACCCTCCTTCCAGTCTTGTGGTATGGCTTCTGTCTGCCATATTTTCCTAAATAGTGGGTGTAAGATTGTTACGGGAGTTGAGAGTCGGACTTAAATAATTCGATTGGCAGATTATCGATACCGGGGGCTTTGTTGTTAAGTTGATTGATAACGGTTGTAATTTCAGTGAGATCAGGTGGTTCGTCGTCGATAGAGCATGTATGGTTGGGGGCTGCGTTGGTGCGAACATGGTTTGTTTCAGTGTTATCATTGGTGTTGTTGGTATGGTTAAGAACTTCTTGGAAATCCTTTCCTTTCCTTTCTACAGACGTGAAGATTTTGCCAGATTTATCCTTAATTAATGTATTGGGGGCCAAATTCTTCTTAAATTTCCAATATTAGCAGCAGCTTCGGCTTCGGATGCTAGGCTATTAAAGTAGTTACGTTTATCATCTCTAGCTTGCCTATTTACTTTCTTTATTAAAGCTGTATGTTTGGTCTTCAGCTAATGCTTTCGTATAGTGTTTTCTTCGGTTAGAAGTAGCTGCTCGCTTCCCGTCGCTTCTCAACCAGAATCCGGCAAACAATGGAAAGCCATTCTTTATTTTCTCTATTGGCGTGGCCAAGTGTTTCTCTGGCGGTTTCATTAAATATTCTCTCTACTGTTCTCTATTCTTCGCTAAAATCTACGTTGGTATCAGTAATAATCTGTTACGAATTGAATCGGATTTGAGTTTTGGTATGTTGTATGGTTTTCGCTGGAGTTGTTGTGTCTTTGTTTGTTTAAGTTCAGCGACAACTAGGTAATGGTCTGTGGCTATATCGGCACTTCGGAACTCTCGGACGTCTTGAAGCGTTTTGAACCATTTCTTTGATATGCATATATGGTCGGTTTGACTAGTTATAGTTGCTCGCGTGTTTCTTGCTCTCCTCGTGAATTTATGATGTGGTTTATGGGGAAAGTATGAACCGCCTATGGCAAGATCGTACTTGGCGCAAAATTCTATGAACAAATCCCCATTTTCATTTCTGGCTCCCGGGCTGTGTTTTCCCATGATCTGTTCAAAGCCATCGTTATCGCTCCAGGCTCTGGCATTTATGTCGCCCATGAGGCTTAAAATATCATTTCGGTCAATGCTGGTTAGGGCTCGATGTAGGTCATCGTAAAAATGTTCCTTTATGATGAAGTCGGATTGTTCCGATGCTGGTGTTAAGACAAGCCATGATGATGCGGTCAAATATAGCGGACCAGCTTATTAGAGCGTTGCGTATTCTCATTACTCATAACAAAACTTAAAACAGAAAAATGCAATATCCTTTTTTTTTACTAAATTTTATACTTAATTTTTTTTTATTAGTCAGGAACCAGTACGAAGTAACTAATAAAATTTGGGGTCATAATAGTGAAGACAATTAGCAGCAACATATATTTTTAAAGAATTTTAGGAAAATCACTTTTTAAGATATTCTCTCCTAAACAAATGATCTTATGTTTAGGACATTTGACAGAAAAAAAAGAAAATTAATCAATTTTCGTTACATAACTGCTTAACCGATTAAAACAAATTTTGAATTACCCGAATATTCGACAACCCGATCTACATAGCATTTAGATATCAATTAATTTTTGTTTAATATTTTCATACTCACATGCTCTTTGCTTAACTTATTAAAAAGAAATTTCGATTCCCGGGAATAAGATATGGAACGATATATTTTCTTTTATGAATCGGCTTAGGGTATCACATGATCAGTTTTGACTGACTGTTATTTGTTGAATGGGGTTTTTTTCTTCTGTTGTCTTCTACTACTTCACTCACTTTTATTATTGGTGCCTTCAGATCTGTACCGAGCGTGTAATAAAACAAAAATTAATCTTTTCTTTTATTTACATACCACTACCACTTATATATGTATGTATATATCTTGTTTCAAGTGACATAAAATTGCTTTTGGCTACATAAAGTTTCTACAGCATCACTATGAATTAAAAAAAGAAACGCCAACCAACCAACCAACAATCAACCAACATCCATATTACCAACAACAGCATTTTTGTTATGGACCCGGCTATTTGATCGACGACCATATGTTTCTTAAAGTGGAGAAAGTTCTTTTTTTTACTACTATTTATTTTCATTGTTAATGTACTACGAGTACGCTCAAAAAATAGATACAGACAACGAAACAAATAAACAAACACCAACAATATGTTTTTGTTGATCTTATTAGATTTATATTTAACTTTCGTTTAGACTTTTTAATAGGGTGATATTTAGATTTCTATTAGAAAGGAAAAAAAATTTAAACCTCATTTATTTATGTTGTCAGCATAATTAAATATTAATAAGTAGTTTTAGAACTCACACTTTTAAAATATTTCAAATAAACGTTTGTGTATGTATGAGTTGAGTTAGCTGGGTCAGTTCTTTTTTAACCATATGGGAAAAACAAGTTAGAAAATTATAGTATGTCTAGACCGACTATACGATACCCTATACCATGCATTTCGAGAGAAGGTTTTAGTTACAATTTTGCTGAGGTAATAAATGGATATAGAAAATAAGCATAAACCAAAAATTTTAGTGGTATCAATAAATTAATAGGTAGGGTGATTTCTTGTGACCGATGATTTGTTAAACAGTTTTCTCCAATTTTGACCAAACGTATCTTATTTGAAAGTTATTTCTTCTTAGCTGCCCACCAGACTTACAGATTTTAAAATTTAAAAATTTTTTTTGGAACTAAATGCATTTAAAGTTGCTACTAACACATACATAAAATTATGCAATGCTATGTTTATTAAATTTGTTAATGTTTTCGCAAAAATATTGAGTTTTTTTTCTTCATTCACAATAATAATTGTGTTGAATTGAGAAATAATTTTGGACATAAACTATTCACAATAATAATTGTGTTGAATTGAAAAATAATTTTGAAAATAAACCAGTAACGAAATCGATATTTAAAAAGTGTTGAATTGTGAATCTTATAAAATAACTTATTAAATGAAAAACTAAAATTTCATGGAATTTGCACTCGAATTTCGAAGGCGGGGATCTGCTAGTAGTTATTAATTTGTGACTTACAGATATGAAAGAATATGGGGATTAGCTCAAAAAATGGACTGATCATGACCATATATAATAAAGTCACTTAATTTTCTTAAAAACATTTTTAAAATATATATTATAAAGATTTAAGTGAAGATCGGGAATCAACTATGACTAAAAATGGCTATACAGAGTTTATTTTTAGACCACTGATTAGTGGGTATATTGCCTACATATACACCAAATTTTATCGATATATAAAGGGTCCGCCAAATAACTTTTTCTTTTTTGAAAATGCTATAAAAAAAAAACTACTGAATATTATCTCAAATTTCTTTTTTTATTTGAAAGTACAATCCTTCCGGTTAATAATGGAAAATAATTTCATTCAAGTCAATTGTCTCTGGCTTGTTGGCGTAACACTTATCTTTGAGGGCACCCCACAAATAATAGTCCAACGGTGTCAAATCGCAGCTCCGACATCAGCTCTGCGGCTGATAATGCGATCTTCAAAAACAGGGCGCAAAACATCGAGTGTAGCTTCGGCTGTGTGGCACGTAGCGCCGTCCTGTTGAAACCAAATGTTGCCAATATCCTCCTCTTCAATTTTTGTGAACAAAAATTCGTTCAACATGGCCCGATAACGATCGCCATTGACTCTAATGGCCACTCCTTGCTCATTTTCGAAGAAAAATGGCCCAATTATGCCTCTGGACCAAAATCCGCACCAAACAGTGACTCGTTTTGGGTGTATCGGCTTTTCAATGTATGCGTGCGGGTTTTCTGTGCCCCAAATGCGACAAATTTGCTTGTATACATACCCGCCAAGATCAAAATGAGCTTCATCTGAAAAGATGATTTTTTTTTTGGCAAAATCGGCATCTTCTGTAAGTCGATCGCATGCCCACTTAGCGAAGCGAAAACGCATTGGATGGTCAGTTGGCTTCAACTCCTGAACCAATTGGACTTTGTATGGCGTCATACCAAGGTCTCAATGATGCCTCCGAAATGTTCAATTCTTGCGAACGACGGTGAATTGGTGTTGTTGGCGCTTCACGCACTCTTTCTGCCACAGCAGCAATATTCTCGGGTGTACGCACTGTTTTTGGCTTTTCACGCTTTGGTTTATCGCTTTTTTGACGAACATACGGAGCTGACGGTGCTTCTCTTCTTCCAAAATCCGTACGCAATTTTCGCACACATTCTGCAACATTACCATGATTTTCAAAGTAATGTCGCAATATTTCCCAGCGTTGTTCAAGCGTATACACAACCATATTCGTTCAGCGGAAGTATAAAACTAATTATCTGTCAAATCAGACATGAGCTAAGTGTTACCATTCACGAAATAAGTACTTGTTGAAAAAAAAAAAACGTTAGATGGCGGACCCTTTATATATATACAGATATTATAATCTGAACCTAACGACAATTTTAGTCTGTCTGATAAGGATTATTTGTATGGAGGTACATAAAAGCTTATATGTGACCTTCTCCGAGAAAAGGGACCTAGCGTATGAAAATTAAGTTTTGAGAAAAAAAAAACGCATTTAAAGTTTCTACACCCTTTTTGGTACCAGAATCCGCCGTTTTTGACACAACCCGTTTTTTGACACACTAGGTCCCTTTTCTCGGTGAAGGTCACATATACTAAATTTAATCAAAATATTTTCATATTTGCGACCTGCAGTTTGTTTTCACGCTTTACATGGACACACAGACAGACAGACAGCTGACAGATGGATGGAGTTGTTTAATAGGTGCCTAGAGAACGGAATATTCCCGGAACCCTGGAAGAAACAGAAGCTTGTCCTGATCCCGAAACTGGACAAGCGTCTTGGAGAACCATCGTCCTACCGACCGATCTGCCTATTGAGTACCATCGGGAAGGTACTGGAGAGAGTCATATGCAATTGTGGAAAGTGCTCGGGCATTATGCGCAAGACAATATGGAT
Source organism: Cordilura impudica (assembly GCA_963682025.1). Taxonomy (NCBI): domain Eukaryota; kingdom Metazoa; phylum Arthropoda; class Insecta; order Diptera; family Scathophagidae; genus Cordilura; species Cordilura impudica. The sequence goes on from OY821517.1 coordinate 45,812,466, forward strand.
TTCGGAAAGCCTGATCAACAATAGATGATATTGACAGGATGAGACAAATAGCGAAAATGGCCATAGAGGGGAAAGGAGTGGCCAGGAAATATTGTGCGGTGATTACATTGGATATAAAGAACGTATTTAATAGCGCGGGATGGAATCATATTAAACAAATCCCTTAATTTATTAATGAAATAAAAGTAAAATTATTTGTTCGTCAAACAAATAATTTTGTGTCTTCCTGATGTTGTATGGACGGGTGTGTGTGTGTGTGTGTTATTTGGCGTGGTTAGTAAGTTAAAGTTCACTTTACTTACGTTTGAGGGTTGTTCCTTGCTGCAATAAAAGACGGGTGGGTTTTCGGCAACGTTACAAAAAACATATATTTTTTATTGCTGCATTCTTTTGGGGTAAAACGCTGTTGCTGCTGCTGTCACTTAAGTCTTTTTTTTTTGACTGACCGGAAAGGGCGGTTGAAAGATGCCAAAAAATGTCGTCCTGTCAACCGTCCTTTGTCGTCCATTCACCACAGGTGACAGCAGCAGCCCAGGGGGTCACAATATTTTAAAGGAGGGGGTCGATGTCGAAGTTGTCGAAGTCTTCGTCGAGACCATCTTCTGATTCCTCGTCGGAGACTTCGACATATATAATGATTTCACTACGGAAGCATAATGTACCGAAATACCTTATGAGGATCATAGTTGATTACTTCTCACACAGGACCCTTTGGTATGGGAATGGTCTTATACGCGACCTCGCCAGGGGTCCCATAGGGCTCAATACTGGAGTCGTTACTGTGGTATGTCATGGAAAACCATGTTCTTGAACTTCAGATTCCATAGGAGGCCGACATCATAGGATTCGCAGACGATATAACCGCCGTAGTCAGTGCGCGCTTCCTGGACGAAGTGCAACTGTATGCGAACGATACCATCCGTTTAGTAAGGACCTGACTCGGAACGGTTGGACTAGAACTTGCCGAGCACTAAACGGAGGCAGTTTTGATTAGCAGACGCAGGAAGAGAGAAATCTTGAGACTAAAAGTGGGTAATGTTGAAATCGCATCCTCACAGGCAATAACATACCTGGAACTCAAGATAGGTGATCGGCTGTGCTTTGAGGCACATATGGAATATGCATGCCAGAAGGCGGAAGCAGTTGGCAACGCACTTGCGAGGATAATGCCGAATACTTGTGGATCTCGTCAGAGCCGAAGAATCCCTGTCGCAGGGGTAGTGAACTCCATACTGCTGTATGAAGCACCAATCTGGACGATGACTATTAGAAGCTCGTCAAGGCGAAACGTACTCTCGTTATACAGACGAAACTGTCTGAGAGTCTGCGGTGACTGCAGGACCATATCACTGGAGGCAATAGGTGTGCTTGCCGGAATGATACCGATCGAACTAGCAGCAGAGGATGCTCAGAGGATCTATGTCGCGAGGAAAGGAAACCCTTAGGGGAACAATAAAGAAAGGCGGCACACGGAAAGGATGGAGACCATAAACCAATGACAAAGAAGGTGGAAGAACACACCCAAAGGCAGGTGGACCCACAGGTTGATACCGAGCGTTTAAAAGTGGTGAGGTATATTATGACCTGACGCAGTTCTTAACCGGCCACGGAAGTTTTAGGAGCTACCCTTTTATACGCTGACATGACGATTCACCACTGTGCCCAAGACGGCCAGAACTATGGGAAGATGCGGAACATGTTTTCTTCGAATGTCCCAGATTTGAAGAATACGGACGCATCGTGAACGTGAAATTGGTCAGAATATAGAGCCCGAGCACATAGTAGATCCGATGCTGAAATCTGAGGAGAATTGGAATTCGGTCTGCAACTTTGTTACCACCGTAAATAAAAAACTACGCATATAATAGGGCACGCGTAAGTTGATAAGAGCATCCACAGCTCAGAACGATGAAGTAGCCTAAGGCGCTAACCAGCCCCGCGAAGTAATAGCTAACGACAGTCCCGCGGAGAGAGTGGTCGAAGATTGGGGATTCGGTTTTTAGTGAGTAGGCGGCCCACTCGGGTTGAATCTCACATTATGAATGACAGCATTCATATATTTGGAAGATTTTTTCAACCCCCAGCAACCAAAGAAAAAAAAACAGATGGATTGACGGAGTCGAGTCCAGGTTATTGATTACTTGATAAGTTGTTTCATTAATTACTTTCGCTGGGCAGTAGTGTGTGATTGGTGCCATTAGGTAATCCTCAGATAATTCGCCTAGCTCGAATGGCATATTCTTGACTATGTGCATAAATATGGAGGCAGGCCTTCAAAACATTTTGCCTTTCAAAGGTTCCTAGTGGAAATTTTAATATTGCAGACGCTTCTATCATAAAAGAAATACTGTAACTTTAGAACCATTCTTCTTCTTCGTAATCCGAGCTAATATATACCAGAGCTGCTTAATTGAGTTTATTTAATGCTTAAGCATAGATAGAGTTTGAAAGACTGAATTTCGAATGAATATTTAAAGAAATCATATGAAATAAAAGTATTTAATGAATTTATTTAATCAAATATTTAACAGATTAGAGTCAGATTAAATTCATAAAACGTTATATTTTAAGATTTTTCTTTTCGACTAAACTTAATTCACTCTTGAGTGGACGAAAGATAAGCTTATTTTTCACCAGACTTCAACTCTCGACTTAATTTTAGTTGCTGAGAGGTTAAATCCCAGAAAAACCTACCTTTGCACTGGAGCACCTAAAACTCTTAAGCCTGAACTTAGCTACGAAACTGTATGAATTTTAAAGATTTCAGTTAACTAACCACTTAATTTTTTGAATAAAATATGCTCAAGTTTCTTCTTAATCCAGAATAATTCTTTTTCAATTATTGATTGAAATTATTTCTTTAAATGCCTGATAGCAAATTATAAAGAAATTTATAATTTTTTCTATAGACCAATTCATAATTCATTTTATAATTCAAGGTAATGTCAAGATCATTTAATTGAAGTGACAAATAAATACTGACGATGTAGCGAGTATGTTTCAATAGTTGGTAAACACAACGAAATTGTAACTACTTGGCTACACTAACTTTTGTATACCCTACAAGCAGCTGGATTGTCTTTCCTTAAATAAGAATGGTCATAAAATAAGTTGTTTAACGTTTGATGAAAGTTTAGGTTTATCAATCGCAATGAAAAACAAAAATGTACAAACGAGACGAGGGGACCAATTTTATTATACTCATACTATTGAATAGAACACGTAGAACACAAAGTATTGTACATAATATCCAGTTGTTATAAATAAACCAATATGGCGTAGGGTATAAACACAAATTGAAACTTATTAAATTAGTTGACATAACAACAATAACTACAATTGGGTGAAACAGTGACGATGATACGAGTAGTTTAAAAATAAAAAATCCAATTCAATTAGATTGACCGAAATGACCACAAGCACGAGAGGGTTTATCATCGTTAGTATGAGTTTGTACTCATAGTAAATACGAGTAAATTGAATATTGAATATTTAATATGTAGTAAGAAATATTGTAATCTAAAATAAATAAAAAAAAAAAAACAGTATATAGATTTTAAAAAAATGCAATCATATATTCTGAATTTCTCTGCTACGGTACTTAATAAATATATGTACATATAATAAAAAAATTGTGTTTGTCATTCCACTTGTAACTTATCGCATTGTGAATTTGAAACTAAACCATAAACAATCACATCCACAATATGTTAGAGTTGATGGCGAGAACACTTGGAGGTCAAAAAGACCCATTGTGACACCCTCTGTGTCCCAGGATCATTGATGTTTTTACAACCATTGGCTTGATTTCACGAATTTTCAAATATCGCTATTATCACTTCCACAATAAGTTGGCGATGTTGGTTTTTTTATTCAAAATGTTTTTTTGTTTTAATTTTTGCCTCAAAAATATAATAAATAATAACGCTTTCAGACCTAGCTAAACCGACTGTGAGATCTAGTTTAAGATGCTTCAAATATAAACAAATACATTTTTTTCTGCGTTTTTTTCTCAAAACTTAATTTTCACACACTAGGTCCCTTTTCTCGGAGAAGGTCACATATAATTCCACATTAATTAGTTATTTCTGTTGAGTTCGAATTTTACGTTCCTTTTACAAAATAAAAGTTACAAAATTTCGGATTTTTAGAGGATTTGATAAAATTAAAAATCAAATATCACATTTGTGCTATTTAGGCACAACATCACGTTTCTTTCTATCCTCACTAGGGTGACAATGGTTTGTATGTAAAAAAATTTTTGTTCGAATTTAAAAGTTTTTTCAACGGAATATTGTGCTAATAGGTCCAAGAGTTTTGTGCCGAAAATTTGAGCCAAATCGGACAACGTTTTCTGGAAGCGCATCCAGGTCAAAGGTCAGGTATTTGCATATTTCACAGCTAGTATGAAATATAGTTGAGAAACTCATATATTTTCTACTTTATTTTACAAAAACATCTGGATTCTGTAGACTTTTAATAAAGAGGACACTCAAATGGTTTTTTTGGGAACTAACTCTCAAATTTCCCTTGCGTCAAAGTGATCCACAAACTATTTTATTTCAAAAATGTTTAATATATGTATGCCATTATTGGCAATGTATATAAATCAATCTACTACTTTTTCTAATTTTAAAAACAAAAATTATGATCGGTGATTTGGTAGGTTTTTTTTCTTTTAAAATCTACAGATCAAAATCTTTTTGCAGAGAATATAGATTAGCATGTTTTGAATACAGCTGCCTATATTTTTATACCACCTGTAAAATATTAAACCATGTCAAGAGAAAAAAAAATTAAAAAAGTTATAATATATGATAGTTACTTTCATTAAATGTTGTTTCTGTCCCTCATCTTTTGTTATTTTGTCATGGTATTCTTGAATTAACTGAATGCCTCTTTCAGCACAATCATTAACAACAGCCAAGTTTTGAATAATTTGTTTCGCTCTTAGGTACTCTCCTGTAACACTCCAAGAACGTGGATCGTTGCTGAAAAACTCTATTGAAATTCCAAATCTCTTGAAAACTTTTTTGGTATTATTTGAAAACAAATCTTGTAAAATATCAGAGTTGTCTCTGAAAATAAAACTTTTAAAGTTTTCCTTCTTTATTATTAGCTTCTTTGCTATCTCTTCATCCTCATTTTCAGATATATCTACAGACATCTTCGCTACTAGCTTGCTTTTTGTTATGTTGTCTATCCTTTCGTCAAACAAAGAAAAGCCCACACATTCTTCGCTTAAGTAATACAGATGATTTAATACCTTTGAAATGGCTTTGGCCGCAATATTTTGATTGACTCTTTTGTAGTTTTCCAATTTTCTCAAAAACATAATATCATTTAAAGCAGCTTTATCCGCTTTATTTGAATCAAACCAAAAATTTGAATAACAACTTACAATGAAACCTGTTACTTCTATCAAAGCACTGATTTCAAAATCTGTCACTTCAGGAAATTGATTGCGAAATATCACTATCTTTAAAGAGTATATAGCCTTGGCTATCCATCTTGCGTAGTGCAGTGCACCGGGTTTTCTGAATTTTATTCCTGAAGGAGGATTGCCACCAAGGAATATAATTACTAACTCCAAAAATTCTTTATAATCATTTCTCGGGAATGAATCGTTCATTTTTCCTAAAGCAAAATCTAAAAGTTCACCAACATTATCGCCTATAATTTCCATAATTCGTGGATGAGCTATTCCTGGCACAAAACTATCTGTATTTATTTCTGGCCAATGTTTTTTGAATTTTTTAAAAATCGTTATGTCCGGTCCAGACGACACTCCAACATTGGCCTCCGTAAAAACTGCTGCCAAAACAATTTCGAAAATATGGTGTCTGCAGCCTAGAAATAGAATTTCTCTTCCAATTGATCTCTCCAAAAGCACACATGCACCTTTCAATCTACCAGTGTTGGATGATGTTGTATCAAAAACAAACGCTTCCGTTCGTTCCAAAATATGTTTGTCTTCTAATGCATCATAAACTGCAGAAGAATTTTCCGCTCCAGTCCCAGAGGGAATATCAGGCATATCTATAATTTGCTCTAGGCCTGGAGCCATAGCAATTATAGCCAAACGGTCTTCTGATTTTCCTGTTATTGTCGATAACAGTTTAGTGTCCCAATGGATGGTCAAAGGTTGATCACTTGCAGTAAACTTTTCTATAATTTTTTCACTTTGCGTTAATCTTAATTGCGCTCTTTCCCGATTTATGGAGGTTCGATTTAAAATATAATCGGATGTGTTAAGTCCGACGGCGTCAATAACTGCAACCAATAAGTGTACAGCATCTCTCTGACTTATTTTTAACTTGTCGAAAACTGCAGCTAGTCTTGACGTTAAGACACTTTGCTTTTTCGTACAAGAAGTACTGCGAAAACGTTTTGCCTCAATCGAACATTCAGAATATTCTTCCTCTGATGTTGCAGCATCTTCAGACGCGGAAAATTCAATCATATTGCAGGCTGAAATAAATTTTGTCACAGTTCAGTACTTCCAACAAAAATTTAAAACAACGTTATTTAACATTTAATTAAATTTTTACCTGATGAAGTTGATGGTAATTCGTCACTTAATTTTTTACGCAACTCTTCTTGTTTTTTGCGATTTCGTTTTCTTTCCTCTTTTTTTTTAGATTACAGTCGACTCCCAACATACAACCTTCGCGACCTTTCATTCTTTGTTTAATTAAAAATTGCTTGTCTTCTTCTAAATCTATTAGTTCCAGTGCATCGGTACGAGCAATATCGAAGAGATCGCCTAAATTATCGCTCCACAGTTTTCTTCTGTTTTTATGAATGTCGGACACTCTAGATATATTTTTTTTTAAATCTTTCCATTCCTCATACAGACGCAACATTTTTTTTGTACACCAGTGCAAATCGTGAACAGGGATACGGGCCTTTTCCCAAAAAATTATACACTCTCTTACCACAAGATGAGCACTATCTTTTGCAGTTAATTTCGTTGTCCTCATATTATGAAAAAAAACTTTGAGGCAGTCCCCCTTCGAGGGAAGTTTAGAACCAACTATTTGGTGTTTTGAATAGCCTATTAAAAATATTTCTTCCCTTAACGAGGGCATTGTTATGTATTTTTACAAAATTCACAAAAAATCTCTAACCAAAAGCACTTTACACAAGTAATTCAGACAACTGAATGCAATTTATATAATTTTTGGGGAAATACATAATTCAGTCGTATTTTAAAAATCTAGTAGGCCTTGAAATTTATCATTAGAATCCGTTAAAAATAATGGTTGTTGTCTAGGAAATTAGCAATTTTAAAATTTTTGCCATGTAGAAGGTGTGATTTAATACAAACAAACAAATGTGTTTTTGTAGTTAACGTTTTTGAATAAAAGCATCTATTAATTTCCTGACATAAAGGAAAGGTTAATTACCAAAAAAGTTCTTTTTACTATTTTTTTCACGAAAATATATAAATCCACATTTTTTCATTAAATATTGAAAAAAAATAAACGAGTTCAAAAAATTTATTTCGTATATATTGTAAAATATGAAAATACCTGACCTTTGACCTGGATGCGCGTCCAGAAAACGTTGTCCGATTTGGCTCAAATTTTCGTCACAAAATTTTTGGACCTATTGGCACAATATTCCGTTGAAAAAGCTTTAAAATTCGCGAAAAAAATTTTGGCTGTCACCCTAATCCTCACGATTGTGTGATCTTATTTGTCTCTTCAGTAAAACACTAGGATTTGTCAAAAAACGATGACCCTGAATTTGAAGTGGCGATTTGAGACCAGTCTGATAATGACTTTAGTGATGAAGACGAATTGGTGAATGAATTCTGGATCCCCTCAATCATAATTCCCGAAAACGAAAGTGACGAAAATTCGAGCGACGATCAAACTACTTTGGCAATGAAACCGATCTCTTAGCAAGTGCAACGGATTAACACTCCAACTTCAGTCCCAGTTTACTAAATACCCAAGTCAACACTAGTTTTGGTGCCAAGGAACTGTATATATTTTTTAAACTAGAACATCATACTGATTACAAAAATAACAAAAAGTTGTAACTCTTACGTGTAGTTTTCTAGTATTTTGCTTTTGTGCATATATATAAAAAAAGTGATTTTTTGCATTATTATTTACATAAAAACTTTCTTTTTCGTGACTTTCGTGAATGATGTGCAGTGGGAAGGTCTCGTTGCATTCCCCAACAGTAGTCAGCCATCATATGCCGATCCCATCGGCCTTGCTACCTCTCTTCCATAGTTTTCAGACCCTGATAAAACCGCTCCCTTTGCTCATCGCTACAAGATCCAAGATTATCTGGGAATCGGTCGAGATGACTATGAAAGTAGTGCAATTTGATAGACATGTTGCATCCCAAGTTTCTAAAGTTATCTAGCATGTGGTTAACTTGTAATTTCCAAGAAAGTTTTTAATAACTTCAACAAAAGAAGTCCAAGCAGGCCGTTCCAAATCATTCATTGAATTTAGGAAACTGGAATCTTTAATTAATTTTCTTATTTGTGAACCATCAAAAACTCCCGCTTTTATCTTCTCTAAGCTTAGTCCTGGAAATTTTGTCGTTATATAAGAGAAACACTGGCCATTTTTATCCAGGGCTCTGACAAACTGCTTCATAAGACCTAGTTTAATGTGCAAGGGAGGCAATATAATTTTTTCTTTTGGAACTAAAGGTGGATTTATGATGTTATGATTTCCAACCTCCAACGCCTCACGTACTGGCCAATTTAGTTTTTCCCAGTGTAGGTGGTTGGCCCGGCTGTCCCACAGACAATAAAAACATGGATATTTGGTGAATCCACTTTGCTGTCCTAATAAGAAATTAGTCATCTTAAGATCAACACAAATAATCCATTGGTGATCGCTATATTTGATTTTGTCTAGCACAAGTGCGATATTTAGGTATATTTCTTTTAATCTTGTAGAATGGGCAATTGGAAGTGAACCATATGTATTGCCATTGTGTAAAAGTACACACTTCAGGCTTCGTTTGCAGCTATCTATAAAGAGGCGCCATTCATTTGGCCGGTATTCGGAAAGACCCATTGCCAGAATAAGGCCTTGCACACAGAACAAAATACAATATCGTCTTCCGAATGAAAAAATTGTAGTAAATCTTGCTCTCTTTTGCGATAGTATGTCACTTTTGTATGTGATGCCAACAAGTTTCTTTCTTTTAGTCTAGAAGCCAATACCTCTGCAGATTCTTTAGGTAATTCAAGATCTCTTACCATATCATTTAATTCTTCTTGTTTCAATAATTTGGGGTTTGTAGACGGTATTTCTTCAAAATCACTATCGCTACTCATTTCGACAAGGATTTCTTCAAACAAGGGATCATTTTTAGAGCATAATTTTGGAACAGGTACTTCCTGGGAATGTGGTAGAGGTCCTCTGGCTGATTCTACGACTGGATAAATCATTTTTTTCAGATTAATTCCACGTAATTTAATACAGCAAAAGTAGCAGTCATCTAAGTGATTTTTTTGTTCTTTCCACTGCATAGGTACTCCGAATTTCATACGACGTCTGTGACCATTCATACACTGTCTTAATTATTCACAGCACATTTTGCAAACCATTTGAGGGATTCACGGCTTATTTTTATCCTCAATTTGCAAATTAAAATAAAAAAATAAGCACTTTTTATAAAATCCGTTATAGGTTTTCTAAACTTTTTAACTTTTTAACCACAAATGTAACAAAACACGTTTGGATCATTGAGACAACTTCTTCGCGACGACGACATGTTATCAAAATGAACTTATTAAACAAAATTACCGATAGAAGAAAATTTTTTCACATTTTTTGTATTACCAGTGTCGGCATGTTACAGAACTACTAACGGTTTCTCGGCACCATTTAACTTTTTTTAATTTGTTGACTTGTGATATAAGTCACAAGCCATGTTAAATTTACCATTTCCTCACCATCAACTTCCCATTAGATCTGGTTGCAAAAATTTAATTAACGTTCATACACCGTTGCAATATTTTAAACAATATTTTTGGGAATCACACTATGAGGATGTAGTTAACTATACAAAAATATATGCACTGGAAAATTATGGACAGGAATTGCGTTATGGAGTAGCAGATATAAAAAGATTTTATGGATGCGCGAGTTAATGGAGTGTCTTGATTTCCTGCAGTAATAATGTATTGGTCAAATGAGCAATCTTAGACTTCTCTGTACCAGATCCTTCAAATAAATTATGGAGAGTACAATCGGTGATCAATATGATAAGAAATCGATATAATACTTTTACGGGAAGATGCCCGCTGGTTTAAAAAATCTGGTGTATGCTACGTCTAATGGTGTCATATTTGACTTTTGAACAAAGTTCAGAAAAAAACACACACTGAATAAAAAACTCGTACATATATGTAAACAAACATAATTTAGACCAACACACACATATTTTTAGCTTCATATCAATTATGTGCGTTTCTAAATTTTCTACGGTGCCCAACACAATCATGACTGTGTTCGTTTTAATATTTAGTTATTTACACGAACATTTTTGTATCACGTATTTTTTGTTTCGATCACACATAAACCGCACATATTGGAGTGTTGCTTTATTTGAAGTTCGTGTTCTGGTACGTGTACTGAAAAAAAAAAAACAGAACATGTACAATAAACAGGTTCGAGTTCAGTTATATTTTAAGTCGTGTTCAGGCTCGTGTACTAAGAAAAAACAGAACATGTACAATAAACAGGTTCGAGTTCAGTTATATTTTAAGTCGTGTTCTGGCTCGTGTACTAAGAAAAAACAGAACATGTACAATAAACAGGTTCGAGTTCAGTTATATTTTAAGTCGTGTTCTGGCTCGTGTACTAAGAAAAAATAGAACATGTACAATAAACAGGTTCGAGTTCAGTTATATTTCAAATTCGTGTTCTGGTTCTTGTACTACAAAAATTGAAACATCAATTCGCGATCTGATACACCCCGATAAAAACGACAACAATTGTTTCAACCAAATTTATTAAAATTTTATTGACCCTTTTTTATGACTTACGTTGCAAATTGTTTACAATTGTCAAATATTTTATATATTTTTTAAAAATTTATTGTGATTTACGTTGAAATTATTTACAATTGTTTTTATTGACTGGTTTTTATTTTAATAAAAGATGGTAATAAAATACTTAAGACACAAAAACTATTTAGCATCATAAAAGTTACACTTGTTGGTTGTTAAGTTTTTTTGCATTACCCACCCCTATTTTCGCAACCAATTAGTGTCATAGACGAAAAACCCAATTTTGCGGCATAAAAGACACACTTGTTGCACACTGCACTTAAATCTTTCTTGCAGGTTTCAATCAGACGTGTAAATTTTTTCGTTTCGCTATTAAAAGTTGCGAATTTTTTATAGCAAAACTTATTTCTGTTATTGCTTTCAAATTGTTTTAATTTTCACAAAATATTTGCAATTTACACAATAACACAGTACACTTATAGATCACGATCTAATGAAAACTGAACCACTTTTAATGAATAAATGACGCACGCACTCGCTATTTATTGCAAAATCAATTGCGTGAAATTGTAACGTAAGTCAAAAAAAAAAGGGACAATAAAAGATGAAAATATTTTTTTTGGGTTTTTTTATTGACACTCATTGTGTTTTTATGCAAAAAATCCCAAAAAATCATTGAGAAAAGGATTGTGCATTGACACTAATTGGTTCGCAAATTAAGGGTGGGTGATTGTGTTTTTTATGATGCAAAATTTGTTTGTGTCTAAAGTTATTTGTTACAAAAAAAAAAAAAAAAAATGTTTGCAAAAGATCCTAACAACCAACAAGTGTGTCTTTTATGCCGCAAAATTGGGTTTTTCGTCTATGACACTAATTGGTTGCGAAAATAGGGGTGGGTAATGCAAAAAAACCTAACAACCAACAAGTGTAACTTTTATGATGCTAAATAGTTTTTGTGTCTTAAGTATTTTATTACCATATTTTATTAAAATAAAAACCAGTCAGTAAAAACAATTGTAAATAATTTCAACGTAAATCACAAAAAAATGGCCACTAAAATTTTAAAATATTTGACAATTGTAAACAATTTGCAACGTAAGTCATAAAAAAAGGTCAATAAAATTTTAATAAATTTGGTTGAAACAATTGTTGTCGTTTTTATCGGGGTGTATCAGATCGCGAATTGATGTTTCAATTTTTCGTAGTACAAGAACCAGAACACGAATTTAAAATATAACTGAACTCGAACCTGTTTATTGTACATGTTCTATTTTTTCTTAGTACACGAGCCAGAACACGACTTAAAATATAACTGAATTCGAACCTGTTTATTGTACATGTTCTATTTTTTTCTTAGTACACGAGCCTGAAAACGACTTAAAATATAACTGAACTCGAACCTGTTTATTGTACATGTTCTGTTTTTTCTTAGTACACGAGCCACAACACGACTTAAAATAGAACTGAACTCGAACCTGTTTTTTGTACATGTTCTTTTATTTTTCAGTACACGTACCAGAACACGAACTTCAAATAAAGCAACACTCCAATATGTGTGGTTTATGTGTGATCGAAACAAAAAGTACGTGATACAAAAATGTTCGGGTAAATAACGAAATATTAAAACGAACACAGTCATGATTGTGTTGGGCACCGTAGAAAATTTAGAAACGCACATAATTGATATGAAAATAAAGATATGTGTTGGCTGCTTTTGAACAGAACATTGTGTGTTTCATGTGTGTATTTTCTGAACCTTGCTTTTGAAGTCTTTCAAGGAACTGGGACATTTGTAGATTGTGGCTTAGGTCATGCGCCGTCTATTGTGCTACGACTCACTAAAAACCTAGCGAGCGGCAACCATTTAAACTTTGACTGATTTTTTACTACAATTGCCATGTTGGGAACATTGTACCAAATGGGATTCATGGTACGTGCACGATTATGGCAAACCGATTAGGAATAGTGGCGACATATATCAATTAATGAATGGTGTTAATGTTGCGGTTGTGAAATGAAGAGGGACTAAAGGTGTCTTTATTGCTTCAAGCATGTGCGGCAAAGATACCATGGGTGAAGTCGATAGATGGAGCAGAAACCTCAAGCGCCGTGCCCTGTCCAAATACCTGCTGTGACTCCACATTACAACGCTTTCAAGGGTAGCGTTGATGTATGGTGTTGATATCGCTATTTATTCAATTCAATTCAATTCAATTCAATTCAATTCAATTCAATTCAATTCAATTCAATACAATTCAATTCAATTTAATTCAATTCAATTCAATTCAATTCAATTCAATTCAATTCAATTCAATTCAATTCAATTCAATTCAATTCAATTCAATTCAACTCAACTCAATTCAATTCAATTCAATTCAATTCAATTCAATTCAATTCAATTCAATTTAATTCAATTCAATTCAATTCAATTCAATTCAATTCAATTCAATTCAATTCAATTCAATTCAATTCAATTCAATTCAATTCAATTCAATTCAATTCAATTCAATTCAATTCAATTCAATTCAATTCAATTCAATTCAATTCAATTCAATTCAATTCAATTCAATTCAATTCAATTCAATTCAATTCAATTCAATTCAATTCAATTCAATTGAATTCAATTCAATTCAATTCAATTCAATTCAATTCAATTCAATTCAATTCAATTCAATTCAATTCAATTCAATTCAATTCAATTCAATTCAATTCAATTCAATTCAATTCAATTCAATTCAATTCAATTCAATTCAATTCAATTCAATTCAATTCAATTCAATTCAATTCAATTCAATTCAATTCAATTCAATTCAATTCAATTCAATTCAATTCAATTCAATTCAATTCAATTCAATTCAATTCAATTCAATTCAATTCAATTCAATTCAATTCAATTCAATTCAATTCAATTCAATTCAATTCAATTCAATTCAATTCAATTCAATTCAATTCAATTCAATTCAATTCAATTCAATTCAATTCAATTCAATTCAATTCAATTCAATTCAATTCAATTCAATTCAATTCAATTCAATTCAATTCAATTCAATTCAATTCAATTCAATTCAATTCAATTCAATTCAATTCAATTCAATTCAATTCAATTCAATTCAATTCAATTCAATTCAATTCAATTCAATTCAATTCAATTCAATTCAATTCAATTCAATTCAATTCAATTCAATTCAATTCAATTCAATTCAATTCAATTCAATTCAATTCAATTCAATTCAATTCAATTCAATTCAATTCAATTCAATTCAATTCAATTCAATTCAATTCAATTCAATTCAATTCAATTCAATTCAATTCAATTCAATTCAATTCAATTCAGTTCAATTCAATTCAATTCAATTCAATTCAATTCAATTCAATTCAGTTCAATTCAATTCAATTCAATTCAATTCAATTCAATTCAGTTCAATTCAATTCAATTCAATTCAATTCAATTCAGTTCAATTCAATTCAATTCAGTTCAATTCAATTCAATTCAATTCAATTCAATTCAATTGAATGCAATTCAATTCAATTCAATTCAATTCAATGCAATTCAATTCAGTTCAGTTCAATTCAATTCAATTAAATTCAATTCAATTCAATTCAATTCAATTCAATTCAATTCAATTCAATTCAATTCAATTCAATTCAATTCAATTCAATTCAATTCAGTTCAGTTCAATTCAATTCAATTCAATGCAATTCAATTTAATTCAATTCAATTCAATTCAATTCATTTCATTTTTGAGGTGTTATAAGTACCATTTAGGGAGATTTTCACAGGTAAATGGTCCGAGCTAAGATCATTTATCACTTCAACAGGAGAAAATAAAGGGTCCGCCAAATAATTTTTTTTTTTTTGAAAATGCTATAAAAAAAAACTACTGAATATTATCTCAAATTTCTTTTTTTATTTGAAAGTACAATCCTTCCGGTTAATAATGGAAAATAATTTCATTCAAATGACTGCCTCGGCTGGCCATGCAGTAGCCTACACGATCGGTCCAATTTTAAAGCACATTATCGATTGTGTGCAGCTACATTATTTCACCAATGGCTTCACGAATATTGTCCTTTAAAGCGTCAATTGTCTCTGGCTTGTTGGCGTAACACTTATCTTTGAGGGCACCCCACAAATAATAGTCCAACGGTGTCAAATCGCAGCTCCGAGGTGGCCAAACGACATCAGCTCTGCGGCTGATAATGCGATCTTCAAAAACAGGGCGAAAAACATCGAGTGTAGCTTCGGCTGTGTGGCACGTAGCGCCGTCCTGTTGAAACCAAATGTTGCCAATATCCTCCTCTTCAATTTTTGTGAACAAAAATTCGTTCAACATGGCCCGATAACGATCGCCATTGACTGCAACGGCCACTCCTTGCTCATTTTCGAAGAAAAATGGCCCAATTGTGCCTCTTGATCAAAATCCGCACCAAACAGTGACTCGTTTTGGGTGTATCGGCTTTTCAATGTATGCGTGCGGGTTTTCTGTGCCCCAAATGCGACAATTTTGCTTGTTTACATACCCGCCAAGATCAAAATGAGGTTCATCTGAAAAGATGATTTTTTTTGGCAAAATCGGCATCTTCTGTAAGTCGATCGCAGGCCCACTTAGCGAAGCGAAAACGCATTGGATAGTCAGTTGGCTTCAACTCCTGAACCAATTGGACTTTGTATGGCGTCATACAAAGGTCTTTATGCAAAATTCGTCTCAATGATGCCTCCGAAATGTTCAATTCTTGAGAACGACGGTGAATTGATGTTGATGGCGCTTCACGCACACTTTCTGCCACAGCAGCAATATTCTCGGGTGTACGCACTGTTTTTGGCTTTTCACGCTTTGGTTTATCGATGAGGATGCCAGTTTCTTTCACTTTTTTCACAAGATAACGAACATACGGAGCTGACGGTGCTTCTCTTCTTCCAAAATCCGTACGACATTTTCGCACACATTCTGCAACATTACCATGATTTTCAAATTAATGTTGCAATATTTCCCAGCATTGTTCAAGCGTATACACAACCATATTCGTTCAGCGGAAGGATAAAACTAATTATCTGTCAAATCAGACATGAGCTAAGTGTTACCATTCACGAAATAAGCACTAGTTGAAAAAAAAAAAACGTTAGATGGCGGACCCTTTATAAGTGGGTCATTAGTTAGAAAGAAGGCGATAGTGGAGCTTTGTCTATTCACACTTGTTGGTATGAACGTGTTATCAGAAGGGTAAATTATATTAATATTGTACGAATCCAGTTTTTCGTGTAAAATAATTCCCCAACAATTAGACCTTATACATCCCCACGACTGATGTCTGCTATTAAAGTCACAACCTAGTAAATATCTTTCACTTCCGCTGAGTTTGTGAATGTCAGATGCGAATAGTCGCTTCTTTAAATCATCTGAACCTGCTGAGCCTCCCGGATAGTAAAATGAAAATATATTAATAGTTTCTGAGACTAAATATACGTGAAAACTATGGGTAGTTAAAAATTGAAATAATTCAATTTTCATTCCATTGTTGTACATTACGATAAAAACTTGCATGCGAGATTAGTGATGACCTCGAATTGTTCAGCTTAGTTTTTGCAATTTCTAAGATTATTAGTTAACTCCATAGTTAAAGTTTTAATTTCCTGCAGTGAGAATAAATCACTGGAGTCGAAATAATATTTTTGTTTGCTTGCCAAATACCCGCAGACGTTGAAGTACTTTGGCGTAGTGCATTTGGAAAACTGTTGTTGTAATTTGCAGCGTACGAAACTCGAGAGCCAAACCGGACCTGTCATGATGTTGGTTGGGTGCGTTGTCTCATATTGACACAATTTATTTTACTTGGACATTGATCGTATGTTGATTTATGAGAACCCCTACAATTTGCACATTTAGAGATATATTCCTTGCAATCAGACGTCTTATGTTGGCCAGCGCAGTTAGAACAAAACGTTTTGACCTTACAACGGCTAGAACCGTGACCATACATTTGGCAATTATAGCATTGGGTAATCTTGTTTTTCTTTGATTGTTGAAATTCCCATCTCACCTTCAAATAGTCGATTACAGAGTAAGTTTGCCGAAGTTCCTTAATGGTAATTGTTTTTGTTTGAAATATACTACATAAATTACATACTTCATATTATAAGTGTTCTTTTTAGTACCGATTTTAACGTCTAAACATTGAAGACCCATATCAATAAGATGTTTTTTAATACTAGCGAGATCATGTTTATCGAGACCAAATATAAGTGCTTTGTAGGGTTTTTCATCTTTGGCGGTGTAACTTTAAAATTCGTATTTGTCTAAATCTCCTTAAATTTGACTTTTGACCTTAAAGAGGGACAGTTTATAGTGTTTCGAGATAACCTTAATTTCCAAGATTGAGAACCTATAACAAGTAGTGTAATCTTTTGATAAAATATATTTGAAATATGAAAACACCAAAAAGATGTAGCCTAAAAGTTGGAAAAGTATGAAAAATCAAATTTTTTTTCAAATCCGCTGAAATAAAAACGCTGCCCTCGCCAAATTAAGAACAAGATAGCTACAATATTTGGCATTTTTAATCACAAATATTTCGTTAATAAGACCTTAAAGTCCCATCGTTGATTTCGGTAAATTTCTTGAACAAAATTTTTGAAAAAGTAAAATTGGAGATTTCGAAATAGTGCTAAAAAATACGTACCGTTTTGCTATTAATTTAGAACGGCATAACAATAGACGAGATACAAAATACTTTACATAAGATCTTTTGGGATCAGGAGAATGTAAAATTGTTGTTGTTGTAGATTATGTCAATGTCTTTGAGCTCGATTTTCTTAATCAAGTGGTCTGCGGCGCATTTATTGCCTGGGGAACTTGATATAACTTGGCTGTTTTTCAACCGATAATAGATTTTGTTGTTTTATTAGAAATATAATTTACTGTATATTATGGTTCATTAATTAATTTAATTGAAACGCAATTATTAATATAAAATTTTTTGTGAAAAATGATTTTTTTTTTGAACCCAATGCGCGTCCAGAAAGCATTGTCCGATTTGGCTCAAATTTTGCGCACTAAAGTCTTAAATCCAGTGTCACAATAATCCGACCCGCACACCTCAAAATTCGACCAAAATTTTTTTTCATACAAACCGCTGTCACCCTACTGTATATATATTCTGCAATCTACAATAATTTTTGACAGATCTGTGGTTTTCTGGAATAACCGCGTATGTCATAAAATCAAAATGTTCAGGGAAGCCAAAAAACGTTATATTTGAAATTATGGGCTCGATATAAAGATTTTAGAGCTTTTTATTTAAGAGTCCTGTAGATATGGGCAATAAATACTTTATATAAAATTTTGAGTCAAAAATCTTCAGAGGAATAGATCCTGGAGAAAGACGAAAAAAACAATATGTAAATTACACTTAAAGTGTGTGCAGATAAAACAACTTATGTCTACAAACGTCGTTTTCTTTGAAAAAGAAAACTACCAATGCAACCACCCATGTAGACCTAAGTTGTTGTTGCTTGAAAAATGGATTTTTTTGTTCGTCAACAAAAAGTTAACGGGACTTAGGATGAGAATATAACAACGTATCAAGAATAATAGTGACAAAAAATATCAGAAATAAACACAGAAGTTTTTACAAGTGGTTATAAACTGAAAACTAATCCAAAATTATTTTGCAATTTTTTTCATTAATAACAACGTATGTCGCTATGTGTTGTTTTCTGAGAAAATAATTTGTCAGCGATCAAACGTAGGTTGACATACGTCGCACAGTGGCGCCCGTAGAGCAAACGAGGTTGCAAAAATCAAAATTTTCATGTGCGCCGACGAAGTTTTGAATAAACCCATGTTATAGGAAACTTTTCAGCGATTTCAAATATGCTACTCTTAATAATATCACATTTTTAGTTTAGAAGATATAACCGTTCAAAGTTGACCGACTTTCGGTTTTCAAAAAAAAAAAAACACACAATTTTTAGTCAATTTGTTGCGATTTCAGGTGTAATATCACGAAAAATAGGTAACGAATCGCCTTATTTTTTGTTTGTATTGATTGGTGTATTTATTAAATGTATAATGATAAAAAAAAAAATAACTGTTTGCTTTGTGTTTCTCCTGGTAAATCACTATTTAAAAACTATCCGTTTTTTCACTATTTTTCAAATTTGACGGAAAATAAAAAAAATCTATATTTTTCTATATTTGCCATATTTGCAAAACATGTTCTTTGATTATTTCTTTACATAATTCAAAAGGTTTTATCTGCCCGTACGTGCCCGTTTGGCTTCTAGAGGTAAAAAAGGTTAAAAAGACATGGTAGCAGAAATTGTATGGCGTGCATCCCTTACATGTTTTGACTGACAGTAGTTTGATCTAATAGTTTGAAAATTGCATTTTAAGTCGGTTGTCTACCTGGGAGCCTCTGCCAAAGTCTACTCCCAATATTCTGTTACAGACACAGGATGCACAAAAAACTACTTATTGAAATTCGCAGGTACGCACCTCACTTAAAAATTACTTTGGAGTACAAATGGTCAAGAACAATATTGACTTATGGTCCCTCCAGGTAGGCACAAATCTTATGTAGACACGAGCATAATATCAAAATTGCATAATTCAGCCTAAATCCATATGTATGCAGGGAACAGGTAAATTTTTAGGCATGGTAGCATAAGCCTATATATTGCAAAATAAGAATAATGCCTGGATTAGTCTACAACTGAAAGTTGGCGCAACAAGTACTGAAATCATGGCGTTGAACAATTTAAAATTATTTGAACTGTTTAGAAGGTCAACCACACCAAAGTTTTTCATGGAAGCTGCTTTAGAAGAACTTGATAGCTTATACGGAAATATTGAGAGAAGCGAAATTATAAAAAATAATTTTTATCTGATATATGCAAATATTAAGGTAAAATGGGTGAAATCTAATCGAACCATTCAGAACTTCAACTCCAAATACGAGGACTGGCTTAATGAAGACACCATCCTGGATATATTGGCAGTAGATAAACCCACCACATCAACCAGAGGAGCAAAAGGAAGGGCAAAAAAAAGTATTGAGGAGTGTTCAATTTTCACAAGAAAGAGGAAACTTGCTGATGCCACCAATGACTTGACCACGAAGCATTTATCGGACGCGCTGTCTATTAAATATACAAAGGATAGTGAAAGAGTTAGGTCGCAGATTACAAAATCTGTTGCTGATGCAAGCCCACTGCGACTAAAAAGGATTAAGGAAAGCATTCCCACGCCCACAAACGCACACATTAAAAAGTATGGTTCCGAAGAAGCCTTGGCCTTGTTATGGACAACTTTCCAAAGAAAAATATGAGATACTACGGGCATCCTTGATGCGACACGGAGCTGACGTTTTACCAGGATACAAGCATATTACGCAAGCCAAAATAAATTCACGACCACTGCATACGGAGTTTACGGAAGTCTCTGTGAAAGCCAGTCTGCAGGATCTCATGGGCCATACAGCAAAACGGTTGTTGGAGAGTCTTCCTGAAAATGAAGTGAAAATTCTTCCTGAGAAACTGACATTGATCAGCAAATGGGACTGCGAAGGATCATCCGGACAAAGCGTTTATAAGCAAAGGATATCTTCCGATGACGCTACAATATCGGACGGAAATATGTTTATGGCATCTGTTCTTCCTTTGCGGCTAAAATCTGATGTTTCCCTACACTGGAAAAATCCACGTCCGTCATCAGTGCATTATTGCCAACCAATAATGTTTCAGTTTGCAAGGGAATCGGCAGAACTCATAAGGACCACGGTGAAGGACATTGAAGAACAAATAAGCAAGATTAAGTCTACAAAGCTGCAAATTGGAGAAGGAAAATATATTGAATGCAATTACGAGTTCCACCTGACCATGGTTGAAGGAAAAGTCGTAAACGAACTGACAGGAACAACCTCAACATTGTCATGCCCGGTTTGCAAAAAGAGTCAGAAGAACTTTGGTAATTTAAACGATTCTACAAACGAGGAGAATTACGAATATGGAATGTCACCATTGCACGCAAGGATAAGGTGTATGGAGTTCTTGCTAAAACTATGAAAATACATCAATAAAGGATAAGGAAAAGATCAGAAAGAAGCAAATACAGGATGCTTTTTTTAAACAAGTTGGACTAAAAGTAGACTGTCCCAAGCACAGATACGGTAACTCAAACGATGGGAAACACTTCTAGGAGATTTTTTGAAAATGATGAGGCAGTAACTAGAATCACTGGAATTGACAATCAAATCGTGAAAAGATTGGGAACGATCTTGAATGTTTTAAACTGCAAAGAAAATGTCATTTCTACAAAATATGGAGAATATGCATCGAAAACTGAACTTCTTTTAGCAGAAATGTATCCACAGAAGAAGTTGACCCCGACCGTCCATAAAATATTGGCGCATGGCAAAGATATAATTGAGTACCAGTTTTTGCCAATTGGAGAGCTTTCTGAAGAAGCACAGGATGAATTTCATGTAAAAATCGAGATGCATTGAACCCGACCCCCTCAGATATCGATGAAATTTTGTTCATAGCTAAATTTGATCAATACAAACAAACCCTCATTTTTAGAAATGACTGTTTTGCGATTTTTTGGGCGTGGCACAATGGGAAAGTTTTCGAAAAAACGCGAAAATGGTCGAAAAGTGCTCCATTTAAAATGCAATAACTCAAAATCGGCTGAACCGATTTCCATGATCTTGGTATCATTAAAAAGATATTTTAACAGCCTTTATGACACGTTTAAAAAAAAAATAAAAATACACTGTAAAAAATTTTATAACAAAAAGAAAATTTTAAATAACGAAAAAACCAAAAAGATCAAGGGATTTTTTACAGTGTATAATTTTTTTAGAAAGGTTTATCCTTCACCTATACCATATCCAAAAAGTAAAATGGGTTCTTTTTTAGTTTTTTTTATATAATTTTTTAAGTAGTGTCACTTCTAGTAATACGTACCGAAAGTTTTTGAAATAATTCGAATAACAGCGAAAATATCAGCTCACATTCTTACACATTTGCAAAATAGTTCAACAATTCTAACATTTTTTAAATGTTTACAAATAAAAAACCATCAACAATTGTTTATATTATTTGCCAAATGATTCTCGGTTGGTGGTTACCGTTTCCAGAACACATCTAATCGTTGTATTCCACTTTTTGTATATTATTTCTTCAGTTTGGTTATTTTCAAAATGTTTTAGCATATGCGTTTTTAGATTATTTAAATTTTTGAAGCAGTGACCACACATTGAAACGCACACCCGCTTTTTTGTATGTCACCATTCCAATCAACGAATTTGAGAACATCTTTGTAGTCGGTAAATGTGCATTCTCCTTCAAAACAAAATGATTTTAAGCGACTTTTTTCAAACATCAATTCCATATTCTGATGCAATGTGCATACACAGATATTTTGCTGGTTTCCAACTCCAAGTTTTTGGCCTTAACATTGTAAATTTTGTAAAACCAACTTTGGCCAAGGGATGTTTTTTTTTTTTTAATTCGTAGTAAGATTCGCGTAGTGAAGATAACATCAGTCTTTTTTGAACTTTTTCACGTAAGTTTCCTTGTTTAATAGTAATTGAGTCTTGCGATCCTGGCATCATTCGGCTAATTTCATCATCTTCATAAAATAATTTGACTGTGCTTAGAGTTTCGGTTGGTAAACTACGTCTGCTCATTTTTAAAAGATTGATATCTGCAAACTTCGTTTTATTCCTTTGGATATCTTTACTTTTTTTGATACAATCGTGAGATATATCATCCCCAAAACGATCTTTAATTTCTGCGTGACTCATATTGATTGGTAAGAGAGATAAAATTTTTTGCTTTTCCAAAAGATTTGAGCTGTTCTCTATTTGATATTTGATGTTTTGCAAAATTTCTTCGTAAATGGCTTTGACGTTTTCAAGTTGCGCTGACAAATCAGATAATGGATCAGCTCCAAGTGAATCTGCTATATTTTCCAAAATTTGCACTGATTTTCTATTTCTGTATGCATCTCGTTTGATATATTTACTTTTAAGAGGCGTCATTTGGTTTGGTAGATGAGGAATAATGTGATCATTTATATTTTCAATGAGTTCATTGCTTTCGATGTTTGCATTACGGCTGGTACAAGTTGGAAGTTCATTCAATTCTTCGCTAATTTCATCGCTGGGCGTTATTGGTAAATAATTTGAGACTTCAATCTGCTCCACGTTGGATTCATTACGACTGCGCGCTTTTCTCAGTGTATTCCGGCAAGTTTCGCAAATACGGCTACAATGAATGTTGGCGACAGCTGGAAAATACTCAATTATATTTGCAGCCTCGTTCTCACTTATTTTACGAAGCGAAGCGCAACACTTATTAGATATTTTTATGCATCTGTACTTATTGTTTGAATTCATATTCACTCAACTTTTTAAAATATATGCGTAAAAATTGTAATGGGATATCTTGGCTTCTCGAAACTGTTTATAATTATGAATTTCGGTACGTTGCACTTTTACAATATGGAGTTGTAATTTTCGCGTTCGTCGACACTTGTTGAATGAGTAAAATCGATCAATGCACTCCTATTTATACTGTGTATTGTTAACTAGTTTACTGACAGGTACTTATAAATGGGTGCATATTTTTTTACGGTGGCTATATAACTGTTTCACCATGTGTGAGTTTTAAATTTTCCGAATAATGACCACCCTTAAATGTGGGTTTAATTTCTGTAAAAAAGTCATACATGTAGCCAACTGAAAAACCCAAATAATTAAAAATTACTTTGCTTACGCAATCATAAAAATTAAATAACCCTTTGTTTATTCCGTTTTGTTAATTCTGAGAATCATAAAAAATATGATCGAGGGTTTTTCCGAAGAATGTTGTGCATATGTAGAGTAAATTTTTGAAATTCATACCTTTACTCAATTGCGAATAAAAGCGAATTGAGTTGGCAAATCATGTGTTGTACTGTGTTATTTTACCTGTAAATATAAAATATAAGGGCAATTACTAGAAGTGACACTACTTAAAAAATTATATAAAAAAAACTAAAAAAGAACCCATTTTACTTTTTGGATATGGTATAGGTGAAGGACAAACCTTTCTAAAAAAATAATACACTGTAAAAAAACCCTTGATCTTTTTGGTTTTTCCGTTATTTAAAATTTTCTTTTTGTTATAAAATTTTTTACAGTGTATTTTTATATTTTTTTTTTCAAACGTGTCTGTTAAAATATCTTTTTAATGATACCAAGATCATGGAAATCGGTTCAGCCGATTCTGAGTTATTGCATTTTAAATGGAGCACTTTTCGACCATTTTCGCGTTTTTTCGAAAACTTTCCCACTGTGCCACGCCCAAAAAATCGCAAAACAGTCATTTCTAAAAATGAGGGTTTGTTTGAATTGATCAAATTTAGCTATGAACAAAATTTCATCGATATCTGAGGTTGTCGGGTTCAAAATTTCAGTTTTATCTTGATTTTTAAATGAAATTCATCACAGGAGTCTCTTAACAAATTTTATAAAAAATATAGATTGCAGAACACATTCAAGGCATCAAGGGTAAGGCAAAATGAGGACCTCTTCAATATGTTGGCAGCATCTTCCGATCCACTTATTTCTTCCCTGCGGCATGTGAAGTCACGAATAGAGTTAGAAAATAATTATAGTTTAGAAATGATTAGTCTTTTAGATATACCTTCTCTTACGAATTGTGATGAATATTTTACAGAAAATTTAAAAAATAAATTTAAAAAAGAAGTAATTTTTTTTTTAATTTGTTGGGTAATAATTTAAAACATAAAACCCTAAAGAAAAAAGATAAAAACAATCTAAAAATGTAAAAACATTTTTTTTAGTTACCATGAAATTGATTTTTCTACAAATTTTAACTTTGATAACCCATAAGTAGGCCCCTACAAAGCGTAGCATCCTTTCCAAACGCTCATTTCATAGGCTGAACAGTTATCTATCATATGCTGTTTAAACTGTTCAATTATGTTATTCGGTTCAAAAGATATGATTTTTGCAACGAAATAACTCAAATGGCGCCACTGTGCGTCGCACTGTGGTCAATATTTTGAGATAGCGGCCAAAACTCCTTTTGGTTTTTGTTCTCCGATTTTAAAGTTATTAGACTCATATAAAAGTAGACAGTAGTAAACCTCGGGAGCCAAAAAATTAGAACTCTATTTCAACTATTTCACTGAGAACAGGGTGGTCCAAAATGGGCTTTTTCAGAATTTAGTAAATTTATGATATTTTTAGTTAATTTTTAAAGTTTAAGTGATTATAACTTTTTTGTTTTTCAAGATTTTTGGACGAAATAAATTTTGTGTTGTAACTTAACTTATTTCCTATTACCAGTAAAAAAAATTGAAGCTCAACTGTTTTCAGAACAATTTAAATTTTTTTTTTAAAAAAGGTCAAATTTCTCGGAAATTTCCTACTTCATAGAGCACAACTCCTGTGCGCCAAGCTGAGTCAAAACACAAATTTACTATTTCGTAGTCCTAACTCTCCCCTACATTCCTATGTATACATGTCCATGCATCGGGACTGCACTTTTTTAGCTACAGCAATTTTTCTGACCCAAGGTAAGATATTCGGTACAAATGCACGTCATATATTTTGAGAAGTTATTTGTATGTGAAAGTGGCTATTATGCATATATTTTGATGAAATTTTGTACAAGAGTTCTTATTGACCCAAAAAATAATTCTGTTGTAATTAGGAGAAGTTGGCACATATTTGGACCTAGTCCACATAGAAGGGTGTATCAAAATTTTGACAAAAATGACAATAGAACTCTCAAATTATGTGGTATCTGGCAATTCATTTGGAAAAGGTAAAAAAGATTTATTGCCATCTAATAAATACGTGAAAATTGCAAATAAATTTAAAACCAATGGAAATAACTGGTAAAACCAACTACCTGTTATATTATGTTTCAAAGAGGTAAAAAAGATCATGTTGAAACTTCGAGCAATAGTATATTAATCCATGCATTCATTTTTTTTCTTCATTATTGTTTAAACAATGGCTAAATTCAGTTATAGTGTTCTATCTGATATATATTTTGAACGGAAAGATGAAAACGACATTATTTTACATATAATGAATAATCCATTCTTCAAAATATGCGACAAACAAGAAATTAAAATTCATAACTTAAAAATAAAAAACTTTTTAAATACTTTAAGAAAACGGTACAATCAATGTTCCAGAAACAAGAAATTGTTTTACTCACGCAACCAAGAATGGCTAAGAAATAAACTTATTTTTAAAAAGCCATCAGTAACTACCACGGAAACTGGAAAAGGTGGTCGACCAGCAAAGCCAATTGAAGAAGACGCAAGCTTAAACATATCAATGAAGAAGTTTCTTGTAGCATCATAAAGGATTCATTTCTGCATCAAATTCAACCATCGAAAACTAAAAAGGGTAAAATTGCTATCATTGAAAAAATAGTGGAAGCAAGCCCCAGACGCACAAAAAGGATTTTAGAAAGTATGCCGACACCAACTGAAGAAAACAAATTTACTCCAGAAGAAGCATTTGCACTATTTTTGGATTTGAAAATGACTAAAAACCAATATACAGAATTGCAGAAGCGAACCAATGAAAAAAATTGTGGAATTTTTCCATCATATCGAGATATAGTTTCTGCCAAAAAAGATTGCTTACCTTCACCAACTGCTATTAGTGTAACTTCAAGTTCAGCAGAAATAAAATTGCAGGATCTTCTTGAACACACTGCAGAACGATTATTAAAGACATTTGATGCTGACTATTTAAAGAAGTTTAAAAATTGCAGCATGACTTTAATTTCTAAATGGGGATGTGATGGGTCCTCTGGCCAGAAACAATACAAACAATGTAATGCTGAAAATTCATCAGATGCCAATTTATTCATGATTTCTTTCGTTCCATTACGTTTAACAAAAACTTATATTGGTTCAGAGCCGTCAACTAGTAGAGCTGCAGAGATAGATGTATGGAAGAATGAAATTCCCTCGTCAACAAAATTTTGTAGACCAATAAAGTTTGCTTACAAAAAGGAGACTCAAGATGTCATAGATGAAGAAGTTCGAAAAATAAATGATCAAATTAAAGAACTTCAACCAGTAACATTTAAATTTGATGACCAAGACATTGAAGTAAATTTTAAAATGTGTCTCACAATGATTGATGGAAAAGTTGCACAAGCTTTAACCAAAACAAAGTCATCGTCAAGCTGCACCATATGCCAAAAAACATCAAGTCAATTGAGCCAACCACCAACACAAGACGATAGTTTTAATGAAGCATATGAATTTGGAATGTCACCTCTTCATGCTAGAATTCGTTTTATGGAGCATATTCTTAAATTGGGATACGATTTGGAATTTGGCCCGTTAGGCGAAATAGTGAGAAACAACGAAGAAAATTTGGAAAAAAGAAAGCAAAAAAAAAAAGATATTCAAGAAAAATACCGTGAGATAGGCCTTATAATTGACCAGCCAAAGCAAGGAGAAGGAAATTCTAATGATGGAAACACAGCAAGGAGATTTTTTTCCGATCCTGAAACTGCAGCTTCTATAACTGGAGTAGATTATGATTTAATACGACGATTCCAAATCATATTACAAGTTATAGCATGTAGCAAAAAGATAGATCCAAAAAAATTTGGTCAGTATGCTAATGAGACAGCAACCCTTTATAACCAAAAATATTCTTGGAGACATATGCCAACCACAGTTCACAAAATTTTGTTCCATGGGGAACAAATAATTCAGCACAATATGCTTCCAATTGGAGATCTCTCAGAAGAAGCCCAAGAAAAAAGGAACAAAGACTACAGATTCTTTCGCGAGCACAATACAAGAAAAATTTCCAGATATTGTACTAATGAAGATCTTATTAATATTTTGTTGTGCACATCAGACCCATATATGTCCAGTATTCGACAAAAATGGAAATCAACCTCATTAGAGTTAGATGAAGAAGCTAAACAACTACTGCAAAATGAAAATCAAAGCTATTTGGAAGAAATTTTTACTAATATTGTTTAATTAATACTAGTTTAAAGATTATAATTTGTTTCTAATTTTAGTATTAATTTTTATTAATACATTTAAATAAAATATAT
This sequence comes from Cordilura impudica, assembly GCA_963682025.1. Taxonomy (NCBI): domain Eukaryota; kingdom Metazoa; phylum Arthropoda; class Insecta; order Diptera; family Scathophagidae; genus Cordilura; species Cordilura impudica. The sequence continues at coordinate 45,840,587 of OY821517.1, forward strand.
GTGCACTTTAAATCAATAGTAAAAGTTTACTTAAAATTTTATCGATGTTGTGTTCTGTATATAATATATCCAAATGGTATTGATATTGTTGGGAATTTCAGTGTTATTTTTCAGTTTAATCCTCACAAGAATTAGCTTTCTTCCAAAAAAACCAACCTTTGGCCCCTGTGAATATTGAGACTAAATAAATGTCAGGGGCCAAATGTTGGCATTTTCTGACCAAAATTAAGTTTAGGAATAATAAATAAGTATTGGTTGTAAAATACGATTGAAGAAAATAAGAAATTATAAAAAAAAATACCTATTTAAAATGTCAAAATATTCAACTTTTACATGGAAACTCAACAAAAAATTAAAATGCATTTTTAACTCCAAATTACTTACGTTCCTATCAGTCGATTTTTACGTTTGAGCACGCAAATTGAAGCTTAAAGTCCCTCCTATTGAACAAAACAAATTGCGTAAAAAAATACCAATCCGGTCAAAAGTTATAGAGTTTTGACCGCTATCTCGCGAAATTGACCACTGTGCGTCGTTAGTGCTGCAAATTAATTTAATAAACATTTAAGTTACACCCAGGCAGGTCAAAAGTCGGGACATCAGAATTCGTTTTAGAGGTATGGTTCCTTGGTCAAAGTTTCTTATTTTGATCCCTAGAATATGATTTTCCTTGTCACTTGAGCGATTTTTTTGGCCTCCCTACAAATCGACCCGCCCTACTTAATACACAAATTAGTTTTCAATCGTATTTTTCATGTTTAGTTTTTTGTATTTTTATTTTTGTATCGGAATACTTCTCTAAGAGTAGAATTAGTAGTGTGTATGTGACGTATAATGCATGAGTAAATTTTTATACTACGAGTATATTAAGGAACCATAAACAACAAAACAAACGATCGCCAGCTAGGCATCCATCCGTCCACTTCATAACTCTAATTGGTGTTGTAGAGGTTTTGGCGTGTAGAATGATTGTTAAAGAAAGCATAAACGAACGTCGACTACAACTTGGAATAATTAAAATTGAGAACAAAACAAAATACAAAAATAAAAATAAAAAATAAAATGAAAACGAGAGACTGGGTCACTGTTACTCGCTGCCGACGTTAACGTCGTCCTCATCGACAACACCAACAATAACATCACGATCAACTTTGTTTTGATTTTGTGTGTGTGTGTGTGTGTGTATACTTTTTTGTGAATTAGAAGATTCCATCAAGTTTAATTGTATGTACGTACTGCAATGCCAATATGTACTGTGTCGATCCGACTCGATTCGATTCGCATGTAGAACTTAGCAACCGGTTAAGTTTTTGTTTGTTTTCTTTTTTTTTGCCGTTCTTTTGTTGTTGTTGCTGTTGGTGCTGCCTCTCTCAGTGTTTTGCAGTATGTTTGTATCTTCAAAACATACGATACATACATATGTATGTAAGTATGTATTGAAAAGTTTTCGTTAGGTGATATTGTAAGTAAAGTAGTAAGTTAATTCTTTTTTTTTCTTTTGTACATACTCGTACATACATATTATGTATGTATGTATATTATGTTGCCTTAAGATTTTGATTTCGTGCAAGTTTTTTTTTATGTTTTCATCGTGTTCTTCTGCTGCCTTTAAAACTCTTGAGTTGTGAAAGCAAAAGCGTTCGGATTTTTGTTGTTGTTTGGTTTTTTTCTTTTATTTACTTCTTATTTGTGTTTTTTTTTTTTTACAAAATGTTTTTAATTCTTTTCATAACTTTCACACCGGAGCTTTATCCAAGCAGTATGTTGGCTGATTTACTTTTTTTTTTTTTTTTTGTTAATTTTATTTTAGTTTAGTCATACGGAAGTGTCTTAAGATATGGGTGTTTACATGTGGAATTTGATTAATAACAGTTACAAAAAACAGTAAGGTTTACATATTTTTCTTTTTTGTAGGCTTGCTTTCCAAAATTTATCTCTTTCAATTTACAAGCGAAACTAAAATTTTTCATATGACTGAGTTGAGTTATCTTTCTCAAGAAATACTAACCAACAAATGCCAACAAATGTAAGAGGTGCTCAAAAGTCATAGCCTAAAAGTACTTTACTATTTTACTTTCCAATATGTTGCTAGAACCCAAAAAATATTTAAAAACCAGAAAACGAAAGAAAAAGACAAAAATTTTATGAGGCCCAACAGGATATATGTCATTAGGGTGGCCCTTCATTACATGGAGGGGGAAAAAAAGTGTTAAAACTCTCGGTCTCACCCCCTAAAAATATGCGAATAGCAAAAAAACTGAGAAATACAAAGTTTTGGGCCAATCAAAAAACCTTTAATCATGCCTCAACGCTATTGAAAATTTCAAGTGTGTTTTTTATATGGGGAAAATATGACTTTTTTTGAGATTTTACGAAAATTTCGTTCTATAGTTTAATTTTTTCGACAATTTGTTATACAATTCGGGATAAGTATTAAATTATCCTTTCAAAAAGCTATAAAACTTCAAAGTCGAATAAAACCTTGCCAAGAAATAGCAAATGCCCCAGACCACTTTTGTGCCAAACAAAACTAGGTCATGAAATTTGATGGCATTTTTTTCAAATTTGAGAAATTGATTAAAGCCATAATTTTTTTTTGGTCTCTATACTTGTAAGGACTCAGATATGAATTATTGTTTTATTACAACGTTGTTAACCTATTGCGCATTGATACCGAAAATGGGAATTTTTTTTGATAAAATTTTGAAAACTCCTTTTTCAAGTTTTAAAAATTTTTCTTAAACAAAATTTAAAAAACTGGATCTAAAACTTTAGTGTTTTGTTAAATACATGATACAGATTATCTATGTGAATTTTAAGGCAGATCCCTGTGCCAGAATTTTTTGACAAGGATTTTATTTTTGCGGATTTCGAGAAAAATGGGATTTTTGTGAAATATTCTGTAAATGTACTATTTCTAAATACTTTGTATTAAAAATTCATCACTTTTCAACTTTTGAATGTTATATTTTATCTTGCAACCTAGGGTTTCGGAAAAAAATATTATGACCCCATTAACCCTTTTGGAATTGGGGTCACATATGACTTTCATGGTAGTTTCATTGTAAAATTCAAACAATTATCTTTGTTCCAATGTCCTTTGTTTTTATAAAAAATTTTTTTTTTCAAATTTATTTAATTTATTTATTTTTTTCAATTTGTTATTACAGATATTAATTTTGATAGCCTCAGCTTCTATGTTATACATACGTAAAGATTTGAAATTATAGTTCTTTCATAAAAACTTCATAAGTTGTTGAAAACCACATGCAAAGAAGCAATGAAAAAGTTTTTTTTTGAATTACTTGCTTTTTTTTTTTTGGTGGAAAGCAAATAAGAGACCACAGCAATGTGCTTATAAAAACCCATATTAAGCCATTTCCTGCCAGTACTTAAAAACGTTGGAATTTTTTAACTTTTAGCGTTTTCCTTCTTTTAATGACTTTTAGAAAACTCGAAAGTTATCGATTTGCCATTTTCAAAAAAAAATGGAAAATTTGAGAATCCGAATAATAGCACTGTCCAACAGCATTTTTGGAACAGAGTGGCAACCCCATAATTCTGAAAGGGCATATTGGGTAGATAATTTTTGTAGAATAAATTTATAGTCCAAAAAATATTTGAATAAATTGTCTTTTTTTTTTAGCTTGGGATCATATGTGACCCCAATTCCAAAACGGTTAATGGGCTCATGTTATTTTTTTCCGAAACCCTAGGCTATTAAAATAAAATGTAACATATAAAAGTGGAAAAGTGATTAATTTTTGATACAAAGTATTTAGAAAGAGTACATTTACTGAATATTTCACCAAAATCGCATTTTTCTCGAAATCCGCAAAAATTAAATCCTTGTAAAAAAATTCTGGCAGAGGCATTTACTTAAAAATTCACGCAGTTAATCTCTAACATGTATTTAACGAAACCTTAAAGTGTCAGATCCATTTTTTGAAATTTTGTTTAAGAAAATTTTTTAAAACTTGAAAAAAGGAGTTTTCAAAATTTTATCAAAAACAATTTTCCATTTTCGGTCTCATTGCGCAACAGCTTAACAACGTGGTAATAAAACACTACTTCATATCTGAGTATTTATAGGTATGGAGACCAAAAAAAAAAAAAATGATGGCTTTAATTAATTTCTTAAAGTTGAAAAAATTTCCGTCAAATTTCAAGACCCAGGTTTTTTTTTGGCAAACAAAAGTGGTCTGGGGCTTTTGTCATTTCTTGGCGCATTTTTATTCGATTTGGAAGTTATATAGCTTTTTGAAAAGATAATTTAGTATTAATATCGATTCCTATAACAGCTTGTTGAAAAAATTAAAAGTGTAGAACGAAATTTTCGTAAAATCTGAAAAAGTCATATATTCCTCATAGGCACCATATTTTGAGAAGGCGGCCATTTTTATACCCTATACCACTATGTGGTTTGGGTATAATGACTTTGTTCTGCTGTTTGTAACTGCCAAAAATATTTGACCTAAACCCATCTTTTATTATACCGATCGACTCTCACTTTTTGAGTCGATTTAGTGATGTCCGTCCGTCCGTCTGTGTGTCCATTTAAACCTTGTAATCAAACTACAGGCCGCAAATATGAATATATTTTGACGAAATTTGGTATATAAGCTTTTATCGGCCATAGGATGAAGGCTATTGAAATTGGTGGAATTCGGTCCATGTTCAGACCTAGCCCCCATACAAATGACCCCTATGAAATCGACATAAATTGCCATAAGATCCATATTATCATATAGATCTCAGTCAAATTGGGTTTGTATGTGTTTATTTCATCCATTAATCAGTAGTCCAAAAATAATCCCTATAGGACAATTCTTAGTCATAGGCCCCATATAGACCTGCCTCCCGATCTTCACTTATGTAAATCTATTAAAAAAACAAAAATATTGCACAGATTTTTCTCAAATTTGGTTTATGTATATTTTTTCAAAATATAAGTGACTTTACCAAATATGGTAAGGATCGGGTTATTTTTCGAGCTAGTCCCCATATAAATATAGCACCCGATATGAACTTTTTCATATCTGCAGCCAACAAAATTAAAAACAATCCACCTCAAATTGGGTTTATGCTTATTTTCTATATCAAATTAGTTGGACCGAAGCAATAGGGTCTCTAAACCATGGTATAGGGTATCGTATAGTCGGTCTAGACGGAGTATAATTTTCTTACTTGTTTAATTTTAATTAATTTTTTTATTGCTACCGATTTGAAAGTTACGTTATTCATTTGAAAGTAAATGCGACTCTATTTCAACTATGTCACAGCGAGCAGGGTCTTCGAAAATGGTCTATTTGGTCTATTTTGCTAAATTTAAAAGTTTCTTTGTAAATTTTAATTATTAAATGACTGTAACTTTTTTGTTTTAAAAGATTTTAAAGTAAAATAAATTTTGTGTAATTTTTTAACTTCTGAGCTATTAATGTTAGAAATATAAAGTCCCTGAGTCGTTTAGAAATAATAAAAAAAAACTAAAAAGGGTCAAAATTTCCTGAAAATCACCTACTTAACAACTTGCACTCTTTTGTAGCCCGAACCCTCCACTACACTTCTATACCCTATTGTATACCTACCAGTTTCCGCCCGTGTACACCAGAACAATTTTTCTGACCAAAGGTCAGATATTTTGTGCAAATTTTATGAATTCAAAAGTTTTCCACTATGTGGTTAGGGTATAACGAGTTTGGCCTAATGTTTGTAACTATCAAAAATATTGGACCTATAGCCATCTTTTATTATATGGATTGACTCAAAATCACTTTCTGAGTCGATTTAACGATGTCCGTCCGTCCGTCTGTGTGTAGAGCTTAAATAATTGACATAATGGGAAAAATTGAAATAACAGGTAAATAGTAAAAAAAAAAAAACTATTGCGACACACCCTTTTGAGATATGAGCAGGTATGCTCCACCTTTTAAAAGGGGTTAAGGTCTGGGTTTTTTATGCTTCAAAAAGTGGTATAAAAGATAAAAAATAGTATTTTACATAACTGCAAGAAAGAGTATTTATAATAACTAGCAGATTCCAGCAGACTAGCCGAAATTCGAGTGCAATTTCTAGGCAGCTTTATTTCTCAACTTGGCCAATTCACAAAGAAACACTTTTTTGGTTTATTTTTATTGTGAATGACGACAACAAACTCATTAGCAAACACATTAGGAAATTTAATAAACACACACATAGCATATGTATAATTTTATGTATGTGTTAGTAGCAACTTTAAATGCAAATTACTCAAAATAAAGGAAAAAATTTAAAAATCTGTAAATCTGGTGAACAGCTAAAATGAAATATCTTTCAAATAATATATGTTTGGTCAAAATCAGGATAAAACGGTAGAACAAAACATCATTCACAAGAAATCGCCTAGCCTATTAATATTATACTAGCAGATTCCAGCGCTCGAAATTCGAGTGCAAATTGTAGGAATTTTATTTTTACATTTAATAAAGACCCTAAAGGTATGCTTCACAATTCAATTCATTTTAAATGAAGAAAACAAAGTCAACACATTAACACAAACACATTAACAAATTTAATAGACACACACATAGCATTGTATAATTTTATGTATGTGGTATCTGTTATGTGTTAGCAACTTTAAACGATTATAACTCCAAAAAAATATCCCAGACGATGAAAATCTGTAAATCTGGGTAAGGGCTAAAAAGAAATAGTTTTCAAATGATAAATTTTTTGTCAAAATCGGGGTAAAACTGTGAAACTTACATCGGTCACAAGAAATCGCCTTGCCTATTAATATAATAGTTATGTTTTCACAATTTTTATTCATTACTGTTATAGAGACCCCGCTGATATTTATTTTCAAGAAAAAGATGTAGATGATGTAATTTTGCACATACTGAGCCAACCATTTCTTTAAGAATTGTAACCTGCAAGAAATTGACATACACAATGAAAAAATTACAACTTTTGCATCAAATTCGAAAAAGCGGTACATTGAATGCGCTGATAGCAAGTCAAAGGTGTACAAACGTCACCAAAACTGGTTGTTAAAGGAATTTATTTCTGAGAATTCATCTACAACTGCCAACGAAAGTGGAAAAAAGAGTCGACCAGCAAAACCAATTGACGGATGTAGTCAAAGATCTCGAAGGCGCAAGCTGGAGAATATCAATTAAGAAATTTCTCAAAGAATTATTAAGCATTCATTTTTGCACCACATTCAAGCAACACAAAATAAGAAAAATTAAATTGAAATTATAAAAAATTAGTAGAAGCGAGCCCAAGGCGCACAAAGAAGATTTTGAAAAGCATTCCCACACCAATTGAAGATAAGAAACTTACTCCAGAAGAAGCGTTCGCCCTATTTTTGGATTTGAAGTTAACCAAAAATCAATGTAAGGAATGAATGAAAAGAATTGTGAAAAGAATTGTGGGATTTTTCCAGAGTATCGAGATTTAGTTTCTGCCAAAAAAGAATGCTTACCTTCACAATCTGCTATTAGTGTCACTTCAAGTTCAGCAAAAATAAAATTGAAAGATCTCCTTGAACATACTGCAGAACGATTGCTAAATACGCTTGATACTGATCATTAAAAAAAAAAAATTGGAAATGGCAGCATTACTTTAATTTCTAAATGGGGTTGTGATGGATCCAATACTAAAGTAAAAATATACGACTTTTTCATTGAAACTTGTCTATCGTGAACCAATATCAGGTATTTTTACGTTCGCTGCTTAATAAATTATAATTTAACTCGGGCTCTTTAAAAAAAAAACCAACCTTTGGCCCTTGTGAACATTAGGACTAAAAAGTTTACGGGGACTCTGGCATTTTCTGACAAAATTTAACTTTCAAAATTTTTAGAAAGTATTGTAAAATTGAAAATTAACTAAAAAAAAATAAGACGTTATGTAAAAAAAAAGCTTTTTTAACCTTTTAACCCTTCACTTTTGTACAAAAATTCAACTAAAAATGAAAATGTATTTTAACCCCGCCATAACTTTTTTTATTATCGGTCGATATTTACGTTTTAAAGGCTACCTACCTAAAAAAAAACGCATATAAAAATTCCAATCCAATCAGAAGTTATGGATTTTTGACCGCCTTCTCATGAAATAGTCCACTCTGCATCGGATCAAGCTAAAAAATGAAGACCGCATATATGACAGCAAACCTCATATTTTAGACAGCGCATACATATATATTAGGGTGACAGCGGTTTGTATGAAAAAAAATTTTTCGTCGAATTTTGAGGTGTCCGACCCGGATTATTGTGACACTGTATTTAAAACTGTAGTGCGAAAAAGTTGAGCCAAATCGGACAGTGCTTTGTGGACGCGCATTGGGTTCAAAGTTTAAATATGCATTTATATGTAAAAATCATTTTTCACAAAAACTTTGATATTAATAATTGCGTTTCAATTAAATTAATTAATGAACCATAATCTACAGTAAATTATCTTTCTAATAAAACAACAAAATCTATTATCGGCTAAAAAACATCCAAGTTATATCAAGTTCCCCAGGCAATAAATGCGCCGCAGACCACTTGATTAAGAAAATCGAGCTCAAAGACATTGACATAATCTACAACAACAACAATTTTACATTCTCCTGATCCCAAAAGATCTTATGTAAAGTATTTTGTATCTCGTCTATTGTTATGCCGTTCTAAATTAATAGCAAAACGGTACGTATTTTTTAGCACTATTTCAAAATCTCCAATTTTACTTTTTCAAAAATTTTGTTCAAGAAATTTTCCGGAATCAACGATTGGACTTTAAGGTCTTATTAGCAAAATATATGTAATGAAAAATACCAAATATTGTAGGTATCCTGTTCTTAATTTGGCGAGGGCAGCGTTTTCATTTCAGCGGATTTGAAGAAAATTGTGATTTTTCATACTTTTTCAACTGTTAGGCTACATCTTTTTGGTGTTTTCATATTTCAAATATCTTTTGTCAAAATATTATACTACTTGATATAAGTTTTCAATCTTGTAAATTAAGGTGAAATTTAAGCATTATAAACTGTCCCTCTTCAAGGTCAAAGGTCAAATTTAAGGAGATTTACATTTTTTTAAAACAAAATATCGAAATTATATATATTTGTCGAATGATTTCGATAAGACTTGTTGATAATATTTAGATAACTGTAAAAAATAATATTCTGCACTTATTTTCTGAAATTAACCCGTGGGGTTCTCGATTTTTATTTTTTTAAATTAAGTTTTAAGTACATATGGGTCAATATCAGTCAATTATAAAAAACTAAAAATCTTAACAAAAATATAAGCGTAGTAAAGGGTTAGTTCTAAATAATATTCTGCTAAACTTGTATTTTTGTGCCATTCGTTAAATTTTTTTTTTTTTCGTTTAACAGGTGGTACAAAATTAGATGAAACAGTATTCGAAAAATGCAAATTTACAAACTCTACAAAGAGACAACGATTTATAAGATTATTTATTTATTTTTTAATCAATTAATTTATTTCTGACATAAAAAAGTTTTAAAATTTTTCATATACAATTCGCGTGTCCCAGAATGTGTCCTAGTGTAAATGTTTTTTTTTTCAGAATTATTATATGCAAAAAGTGCTATTTAAATTTGACAGCAATATTAATTTTTGATTTCAAACTGATATAATATTAATTTTGATATCATACATGATTAGTACGAATATTTCTTAATAGATATTGTAGCAAATCAATCTTATTAATATATTGGTTTTACACGCTCTCTTTAAAATAATTATTGATGCAGATAGCACTTTTTGAATATAAACCCTCGACATACAAATTTGTTTGTACTGTATTAAATATAAAAACTACTTAATCTAAATATTTTCATAAAATAACGAATAAATTTGAGGAATTTTATGAATACATTAAATTTGTTTTATTAAAAAAAAAAAAAAATGCTGACGAAGAAAATATTTCTAGATTTTCATAACGAGTCAATTAAGAATAGGATACCTACAATATTTGACATTTTTATTCACATATATTTTGTAAATAAGACCTTGAAGTTCAAAAGTTTCTTGAACAAAATTTTTCAAAAAGTAAAATTGGAGATTTTGAAATAGTGCTAAAAAATACGTACCGTTTTGACATTAATTTAGAATGGCATAACAATAGACGTGATGCAAAGTACTTTACATAAGATCATTTTGGGATCAGGAGAATGCAAAAATGTTGTTGTTGAAAATTATTTCAATGTCTTTAAAAATGTGAGCTCGATTTTCTTAGTCAAGTGGTCTGCGGCACATTTATTGCCAGGGAAGTTGATATAACTTGGCTATTTTTCAACCGATAATAGATTTTGTTGTTTTATTAGAAAGCTAATTTATTCTAGATTATGGTCTATTAATTAATATAATTGAAACGCAATTATCAATATCAAAATTTTGGTGAAAAATGATATTTATACCCAATACCACTATGTGGTTTTATTTACCACTATGTGTTTTGGGTATAATGTCTTTGTGTTGCTGTTTGTAACTACCAAAAATATTTGACCTAGACCCATCTTTTGTTATACCGATCGACTAGGAATCACTTTCTGAGTCGATTTAGCGATGTCCGTCCGTCCGTCTGCCCGTCCGTCTGTCTGCGTATCCATGTAAACTTTGTAATCAAACTACAGGTCGCAAATATGAATATATTTTGATGACATTTGGTATATAAGCTTTTATCGGCGACAGGATGAACGCTATTGAAATTGGTAAAATTAGGTCCATGTTCAGACGTAGTCCCCATACAAATGACCCCTATGAAATCGAAATAAATTGCCATAAGATCCAAATTATCATATAGATCTTAGTAAAATTGGGTTTGTATGTGTTTATTGTATCCACTAATCAGTAGTCCAAAAATATTCCCTATTGGACAATTCTTAGTCATAGGCCCCATATAGAGCTGCTTCCCATCTACCTGCTTAAATCTATAAAAAAAAAAAATATTGCACAGATTCTTCTCAAATTTGGTTTGTATATATTTGTTAAAAATATAAGTGACTTTTCCAAATATGGTCATGATCGGTCCATTTTTTGACCTAGTCCACATATAAATATAGCATCCGATATGAACTATTTCAATCTGCAGCCAAAAAAATTAATAACAATGCCACTCAAATTTGGTTTTTGCTTACTTTATATATCCAGTTAGTTGGACCGAAGAGATAGGATTTCTAAACCATTATATATGGTACCGTATAGTCGGTCTACACCTACTATAATTTTCTTACTTGTTTTTGATAATTTTTACATATAAATGCATATTTGAACTTTGAAACTCAATGCGCGTCCAGAAAGCATTGTCCGATTTACACTAAAGTTTTAGATCCAGTGTCACAATAATCCGACCCGCACACCTCAAAATTCGACCAAAAATGTTTTTTCATACAAACCGCTGTCACCCTAATGTATATATCAATTGAAGAAAAAATTTTTTTATGACCAGTGACACTATATACATTTTTATACCCTATACCACTGTGTGGTCTGGGTATAATGAGTTTGTGCTGATGTTTGTAACTACCAAAAATATTTGACCTAGACCCATCTTTTTTTACACCGATCGACTAGAATCACTTTCTGAGTCGATTTAGCGATGTCCGCCCGTCCGTCTGTCCGTCTGTGTGTCCATGTTAACGCTGTAATCAAACTACAGGTCGCAAATATGAATATATTTGATGAAATATACCGGCCATAGCATAAACACTCTTGAAATCGGTAAAATTCGGTGCATTTTTAGACATAGTCCCCATACAGATGACCCCTATGAATACTTAAATTGGTATAAAATCCAAATTATGGGTTTGTTTATGTTCATTGCATCCATTTATCAGTAGTCCAAAATAAACCCTAACTAAGAATTGTCCTAGTCATAGCCCCCATATAAAGCTGCTTCCCGATCTTAACTTAAATCTATCAAAAACAAAAATATTGCACAGATTTTTCTTGAATTTGGTTTGTATATATTTTTTCAAAATATAAGTGACTTTACCAACTATGGTCAAGATCGGGTTATTTTTCGACCTAGGCCCCATATAAATATAGCATCCGATATGAACTTTTTCATATCTGCAGCCAAAAAAATTAATAAATATATATATCCATATAATTGGCCATAAGAGATAGGGTCTCTAAACGCATGGTATAGGGTATCATATAGTCGGTCTAGACTGACTATAACTTTCTTACTTGTTTTGTATAAGCTGGCGTATAAATTTGCTGATTAAGCGTAAAGAGCTTTATTTACAACTTTGGTGTCTTTGATGACCCCCACTGAAATTTTCCGGCAAAAGTTTTCGTAAAATAATTTAATCCTTAAATGTCCTTTTTGGAAGGACTTTTTTGATTTTCTCAAAAAAGGGTTAAATTGACCCTTAAGTAGGGGAGCTAGAGGGTTAAGATCTTCCACAAAAAATAATCTTCATTAAATTCGACAATATAAGTCTGACAATAAGAATTCTCTCAAACATTAACTTACAACATTTTTTTCATTTAGTATAATGCTACCTCCGACCAAAAAATGAAAACTTTGACCAACTTAAAAAAAAAAAAAACTCAGACCAGCTGGACTATAAGTTTATTCTACAAAAATGATCTACTCAAGATGCCCTTTCAGAATTGTATGGTCGGTGTTCTGCTTCAATCAAGAAGTCTTCATTTGTTGTACAGTGTAGTCAAATGTACTGCCAAAATAGAAGAAAATCTATAAATAGTATTTCTTTTTAAATATTTAACTAACTTATTGTTGATGTTTATTTTATTTTGACACATAATATGAACAAAACTTCCACATTTTACCTTAAACAACATCGATTCTTATAACTTGGACCTATGGCTTTAAAAAAAAAATGAATTTTTATATTCCTTAAATGGTTCGAAAAGCATTTTTTAAATGTCTGAAATGGCATAAAATGTATCTAAATAGAAAGAAACTATGGTGCCTATTATGAGCAACTTTCGATTTTCGATTGTGATCGAACGAATTTTCATTTGGTATTATAGCGCACGTTCGATAAAATAGCTCTATTGTGAATTTCACTCAATTGGATTATTCACAATAGTACATATATATTTATTTATTTATTTATTTATTTATTTATTTATTTATTAAATTAATTTTGTAATTTCTACAACAAAACATTTGTCTTAAAAAGTAGAATTCGTATGGTGTTATAATGTGAATTAACAAAAGTAAAGTAATATAAAAGTAAAATAACAATTACATGCAAATTACAAATTACAAATTACAAATTACAATTTTTTAATTTATAAACAATAATTTATTTTAATAATAAAACAAGTTATCTATGAATAAAATTTAAATAGTTTTTTTTTAAATTCTAACGCGTTGCTGGTTTCTTTAATTGTAGGAGGAATAATATTCCAAAGACGTATTGCAGTTATAAAAAAATGCCATTCGGATATTAACGTCCGATGATTAAATTGAATTAAATTTCTATTTCTTCTGAGTTGACTAAATCTCAAACGATTAAAAAGATGACAAGGCTCTCGGGTTATTATAATTTTATGAAGAAATATTAGAGTTCTTATTTTCAGAAGGTCTTCGAACAACACACCAAATATTCTCTTAGAGTATGGAGTTATATTGAGGTAAACACCATTAGTTCTGTAATTACTGAGACCATAAATGTATCTTGCAATATTGTTGTAAGTAACATTCAATTTTGATTTGCTGGTTGCATCACAACTTGCAAAAATCTCACATCCGTAGGTTAAAGTAGGTATCAAATAAGTTTTAGCAAGCAGTAACCTTATTTTTATTGGCGTGTAGTATTGCGTAGGCCAAAGAGTCCTGAGCATCGCGTATGTTTTGCCACAGGCAGCTATGACGTGATCTGACCAGGTCAGAGTATTATTAAATGTGATACCAAGATTTTTTGCTTTGTTAACGATTTCAATCTGTTGGTTGCTAATACAAACACTAGGACTTTCAATAATTTTCCTTGTCCTTTTATGTATAACGATACATTTGGATTTTTTAGGATTCAAACTTAAACCATTCACATTCGCCCAGAGAGAAACACGCTGCAAGTCATCATTTAGTTTTGCAGTACATTGTTCAATGTTTCCTTGTTTATTACTTACGTATAATTGGACGTCATCGGCATACATTCTAATGTTGCAGTGGAGCAACTGTTCAGGAAGATCATTTGCGTAGATGGAAAAGAGGAGAGGCCCAAGAATGGAGCCCTGTGGTACACCCCTGATAACGGGAAGAAAGGTTGAGGTGGTTAAAGATTTTATTTCAACACACTGTTCTCGATCCTTTAGATATGATTCAATTAATTTAGTAGATGTAGAGGAAAAATTCATCATTTTTTCTAATTTTTGAATCAATACGGTATGGTCAACGGTATCAAAAGCCTTTGAATGATCCAACAACACCAACATTGCAACACATCCATCGTCAATTTCCTTTCTGAGATCTTCGGCTACATCGGTAAGAGCAGTAATGCAACTATGTTTGGCCCGAAATCCAGATTGTTTATCGGTCAACAAATTATGATGTTCAATGTAATTAGTTATCTGTAAATGTAAAAGTTTTTCAAATGCTTTTGACAGATATGGCAATATGGCTATAGGCCGATACTCAGTGGGTGATTTTGGAATTGGAAGAATTTTAGCCTGCTTCCATCTTAGTGGATAAGTGCTTGTCATAATAATTTTGTTAAATATATTTGTAATTATTGGTAGTAGTGTCGGGAGAATAATTTTAAAAAAAGCGGGATGAATACCATCAATGCCTATAGCGTTTGATTTTATGGATAGGCAGCTTTTGAATACATCTAATTGACTTACACTTTCGAAATTGAATAAACTTTGTGGAAGATTTGTAGCATGATAGTTAATATAATAACTATGGTCTGCTTGAGACATGGGTATATTAACAAATTTTTTATTTATATCATCTGGATCTAATGTTATATTAACATCACTGTTTTTACTATTAACTATTCCAATTTCTTTAATGGTTTTCCATTTATTTTTTGTAGAAATGGATTGTGAAAATTTGTTGGCATAGTATTTTGACTTTACGTTTCTTATGGTTTTGGTTACAAAACTATAAATAAACATTTGTTTGTTTACAAATTTATTAAAGAAAAATAATTAATTATTTATTAACATGGAATTATGGTTCCATGATCGTCTGATGAAGAAGAATACTTCGTCATGAGAGATGCTTTCAACATTTTGGAACTGGATTCCACTACGTGAGTATGCAAGGTTTTAACAAGGGTACCATTTGTTTACAGATTTATAGCAAATTTTCGACTGCAAGAAAGCGTATATGGAATTGCTGTCTACTACAGATGAACAGCTGCTGCAATGCACACAAGCCAGATCAATCTCATGAAATTAAAATAATTTGCAACTTATATTTTCAACAAGTTTTACAAACTGCCATCCAGCATCAAAAGCAAAACTGTGTTCGTTTGAAAATTCGTTGTACAACGAATTTTTCGTCCGCGCATAATACGAATTTCACATTCGGTTGTCGATGTTCGATAGCCAGCGAAGATCGAATATCGAATCAAACTCACAATAAGGGCCTATGTTTCTGAGATTGAAGATGAATAAAGTGCGTTCATATGAAAACTGATTTTAAAAATCTTTTATAGTATTTCTGTTATAAAAAGAAAATTCAAAGTTGTTGTTCGAAGGAAATGGCCGATGGCTGAAGTGGTTGTTTTAGAATGGTTTTTAGAAAATTTTCTTTGTTTGTATAATTTTAGTTTATTAATAGGCTAGTTGATTTCTTGTGACCGATGTTTTGTTCTACCGTTTTATCCCGATTTTGACCAAACGTATATTATTTGAAAAGTCTTTCTTTTTAGCCGTTTTGCAAATATACAGATTTTTAAATTTTTTCCTTTATTTTGAGTAAATTGCATTTAAAGTTGCTACTAACACATACATAAAATTGTAAATATGCTATGTGTGTTTTATTAAATTTGTTAATGTGTTTGGTATCTTCATTCACAATAATAATAATAAAAGTGTTGGTTTGTGAATTGGCTAAGTTGAAAAATAAAGCTGCCTAGAAATTTCACTCGAATTTCAAGCGCTGGAATCTGCTAGTTTAGTTTTTTACGAATTCAAATTTAGGCATGGATTTCTGTTTTTAATTTTATTTGCTTATGCCATGACCATCACCCTTGTCTAAAACATTCTTTTATAGAATATGAAACACATATATTTTTTAATTATTTTTATTTTTGTATAATTTTTAAAACTTAAAACTAAATTATTAAGAAATATTCGTTACTACTTGTAAATCACATTAAACATGGAAAGTTCTTAGACACAAATGGATTCATACACATTAAAGTTTATTTCTGTTAAGAATACATTTCGATTTAACATGTTTTTTTTTTAAATTTGATATTTGAATAACAATTTTATTAATAATAGTAATGTTAAAATGATGGAATACATGAATGTATTCAAGTTTTATAATGACGTTTTTTTCTAATTCTTTTTTTTTTTTTGGTTTTATAAATTGTATAACGACGGTATAATATTAGTAATTCACAAACAAATCATATGGGTTACTTGCTATTTATTCCTTTGTTTCTTAATAGTTTTTTTTATTTGTATTTTTTTTTTGTTTCGTTTACTTCGATAATAAGATGATGTAATTAACGATAAGTGTAAAAAACAATGTTGACATTGATTAAAAAAAAAATAAATAAATAAAAAACAATTGGTTTAAATTTTTTTTAAATTGAGTTTATATAAACACAATAGAGCTACAATAATTTATAATTTTTGTATTGTTTTTCTTTTTTAATTTTCATCTTCTTAACACTACATGAAAAGTTTGTATAATTTTTTTTGGAAATTATTTTATTTTCAGATTTGTTTAAGCATTGCCTAAAGTATTGCACAATTTTTTTTTCTTTAGTTGAACTTATACAACAATAATGACATGTGTAGCTTTCACAATCGTGGGTTAAAAGTTAAATTTAAATTTAATCGTAATGTGCATTTATCTCTCATTCATCAACTGCACATAAATTTGAATAATTTAAAGTTTTTTTTCCGTTTATCAAAATTGATTTTACGCTTATGAAAAAAAAAAAATTATTAATAAAACAAAAAAAAAAGGTTAATTATTGTCATTAATTTAGTAAAAAAAAATCCACAATCTTTATGAAAATATTATGAATTAAATATTTTTATTGATTTTATTGGAAAAAAATTTAAATTTTATGAAAAGCTTAAATTAGCTGAATTTAAATTACAAATTTATTCTGTTAAATAATAGTTTTTTATTTGGAAAATCTTATTAAACGTGATTGAGTTTAAATATTTTAATTTATATTCTTAGTTTATTGTTGTTAAAACGTTCAGGGAGACCTTCAGGCCATTTTTGTCAAAAACGTGATTTTTACTTTAATTTAATCTAACTAATATTGAAATTTTAAGAAATTCCACTGATCAATATTATTTTTTTTAGACTGGCGTACATACCGATTTTTCAATTCTGACTTAAATTCATAAAAACCGCACAGGCTAATAAGATTTGCAATGTTAATAAGATTTGAATTGTGGTAATTTTTATTTGTCTATATTAATTAAGGAATTAATAGAAATCGTACCTCTTTAATGAATTTTATAAACATGATTTCTCTGCAAATCTTAATATGCAATTTAACCGCTGCTGTTTGAAAAGATACCACAATGTCATCATTTTGATTTATTAATACTTAAAGTTAGTTTTCCTTGGAAAAATAAATTGGAAAATAATTTACGCAAACCCGTAACCGTTAAATTAATAGCTTCGCAAAACGGAAGCGCATTTTAAAGCCCAAATAAAAAAAAGTATTTAATAATAATTATTAATTATTCTTAACTACTTCATTAGTTAAGAACAAAAGCAAAAAATAATAATAAATGTTGAAACTTAACTGAAAATATAATAATTTATACAATAATATAAATATAATATAAATTAAATAAATTATAATAACTTAACAATGAAAATAATTAAGGACAACGACTAATTAAGAAATTCGTAAAAAAAAACTTTAGGAATTATGAAAACGTGTAAGGAAATATATTAAAAAAAAAAAAACTATACCCAGAAGTTTTTAATTCGATGTTATAAACTAAATTTGAAACAATTTTTTTTTAAACATACGTACAAGTAGTTTGGTGTACTGTTTCATAAAACATTACTACTTCAAGGAAGTTTTTATACGGTACTAAATAGACTCTCTTTTAAAAACGGGGATAAAAAACATGCATGGTTCTCAAGAGGTTAAAAGATACTCTTGAATCTAGTGTAAACAATAATGACAATAATAAAAATTAATTCCTTAAGACTTTAAACCCAATTTTACTGATCTTATTTAAATTTTTATCTGTTACCGGTATCAAGTAGATCCTTCAACTTTGGATAAGAAGACATGTGTGTTAGTTATCCCCTATTTTTTTTTGTTTTTTTTTTTGATAATGTTTAGTATAAAAAATATACATAATAATGAATATTGAACACTAAATATTCTACAAACAATAAGTTGTTTACATCACACAATCGAATTAAGGGCATTTGACACCCCTTTAATTTTTTTGTCTTATTAATATTCTAGATTACAACACTGTTGGCCTCTGTAGAAAGCTATAAAGATTTTTTTTTTATTATTTTTGTCGTCAAAAACAAATGAATATTTCTTTGTGAATTAATTTCTGCGTTCACCAGCACGTGTCATTGTTTGGCGTGATTTTTCCTTTTCCCTTAGCTCTTTAATTGCACCCACTGTACCCACAATAAGTTTGGCTGTGAATTGAGTTTGTGCACCAGCTGAGGATTTTGTTGACGATCCAGTTAAGGTGGCGTTTGACTCACGATCTAAGCTGGTATTGGCATTTGCGTAAGCACTTGTATAGCCGACATAGTTGTTGTTGAGGTCGCGGCCGCAACTGCATTGATGAGACATTTTGTTGTATTTTTTTTTTTTTTTCTTAGATTTTCAATTAAAAAAAATCCCAATTTTATTTTATATAACTTTTTAAGTTTTACTTTGTTATCTCAAATATTTGTTTGTTTTTTATAATACACTTGTTTTAATTATAAATTAAAAAATTTTCTTAATTCTGCATTGGCTTTTATTTGAATTTGTCTACGTGTATGTACTTCAGTTTCTAATAATTTTTTCTTTTTTGTTTAAAAAAAATCTATTAAAATTCCATTTAAGTTTTGTGCTGTCGAGTGTTTATTTTTCTTTATTTATTTATTTATCCGTAGATTAGACGAATCTAACCGTTGCAGTGAAATTTTACGTAAAACTGATCCACATCTATCGAATGCTTGTATAAATTTTTTTCAATTGATCACTACCAACGTACTGAAGAAAAAAAAACTTAGTTCTTTGGTGCTCTCTGAAAACAGAGTGACTCTTGTCGTTTGTATTGCTCCCTCTCTGTCGTTGGCATAAAACTTAATAAATACTTTTCAACATTTTTAGTTTTGTGCGATCGTTTAAAACTTTCACACACTGTCTCTCGAAAAATACAACTGAATAATTATTTAGAGAAAATTATAAATGTTCTTCTTGTTTAACAATTTAGTGTTGCCATACTATAATATTGCAAATATCACTGCGAAAGCTTTTATAACAAGATTCGTTAGATTTAAAGACACAATTTTTTCTAAAAATAATGAACAAATTCGAAACATTTTAAAATTAAAAATAAAAAATTAAAAATTAAAAATTAAAAATTAAAAATTAAAAATTAAAAATTAAAAATTAAAAATTAAAAATTAAAAATTAAAAATTAAAAATTAAAAATTAAAAATTAAAAATTAAAAATTAAAAATTAAAAATTAAAAATTAAAAATTAAAAATTAAAAATTAATGATTGAGTTTGAAATTGTTCAGGCTCAAGATCAAATGTTTTTACTTTAAATAAAGTAAAAGCATTAGCACATTTGTTTCAAAAATTGATCTATGTATATTCTGCATGACAGGTTATACAGCTGTTTCGGGAAGAGTCACCAACCCTCATCAGTAACCAAAAGCAGTAGATAGTTTGTTTGGTAAAAAGTTAAATTCATATATATTTGCTGAAAACAACCAAATGAGAATTCAAGCAAAAGTTATACTATTAAAGTTGTTCTATTTTTAATTTGTTATATTGGAAGAGGCTTAAATAGTATAACATTTGCTTGAATTCTCATTTGGTTGACCAAACGTAAAGTTGTTCTATTTTTAATTTGTTATATTGGAAGAGGCTTAAATAGTATAACTTTTGCTTGAATTCTCATTTGGTTGTTTTCAGCAAATATATATGAATTTAAATTTTTACCAAACAAACTATCTACTGCTTTTGGTTACTGATGAGGGTTGGTGACTCTTCCCGAAACAGCTGTATAACCTGTCATGCAGAATATACATAGATCAATTTTTGAAACAAATGTGCTAATGCTTTTACTTTATTTAAAGTAAAAACATTTGATCTTGAGCCTGAACAATTTCAAACTCAATCATTAAATTGATAAAGATCGAAAATAAGATTTTTTATTTTTATAAAAAATAGTAAAATTAAAAATTAAAAATTAAAAATTAAAAATTAAAAATTAAAAATTAAAAATTAAAATTTAAAAATTAAAAATTAAAATTAAAAATTAAAAATAAAAAATTAAAAATTAAAAATTAAAAATAAAAAATTAAAAATTAAAAATTAAAAATTAGAAATTAAAAATAAAAAATAAAAAATAAAAAATTAAAATTAAAAAATTAAAAATTAACAAGTAAGAAAATTATAGTCGGTCTGGACCGACTATACGATACCCTATACCATGCGTTTAGAAACCCTATCTCTTAGGCCCAACTAACTGGACATAGAAAATAAGCAAAAACCAAATTTGAGTGGGATTTTTATTAATTTTTTTGGCTGCAGATATGAAAAAGTTCATATCGGATTCTATATCTATATGGGTACTAGGTCTAAAAATGGACCGATCCTGATCATGTTTGGTAAAGTCTTTTGTATTTTGCAAATATATATATACAAACAAAATTTGAGAAGAATTAATGCAATATTTTTGTTTTTTAATAGATTTAAGTGAAGATCGGGAAGCAGCTCTATATGGGGCCAAAGGGATCATTTTTGGACTACTCATTAGTGGATGTAATGAACGCATACAAACCCAATTTGAGTAAGATCTATATGACAATTTGGATCTTATGGCAATTTATGTCGATTTCATAGGGGTAATCTGTATGGGGGCTAGGTCTGAACATGGACCGATTCTCACCAATTTCAATAGCGTTCATCCTATGGCCGATTGAAGCTTACATACCAAATTTCATCAAAATATATTCATATTTGCGACCTGCAGTTTGATTAAAAGCTTTACATGGACACACAGACGGATGGGCGGACGGACATTGTTAAATCAACTCAAAAAGTGATTCTGATTCGATCGGTATAATTAAAGATGGGTCTAGGTCAAATATTTTTTGTTGTTACAAACAGCAGCACATAGTGGTATAGGGTATAAAAATTAAAAATTAAAAATTAAAAATTAAAAATTAAAAATTAAAAACTAAAAATTAAAAATTAAAAATTAAAAATTAAAAATTAAAAATTAAAAATTAAAAATTAAAAATTAAAAATTAAAAATTCAAAATTAAAAATTAAAAATTAAAAATTAAAAATTAAAAATTAAAAATTAAAAATTAAAAATTAAAAATTAAAAATTAAAAATTAAAAATTAAAAATTAAAAATTAAAAATTAAAAATTAAAAATTAAAAATTAAAAATTAAAAATTAAAAATTAAAAATTAAAAATTAAAAATTAAAAATTAAAAATTAAAAATTAAAAATATAAAATTAAAAATTAAAAATTAGAAATTAAAAATTAAAGATTAAAAATTAAAAATTAAAAATTAAAAATTAAAAATTAAAAATAAAAATTACAAATTAAAAATTAAAAATTAAAAATTAAAAATTAAAAATTAAAAATTAAAAATTAAAAATTAAAAATTAAAAATTAAAAATTAAAAATTAAAAATTAAAAATTAAAAATTAAAAATTAAAAATTAAAAATTAATTAAAAATTAAAAATTAAAAATTAAAAATTAAAAATTAAAAATTAAAAATTAAAAATTAAAAATAAAAAATTAAAAATTAAAAATTTAAAATTAAAAATTAAAAATTAAAAATTAAAAATTAAAAATTAAAAATTAAAAATTAAAAATTAAAAATTAAAAATTAAAAATTAAAAATTAAAAATTACAAATTAAAAATTAAAAATTAAAAATTAAAAATTAAAAATTAAAAATTAAAAATAAAAAATTAAAAATTAAAAATTAAAAATTAAAAATTAAAAATTAAAAATTAAAAATTAAAAATTAAAAATTAAAAATTAAAAATTAAAAATTAAAAATTAAAAATTAAAAATTAAAAATTAAAAATAAAAAATTAAAAATTAAAAATTAAAAATTAAAAATTAAAAATTAAAAATTAAAAATTAAAAATTAAAAATAAAAATTACAAATTAAAAATTAAAAATTAAAAATTAAAAATTAAAAATTAAAAATTAAAAATTAAAAATTAAAAATTAAAAATTAAAAATTAAAAATTAAAAATTAAAAATTAAAAATTAAAAATTAAAAATTAATTAAAAATTAAAAATTAAAAATTAAAAATTAAAAATTAAAAATAAAAAATTAAAAATTAAAAATTTAAAATTTAAAATTAAAAATTAAAAATTAAAAATTAAAAATTAAAAATTAAAAATTAAAAATTAAAAATTAAAAATTAAAAATTAAAAATTAAAAATTAAAAATTAAAAATTAAAAATTAAAAATTACAAATTAAAAATTAAAAATTAAAAATTAAAAATTAAAAATTAAAAATTAAAAATTAAAAATTAAAAATAAAAAATTAAAAATTAAAAATTAAAAATTAAAAATTAAAAATTAAAAATTAAAAATTAAAAATTAAAAATTAAAAATAAAAATTAAAAATTAAAAATTAAAAATTAAAAATTAAAAATTAAAAATTAAAAATTAAAATTTAAAAATTAAAATTAAAAATAAAAAATTAAAAATTAAAAATTAAAAATTAAAAATTAAAAATTAAAAATTAAAAATTAAAATTTAAAAATTAAAATTAAAATTTAAAATTTAAAATTTAAAATTTAAAATTTAAAATTAAAACTTAAAAATTAAAAATTAAAATTTAAAAATTAAAAATTAAAAATTAAAAATTAAAAATTAAAAATTAAAAATTAAAAATTAAAAATTAAAAATTAAAAAGTAAAAATTAAAAATTAAAAATTAAAAATTAAAAATTAAAAATTAAAAATTAAAAATTAAAAATTAAAAATTAAAAATTAAAAATTAAAAATTAAAAATTAAAAATATAAAATTAAAAATTAAAAATTAGAAATTAAATATTAAAGATTAAAAATTAAAAATTAAAAATTAAAAATTAAAAATAAAAATTACAAATTAAAAATTAAAAATTAAAAATTAAAAATTAAAAATTAAAAATTAAAAATTAAAAATTAAAAATTAAAAATTAAAAATTAAAAATTAAAAATTAAAAATTAAAAATTAAAAATTAAAAATTAAAAATTAAAAATTAAAAATTAAAAATTAAAAATTAAAAATTAAAAATTAAAAATTAAAAATTAATTAAAAATTAAAAATTAAAAATTAAAAATTAAAAATTAAAAATTAAAAATAAAAAATTAAAAATTAAAAATTTAAAATTTAAAATTAAAAATTAAAAATTAAAAATTAAAAATTAAAAATTAAAAATTAAAAATTAAAAATTAAAAATTAAAATTTAAAAATTAAAAATTAAAAATTAATAATTAAAAATTAAAAATTAAAAATTAAAAATTAAAAATTGAAAATTGAAAATTGAAAATTAAAAATTAAAAATTAAAAATTAAAAATTAGTAATTAAAAATAAAAAATTAAAAATTAAAAATTAAAAATTAATAATTAAAAATTAAAAATTAAAAATTAAAAATTAAAAATTAAAAATTAAAAATTAAAAATTAAAAATTAAAAATTAAAAATTAAAAATTAAAAATAAAAAATAAAAAATTAAAAATTAAAAATTAAAAATTAAAAATTAAAAATTAAAAATTAAAAATTTAAAAATTAAAAAATTAAAAATTAAAAATTAAAAATTAAATATTAAAAATTAAAAATTAAAGATTAAAAATTAAAAATAAATGCAATTATTTGCTATAAGTGATACATAGATGACGGTTTCTGTTTGATTTTAAAAAAGTGCCATAAAAAATCTTTAATTACTAGATGTTTACACGTCTCCCCTGTGATCGGACTCACATGATTTTTCTATTACATTCGGCTTTCATAACCAGATCATAACGATACAGTTTTCAATGTGTATGCTCAAATAGATCGATAAAAGTTAGAAAACTACTGAGATAAGAGCTCATTTCAACCTGAAAATAATTGCGAGATATTACATAGTCCCTGTAAAAGAAGTAGAATAATATTAACGTTAATGAGAAGTTGGTTTTCATCTGTTCCCCTACTGTAAGTTATGCAATTTTACATTCCAAAAATAGTTGCATCGCATTCCAAATAAGTATCCTTAATATATGAGGTCTACTTATATACAAAATGAACTTCGTGTATTTATGTATATTAAGAAGCAAAGGCCACTTTCTTATCTAAATCCGTTATAAAGATAATACGGGAATATGGAGATTGGAGATGGAGGCGAGATTGTGTGTCTGGTAAATGAATAATATCTTCAGTTAATTCTATACCGTCTTAGAATATCTTTTTATATATTTTATGATTATGATGTAATCGAAATTTATGATTTAATCTTCTAGGAATGGATAACACAGAGTTGTATTGAGTTATTCTTGAGTTATTCTTTGTTTTGCCCATGTAAAAAAATATGTGGGAAAACATTTAGAAAACAAATGTTAACTTTAAAATTCAGCAGTGGAAATTCGCTTTTATTACAACTTGAAAACTTCAAGCTTTTGAAAGCAGTTAGATAAATAGTTTGGCAACTCTCATTTGAGAGAGAGCAAACATCCCCAAAGATCCAGTGAGTGTTACCGAATTGGAGAGCAAGTGAGAGCTTAACGGTTGATATATTTTTGTTCACTCACCTACCTATTTTTCTGTTGGCGTTTGTAATTATTCGTAATGTTGGCGTTTGTAATCGTAGACACTTTAACTGTATCTCAACGTTTATATTTTTTTTTTTTTTGATTTTTGGATTTATATATGAATGTGTATTTATTTTCTGCTACTGCAAAAGCTAACGTCGCTTGTTAAGTTATTTTAACGTTCAATACATGCAATGCAATGTTTGTATGTTGTCTGTGAAAATGAAATTTTGTTTACTATGAAGACGACGAGTACAACTTGTTTATAACTGGCTGTTTGTTTTGGTTTGTTGCTGCTGCAAAGAAAAATGAAATTAAGTTTTGTTGGTTAAAAAAATATTGCTGGTCAAAACACTTGTTGTAACGTGTATTTTTCAATTTTGGGAGAAACCCCACTTGGTTGGCATGATGTTTTTGTACATTTCTTTCATTAGTTTTTAATGGAAAAAGTATTTTTACCAAAAAAAAAAAAAAAAAGTTAAAATGTACTCGTACATATGAATGCGTCTATGTATATGAAGAGGAGCTGGTTATTTTTTTACTAAAGATTATTTTGCATTATCTGAAGGCGATCTACGAACTACTTTAATACTATAAATACTTTTGGTAATAATCCCTGAAATTATACATAATTGAATTACAGATTTTACATATCTCCAAAATAAGCTTATGATCACTAAATATTAAAGTCCAGATTAAATATACTTATATCTGAACGAGTACCAAGTACCGTAAGCATAAGCTAAATAGATTAGTAGTGCCTGGTTTTTACTTATAACATTTTTTTTGATTGGATATGTATATTAAGCTATCAAACAAAAGTTAAAATTCATTGAACATAATTTAAATAAACGAAGAAAAACAAGCCAAACTCGAAGGTCTTCAGAAATTGATAATTCTAGTTATTGCCTGCAATAAATTAATATTTTCCATGTAATCCCTTATTCTTTATAACTGTTTTGAGTCTCTTGGGAATGAAACGAAAATGCAATGAAGACTTTACCTTCAGAATTAGAATTTAAAATTCGGGAAAGAATTGGTTGGTTTTTTCATAGCACCAAAAGGCAAATTGATTATACTGCTAACTATAGATTGATTGCAGATAAAAATCCAGCAAAAATAATTTAATCAAAATTCTATACTAATGAAAATAAGCTATATTTTATATTTCTGAAAGACATTTTGAAACCAGTTATAAAATTAAACAAACTGGGTCAAAGCGAAAATATTGATTGCTTAAGACTTTTTGAAGATATGAAAGATTGTTTTTTTGGCCTCTTACAAAAAATAATTCATCCAGCAATTTTGGCAAATGAGGACAATTCAACAATTACCCAATTTAGTTTAATTGAATATTTAATGCCAAGTGAATGCCTAAATTTTGGATACTACTTTACAAACTTTGCTTCATCAGTAACAAAAAATAATATTATATTCGCAAATTAAACAATTTCTTCCGGAAAAAATATTAATATTCCCCCCCCCCCCCCGACAATGCACAGAAAGCAACAAAACCGGACATAACTAGTATTGTAGTGCACTTCAAAAATATTTGCGAGGATATAGATGATACTGTTAATGAATAGAACACTTTGCATTATATAAAATCATCCACAGAAAAATTTTGCCATGAAGTGCGAAATAAAAAAGATGCAGGTGACCAACCAAAATTTCCTAAAATAAGCAAATTTGGCATCCTCGTTACTGGGTGTTCTTTTTTCAAATGCATCGGTAAAAAGAGCCCTTTCAATGTTTAACATTGTAAATAATAAGTTAAAGAATAAAATGAACATTTCAACGGTTGAAAGCATTTTAAATAACAGTTGCCATCATTTACACCACCACCTGAAATGATAAAGCTGTTTTATTCGGATAATATGTACAAACCTAGCGAACATGATGTGGCAGTTCTAGATATATTTGAAAATAACGCATTCTTTTTTGTAATGTATATATGTTTGTATATCTGTAATGATAATAGGCTAGGGATTTCTTGTGACCGATGTTTTGTTCTACCATTTTATCCCGATTTTGACCAAACGTATATTATTTGAAAGGTATTTCTTTTTTTAGCCGTTTTGCAGATTTACCAGATTTTTAAATTTTTTCCTTTATTTTGAGTTAATTGCATTTAAAGTTGCTACTAACACATACATAAAATTATACGTATGCTATGTGTGTTTTATAAAATTTGTTAATGTGTTTGTTAATGAGTTTGTTATCTTCATTCACAATAATAATAAACCATAAAAGTGTTGGTTTGTGAATTGGCTAAGTTGAAAAAGAAAGCTGCCTAGAAATTGCACTCGAATTCCGAGCGCTGGAATCTGCTAGTATTTATTAACTTACTCTTACGAATTTAGTAAATAATACAGTGCACTCGGGAAAACGTCAACTAATTAAAACCGCGGGTGTTGACGTTTAAAAAATTGTTGACGTTTACGAATGTAAAATTTTTAAATAAAAAACATCTGCTTTTAAAAGTTTTTATTAATTATAAACTAAAACCAAACATAATCAAATTCAAAAAGGAAACAAAAAAGGCATTCAACCTGACTAGAAACATAGAACACAACTAGAACCAAAAGAATACATTTTAAATGAGATCATATTTTTAATTGTACATGCACACATATGCATTTAAAAAAAATCGGTTATTTTTTTCTGCTGTTTTTTTCTTTCCAACACTTGGAAGAGAGCCTTCTCTCTTAAACGTCTTAATACATTTAAGTCATTTTGCTCAACATTCTCGCATTGAGCCCAATCCAAAGCCCTGTTTAATATTTCGACGGCTTAGCTTGGTTTTATTGTCTGCACATTTGTATCTAAATCGTTCTCCTCATCATCGAGCACTTCTAACTCCTCAATTTCACACGAATTAGAAACATTATCCGGCAAAATATCTCCATTCCACTCCTGAATGTATGATACTGTATAGTCAACCTAAAGAAAAAAATTAAAAATGACCTGTCGTGTTGTTGAAACAATTGTAAAAATCGACAAACCTGAGGGTTTACTTCATTAAGCAGATCAACTGCAAGCTCCATTTGTTGCTGAACTTCTGAGTTCATATTTTCTCTCAGTATGCTTAACGGAATATCTTGTCTCATTTTCCGTGAAACGTAAAACATTTTGCCAGCATTTTACCTTTGCTTACTTTATTCCATGCGGATTCTAGAATTGTAATAGCATCCCTTAATGTAACACTTTTCATCGACTCTACTAGATCTAAATTTTTTGCCGCTACCATGGCTAAGAGGCTGTTTCTGTACTACAGCTTCGTTATTTTGATTGCGTTCTGATCCATTGGTTGGATAAGTGGGGTAACATTTGGAGGAAAAAACATTGCAATTATGTTTCCATCTTCGGTTTTAAGCTCCATTTCACTTGGATGAGACGGAGCATTGTCGATTAGGAGGAGCGCTTTAACTGGCAAGTTCTTTTTTAAAAGAAAATCTGTTACCTAAAATTAGAAAATCTTAGCAACTGAAAATTATATTTTCTCTGCAGCACAAAAATACTAACCTGCGGCACAAATGATTTGCGAAACCAATCGCTAAAAATGGCTGATGTCATCCATGAGGACTTGGAACTTTTGTACTCAGTAGGGCAGTTGAAATTTTTGAAAACTCGTGGATTTTTTGCCTTCCCAATCATCAACAATTTAAGTTTATGACTTCCGGAAGCATTAGCACAACATAAAAAAGTGACTCGCTGTTTTTCAGTTTTTACGCCCGGAGCAGTCTTTTCGGTACTTGATACGTAAGACTTTTCTTGCAAAATTTTCCAAAACAATCCAGATTCATCAGCATTGTATAGCTGATCATGGGATAGACCCATTTCTTCAATTTTTTGCTTCAGCTTGACTTTAAATGGTTCGACAAGCGAAGGTTGCGAAGATAGCTTTTCCCCAGTTATTTTAAGCAGACGAACTCCAAACCTTTTTTTAAAACCCTGCAACCATCCATCACTTGCTTTGAACGAGCATTCTTTTTCTTTCAGTTGTAGATGGATCTCTTTAGCTTTTTCTTTGAGCGCTAATGCATTTACCGGATAATTCCTTTCTCTCTGCTTAACAAACCCTGGTACAGACGTTTCTCCATTTTCGGCAACTCTGATGCTCTTAATATCGTTCTTTTTCCCGGACCGGAAAGTGTGTTATTAACACAGTCCAAAATCTTCTTTTTTTTCATTTTTATCTTGCTAATTGTTGACTTTGTTACACCATATTGCTTCGCTAAAGCTACCGCACTTGTACCCATTCCTAATAATTCCAAAATATTTGCCTTTTCCTGTAATTGTAGCACTTTCGGTTTTTTGAGCTCATTTTGGTAATGTGATACTTACGAGAACAAAAAAGCAACTGAACATAAATAAAAAGATAATACGTGCAGTTGCAACTACTTTTCTACTCTACTTATAAGGGGAATCCCCAATTTCAGAAATGATTTCATAAAATAAATGTGTGTGTGTACAAATTTGTGTATTTTAACTGCTGCTAAATTCAAAATTTTGTTTTATTCAGAGTTGACGTTTTAGAGCTTTGTGGTTGGGTTGACGTTTTAGAGTAGGCAATGTAAAAAAAAGAGGGTTGACGTTTTGGGATGTTGACGTAAACGAGCGTTGACGTTTTCCCGAGTGCACTGTAGTTACATAAAATTCTCTTTTGTGTTTTTATGATAAATAAAGGGGGTTTTGATTTTTTTTTTTTAATTTTTTTCATATGTATATACACACAGAAAAAATGTTTGTTGGAAATCGGTTATCACCAGAAAAAATTTTTAAGGTAATAAGAATTTTTGTAGTTATTATTTAATA
Organism: Cordilura impudica; assembly: GCA_963682025.1. Taxonomy (NCBI): domain Eukaryota; kingdom Metazoa; phylum Arthropoda; class Insecta; order Diptera; family Scathophagidae; genus Cordilura; species Cordilura impudica. The sequence goes on from OY821517.1 coordinate 45,870,551, forward strand.
TTTTAAAACACAATAGATTTTCTTCAACAACTAAAATACGAACAAAAGCCTTCTATAATTAAGGTACCTTTAACACTTTGAGCCCCACGTGCTCCACCGGTGGACGTTTGTATTTTGACGATTTGGGACAATGTGACCACCCGTGGTCATTGATGGATTTACTTTATGGAATATCGTGACATTGTGACATTGTGATCACCAGTGGAAACGTTCTGCATACATCTACCATTGAAATAAAATTATGTCAGTCCCAGGATGTAAACCTACTTGACTTGGACTTTGTAATTTGGTCTGCCAATGCCTAAAAAAATAGTGAGTTAAATTTAGGTAAGAAAACTTTATTATGCCCTATACCACTATGTGGTTTGGGTATAATAACTTTGTGCTGCTGTTTGTAA